>JANAVB010008799.1:3044284-3287868 GCA_029216955.1 Iris pallida
CATGTCTCTTTAATAAAGAACTCACCTATAGTGTATGGAAAGAGATATCAGGCCGTCTCTTGAGGGTAAATTTGTAGACGTCCAAAATTATACACTGAAACCAGGCTGGCACAGGGCCTTTAATGTGCAGCCAGAAGCACACGTAACTACACTTTGTGAGTGGAAAGAATTAAAATTGTGGTACAGAATTCAAGGCGTAGTCCATTCTTGTATCACATTGTTATTTAACCCATGCGGGAAGATTCAAGTCGTCAGCGACATCTATCCTAATGCAAAATGGACAGTTACTGTGGGGAACGCTCAACCCTGGACACATATATATGTCGTGATATGTGGGGGATTGTTGGTGCTTTCTTTACTTGGAGAGAGCTTGCTCTCAACATGCCTTGTAAAAGTTTAGTCCCACATCGAAAATGCACCATGAGTTATCTCAACATATATACTTGGTTGTGTTGTTGAGAGATGCACATGGGGTGGTGACCCTAAGGAGGAAACCATGTGGGTGATTTTACTAGGAGGTAAGAATAAGGCTCCAAGGATTAAGCATTAATGCTTTTGTCATTCTCTTGGATTAATTCTATTTGGAGCTAAGCCCCAAAGGGGCTTAGCGACTCGGACTCGGACTCGGACTCGGGCTCGGGCTCATGAGGCGTAATGTGGCATTTTGTTGGCGCACTTTGCACTTAGCACGGTCTTATGCGACATGCGGCTCATATGCGGCCACATGCGGCCTCATGCGGTCTATGCGGTCCATACGGCTCATGCGGTCCATGCGGCACTTGCGGCCATGAGGCCATGCGGCTCATGCAGCCATGCTGCTGCTACTGCTGCCGCATGGAGGGCTCCGCTGACTGTGCAGGCTACAAGTCAGTTATGGAAAGACTGATTCAATGCGATTAATTCAGATCCACTTTTTGTGGGATTTGAATTAATTTCGTTGCTATCTTTGTGGGATTTGAATTAATTTCGATGCTATCTTTGTGGGATTTGAATTAATTTCGTTGCTATCTTTGTGGGATTTGATTCAATCTTTCCATAACTGAAGAGGCGGCTAGGGTTTCCACCCTCTCTCTATATATACTCTCTTCTGGCCTCCTTTGTGAAGGACTACAAATTTTATAAGTCAGAAAAGAGAGAGAGAGAGAGAGGGAGAGGGAGCTGCTGTCGCCACTGCAAGTCCATCCGAGGAGTCAGAACAGAGGTGACTTCGAGCGTTCCACAAGTTCTTCAACTTGCTGGTTCCTGGAAGCAATTCATGTGGGGCGAATCTTGCTTTGAGCAACGGTGTTTTGACACCCAGTAACTTTTCTTCATCTCATCTTTCTCTAGATTATTGTAACTCGTTCTGTCCCAATTGCAACACGTTTGCAAGGAAGAACGAGAGATCTTCTCTTCTCTATTTTCCTCCTTCATATTGTAATCTGGCTATTTGGCTTTTTATATCATCGTAGATCTTGAGTTTGATCACTGCAAAAATTTTGTGTGACTCTCAGATCTCGATTGCATCAGTTTTTTCATCTTTGGTCAAGCCCCGGGAATAACAACATCAGTGTGTCAAAAAATGAGCAATGCTACAGTTACAACCAAACATTTACAACCTTCTTACAACTTACACCCGTCTGGCCCACATGTCAGCAAATGGGTGTAAGTTGTAAGAAGATTGTAAATGTTTGGTTGTAAACCAAATATTTTCCCAAAAAAATTGTCCCTGTTGTAATTCATCATCATGGTGACTCTTCACCTTTGTAACTCCCAAGTGACTTCATCATCATGGTGACTCTTCACCTTTGTAACTCCCAAGTGACTTTTCACTTTGTAACTCCCAACCTCTCTCTTCCTATATAAAGAGAGGTTGGGATGGCTTGTAGAAAGATATTGACATATATTGATATAAAGAGAGGTTGAGCTAATTGTCCACAACACGTTATCGACCACCAGAAGACCATATGGCTACCTGAAGCACGCCATGACTGGTTGAACCTGCGCTTCCAAGACTTCAAAAGTGTAACTGATTACAACAATAAAGTCTGCAGGATTCGATCACTTCTCCAATACTGCGGTGAGATATTAACCGACAGTGATCTATTGGAGAAAACATACACCACATTTCCTTCCACTGACAACTTGCTCCAGAAGCAATACCGTCAGTCTAAGTTCACCAAGTTTCCCGAGCTCATCATCCAGCTTTTACTAGACGAGAAGAACAGTCTCATTTTAATGAGAAACAATAATTCTCGTCCTGCTGGAACAAAGGCAATTCCAATGCCTGATGCAAACGCTCTCCGTGGACCAAATCCACGGTGGAAACGAGACAAGGGCCAGTCGTCCCAGCCAAGGAACAGAGGCGAGTTTAAGTCTCGCCATCCAAAGCGAGGTTCTAACAAGAACCAAGGACCTTTGACTCCTAGGCAGTCTCATGGTAAGAACCAACGGGCCAGTCGTCCCAAAGCGAGAGTGGAAGGCCAAGCGCCTACTCTCTGCTATAAATGTGGTGCTTATGGTCATATGCAACGGACTTGCAGGGCGACCCCCCAAGAAGTTAATAACTATCACAAGGGGCGCCGGGCCGAAGCAAATCTGGTCAACGAATGCGAAAATCTAAATCTTGAGACCCCCGATTTTGTAGCAGAAATGGAAGAATAAATCTTCATTTTCTATCTATGTTTGATTTAAGTCATGAAACTTTTGGTGGTTTGTATTTTCTGTTTTCTCGATAAAATTAAAGTTCTATTTCGAGCACTTTCCTCAAACGTGTGACAAACTTTAATTTTTTTTACTTATAGGCATGGACCACGGGGCAGTGGATTGTCTGGTTGATAGTGGAACAACTCATACTATCTTGAGAGATAAATCATACTTTATCTCCTATACGCCTAAAGTAACCTCAGTGACAACCATTTCGGGACCCTCAACCCTTGTTCAAGGTTTTGGCAAAGCCCGTTTTTCGTTGTCCAATGGTACTCCCGTTGAAGTATCAGAGGCCTTATATTCTCCAAGGTCCAGTCGTACCTTACTGAGTTTTAAGGATATTCGAGAAAACGGATTTCATGTTGAAACTGCTCGAGAACATGGCTTCGAGTATCTTTTCATTACCTCCACTCAGTACGGCCAAAAGCGTATCTTGGAGAAGTTGAAATGTCTTTCAAGTGGTTTGTATCTCACTACGATACAACACATCGAGAGTAATCTCATCATTCGCCGAGCGCCAGTTGATGAGAGGACTTTTATGCTATGGCATGACCGGCTGGGTCATCCGGGTCAAAATACGATGCTTCGTACTATGAATGCATCACATGGGCATCCTCTTGGAGGAAAGAATTTCATTATAAATCCGAAAAGCCTATGCCAAGCTTGCTCGATTGGGAAGACGAATCTCAAGCCACTCCATGTGAAACCTACGAGATTGGTTTTCCAATTCCTTGAGAGAATTCATGGAGATATTTGTGGACCAATCCAACCAACATGCGGACCATTTAAATACTTCATGGTTTTGGTTGATGCATCGACTAGATGGTCACACGTAGTGTTGTTGTCCACCCGAAATGCAGCATTTCCTAAACTCCTCGCCCAGATCATTAAGTTAAGGGCTCACCATCCGGATTATCCGATAAAGTCTATTAGACTTGATAATGCCGCGGAGTTTACATCGAAGACTTTCGATGACTATTGCATGACTTTGGGAATAAATCTTGAACATCCTGTTGCGTATGTTCATACCCAAAATGGCCTAGCGGAAGCTTTTATAAAGCGACTGCAAGTGATAGCGAGGACCTTGGTTATGCACACCAAACTCCCACTATCTGCATGGGGCTATGCAATTTTGCACGCTGCAAATTTGGTCCGTCTGAGGCCCATGGCCACCCAACCACTTTTTGTGTACCAGCTGGTTACTGGATGTGAGCCTGATATCTCACATTTACGCGTGTTTGGGTGCCTAGTCAATGTTTCAATTGAGCCGATAAGGCGTTCAAAATTTGGACCTCAGAAGCGACGGGGAATATATGTCGGTTATAACTCCCCGTCCATTATTCGCTATTTAGAGCCCTTGACAGGCGATCTCTTTACCGCGAGACACGCGGATTGTGACTTTGATGAGGCAATCTTCCCGTCGTTAGGGGGAGAAATGCACGCTAACGTTGATGAGGAACGACGTGAATTAGCGTGACATGTGTCCGCTTTTGCTCATCATGATCCCCCCTCTGCACATAGTGATAAGGAAGTGCAGAGGATTCTACGTCTGCAAGATATTGCAAATCAAATGCCAGACGCATTTAGCGACCTAGCAAAAGTCACGAGATCAATTATACCTGCTGCAAATGTGCCTGCAAGGATAGACGTCCCTGAGAGACGCCATGTTCCTGTGAAACATGTTGCTCCGGTCGAACCCGCCGAGCAAAGGACGCTGCCATCGGCCGTCCAGTCCGCCGCTATTCCCAAGAAGAAGGGAAGACCGGTTGGTTCCAAAGATGTTCTGCCCCAGAAGCGGAGAAATCTTGTTAAAAGCGTTTTGCCACATGAGATCATTAAGGATCACGGCGATGTATTAGAAGAGCGCGTTCCAGATGAAACGCCTATTCCTAATCATGCCGATAACCTCGAAATATCCGTCGAGTATGCTAGCTTAGACGATATTTTGAAGCGAAACGAAACTGTCATCGATGATGTGTTCATATACTCAGTGGCCACTGACATTATGAACAATGATGACATGGAACCTCGTAGTGTTACCGAGTGTCAACGACGAACGGACTGGTCACAATGGAAACAAGCAATCCAGGCTGAACTAGACTCCTTAGCGAAAAGAAGTGTGTTTGGACCCGTTGCTCCAACACCACCCAATGTTAAACCAATTGGTCACAAATGGGTTTTCCTAAGGAAGCGTAATGAGAGAAATGAGATTGTGCAATACAAGGCTCGCCTTGTGGCACAAGGCTTCTCACAACGCCCTGGAATTGATTACGAGGAGACGTATTCTCCCGTAATGGACATCATAACGTTCCGCTACTTAATCAGTTTAGTAGTTTCCGAAAAACTGAATATGCAGCTCATGGATGTGGTCACAGCCTATCTCTATGGGGATCTAGACACAGAGATATATATGAAAGTCTCTGAAGGACTAAAGATGCCTGAATCAAGTAGTTCCCGACCACGGAACGCGTTCTCGATTAGACTGAGACGTTCGCTATATGGATTGAAACAATCCGGGCGAATGTGGTATAACCGCCTAAGCGAATACTTGATCGGTTTGGGATACGTTAATAACGAACTTTGCCCATGCGTGTTCATAAAGAAATCCACTTCAGGATACGCAATCATCGCGGTCTATGTAGATGACATGAATCTCATAGGAACCGAAAAAGACTTGTCAAAAACTGCTGATATCCTGAAGAGGGAATTCGAGATGAAGGATCTTGGGAAGACACGGTTTTGCCTCGGCCTGCAGATCGAGCACCGTAAAGATGGAATTCTTGTCCATCAAGCGAACTACACCCAAAAGGTGTTGAGACGCTTTAGTCATTTTGACGTTAAGCCGTCCGCTACTCCCATGGTCGTCCGCTCTCTAGACATTACTAAGGACCCATTTCGTCCAAAGGACGACGACGAAGAGATATTGAGTCCTGAGTGCTCTTATCTAGGTACAATAGGCGCTTTATTGTACTTGGCCCAATGTACTAGATCGGACATCTCGTTTGCTGTGAATTGTCTAGCTCGATACAGCACCGCGCCAACACGCCGCCATTGGAATGGCATAAAAGACATTTTTCGCTACCTTAAGGGTACTACGAACTTGGGCTTGTTCTATCCCTACGCGGTTTTGAGTGAGTCCAACGCTCTTGGCACTCGAAGCAACGCGACCCTTGTTGGCTACGCCGATGCGGGATACTTATCTGATCCGCACAAGGGGCGTTCCCAATCTGGTTATGTCTTTACCATTGGGAACACGACGATTTCTTGGAGGTCTCGCAAACAGACCTTAGTGGCTACTTCAACGAACCACTCTGAGCTACTTGCGCTCTATGAGGTGACTAGAGAGTGTGTATGGCTTCGAGCTGTTATTGGCCATATTCGAAGTACATGTGATCTTCTATATGACCCAGATGAACCTGTTGTCGTCTATGAGGACAATACCGCTGTTATTGATCAAGCGAAACATGGTTACATCAAAGGGGATGCTACCAAGCACATATCGCCCAAGTTGTTCTTTACACATGAACAACAAGCGCTTCAGAAGATTGAAGTGCAACACATTGGATCGGAGAATAACCGTGCAGACTTGTTCACCAAGTCACTGCCAAAACACTCGTTCCAGAAACATGTCAGAGCGATTGGACTTAGGAAGCTTTCAGAGCTAGCCTAAGTGAAACATGTTTCCCGCACCCTGTTGTGTGCATGTGAGGGGGAGTGCCCCAACGAGCGCCTCCAAATGCCCTGTTGTGCGTATATCCCGTGCCCTGTCGAGTACGAGTGAAAAGGGGAGCATCCTGATGTATGCTTGTGTACTCTTTTTCCCTTAGACCAAGTTTTTTCCCATTGGATTTTCCTTGGCAAGGTTTTTAACGAGACACATTTCAAATCTCTTATTCACTAAGGACTATTGTGATCAGGGGGAGTATCCAGTGTATACCTCTAAACCATCGTGTACTCTTTTGTCCTTCGATCAGCGGTTTTTCCTACTGGGTTTTCCCTGACAAGGTTTTGACGAGGCACCTTTGCAATGGTTAAGTTTACCCCATCACACTGACCTGTGTGTACTCTTTTGTCCTTCGACCAAAATTTTTTTTCCACTGGGTTTTCTTTGGCAAGGTTTTAACGAGGCACAAGTAGGTGGTCATTTTTGAATCTGCAAGCTACAGACCGACAAAGAAGCTCAGAGGTGTTTACAAGCAAAGTTTGTGAAGAGCCAAGGGGGAGTGTTGTAATTCATCATCATGGTGACTCTTCACCTTTGTAACTCCCAAGTGACTTCATCATCATGGTGACTCTTCACCTTTGTAACTCCCAAGTGACTTTTCACTTTGTAACTCCCAACCTCTCTCTTCCTATATAAAGAGAGGTTGGGATGACTTGTAGAAAGATATTGACATATATTGATATAAAGAGAGGTTGAGCTAATTGTCCACAACAGTCCCTATTTAACATTACTATCATATTATTGTACGGACTCACCATTCCTATGGAATAATTTATTCAAAACGTTTCTTAACCACACATTAAGATCACAAATCTCCTTGCTAAAGTAGGTAAGATCGCAGTAACAGTAGATTAGTTGCACAAAACAGAAAAAGATTATTTTTCCACAAATAAATAAAAAACCAAAGGTTAGGAAAGAAATCGCGTACCCAATCTACAGTTCCCTCCCCCCACCTTCCTCAACTACCACTTCACCCACCCATTCCTTCCCCCCTATAAAATCCCCCACCATTTCTCCATCTTTAAAAAAGAAAAAAAAGGCCATTTCTTTCTTTTTATAGGTAGAGAGAATCAAAATTATCAAGAAATGGCTCTATCAATGAAGACCTCCCTCTCCTCTCCCACCAACCCCCTCCTCCAACCACCCCACCCGCACCAGCCCACAGCCCACCTCCGCCTCCACCGCCGTCCCGTCTCCGCCGTCCACGCGGCGGAGCCGGCGAAGACCCCGTCCGTCGCGTCACCCAAGCCCTCCCTGCCGTCGTCGCCGTCCGTGCCGCCGCAGAAGTGGTCCCTGGACAGCTGGAGGTCGAAGACGGCGCTGCAGCTGCCGGAGTACCCGGACGAGGCGGAGCTGGAGGCGGTGCTGAAGACGATCGAGAGCTTCCCGCCGATCGTGTTCGCCGGGGAGGCGAGGAAGCTGGAGGAGAGGATCGCCGACGCGGCGATGGGGAGGGCGTTCCTCCTCCAGGGAGGGGACTGCGCCGAGAGCTTCAAGGAGTTCAATGCCAACAACATCAGGGACACCTTCAGGATCCTGCTCCAGATGGGGGTCGTCCTCATGTTCGGCGGCCAGGTCCCCGTCGTCAAGGTCCTCCTCCTCACATTAAACCCTAGATCTTTGTTTTATTTTATTTTATTGTTTACTAGCAGTGCCTCTATATCTAATACTATTTTATTTTAAAAGTGTTTATAATATGTATGTATGATAGCATATGAACTTGAAACAAAAGTTGGTAACTATTTTTTTGGAAAAAAAACAACAAAACTATCTTTCAATTTTTATACAGAAGAAAAAAAAAATAGCATAAAAAAAAAGATTAGATTAAACTTCAACAACGTAATCATCTTCAGGATTAACTATGTAATTCACAAAATATAATTCTAATACGTATTGTTCTAAATGAACTAATGATAAAATATTGATTATGTGAAAATATCGTACTCAGTTACCTCATAAAGACGCACGAGCCGTACCTTCAAATTCCAGAAGGTTTTTGAAGGACTCACATCACGAATAAGAGAGAGAAAAATTGAGCCATATGAATTTTGTGGACAAGTTAAAAATTTGTACATTCAAATACATGCTTTCATCTATTTATAGACAAAAAAGAGAAGCTTAATAACAGCCTTATTGGTAACCCAATGGGAAACCAGCAAATGCACATTCTTTGGTACTAAAATTAATAGTTAATGAATGGAATGAATTTGCAAATGAATGGAAGTAGAATAGTTTGAGGCACTATTTTAATTGGGAACCCAAAATAGTGCTATATTTTCCACTTTGGGCAGGAAAATATTAATTGGCATGATGCATCAACTATTGTTAAGTGAACAATTTTAATTACCAATAAGTATGCATTAACTATTTTATTGCCACATTTTAGGCCATAATTAATGTATCCCAATTAACTGTTACATTTATTTTCCACTTTGGGATACGTTAATTGTGGACACATTTTAAGCCACTATTTGCAGCCTATTAACTATTCTACTGCCACATTTTAGGCGAAAAAGCCACTATTTTGCTATTATATATATATATATAGATTGGTGTTTACTTAATTAGGGATCCATCATGTTGTTTTTTTTTGTTATTTAATTTTAAGGTCTCACTTATATATGAATATTATAACAATATTAGAATTTGGGTCTCGAATACGCTGTTTATTAATTACTATTTATTAGCCTACTTGAACAGTGATTTCGAATCTATAGTCAATTTCGAGAACCAAGTCCAACCCATAGTATCTATGTACATTTGAGTCCCTAAAACTAAATATCCCTTATTTTTTGCATATAAGACCCTTAAATCTTTTGATTGGTAGCTAAAAAGTCTATTTTGCCCTCACCTTAAAATGTCCGGGCACATAGGAGCTGCTCCAATAGAGACCGATACAATGTCAAAGCTCACCAAAATTTGAAGTATTTCAATTTTCAAGGGCAATATACTCATAAAAGCCTTCATTTTGTTGTCATTAGGTGGGAGTTGTTTAAGGAATATAAAAGATTAGTGGGTTAGATGTAACTTTTTTTTTTCTGGCGATTTTGGTGGAGAATTGATAAAAATCGACATCATAGTATTATTAATATTGATTAGTTTAGATATGGAATCAACCATGCTGAACACGTAGCCAAGTTCGTAGAAGTTGTTTTGCGGTTACATAGTAGTTGGCATGATAACGATTGAGAATCTAGGTAGATTTGACTTGCTTTATGGATGGTTGTTGTAGATATATAATTCACATGCTCTTTCCGGATGGCCAGATCATTTATATGAAAGTGAAACCAATTAAGGCAATTCCCATGTGTTCATATTCCGGATATGTAAATGTCACTTGGTATACTAACTAGGTTGCTTCTATGGGTGGTCGAGTTGAAACAACTATTCATGTCTCCATCGTGTGACTCCTATTCCAACGACAGTCATTTTGTTCAAATAATAAATAAAATTAAAATTATATAGAACATCTGGCATATATTGCATATGCCTGGCTTATTAGTAGCCTCAGAGTAACAGCCATACATCTGATGTCACCAAAGGATACACGTGCAACTTAAGAATACTTGAAATATTCATTGTTGATGTGTGATTTCCTTATGGATTGTGACTTCGCATATATGATACTGAAGCTGTAGGTAAGGCGGGAGAATATGGAAAGTGCGAGGCTAGCTTAATCTATTTTCTGTCTTGCTTAGACAGCTCCCAAGTAGACCAGTGTGGAGCAGACCCCGAGGGGGTTCCATTCGAGAAAGTTCATTGCAATCGTAAACAACTCATCAAATTGATAATAAATCAGTAGTATGGCTGACAATTCCCCCTCCAAGGAGAGGGTTGCAAGTGAGAAACATGATAGTAAATTTTGGGCCCAGGGCTTTAGATTTCTCTCAACCATGTAGATATTTAGGTGTAGTAAGTTCGGAGGGTCCATCAGTTATTTGGAATCTTAAGTTGTTTTTGTTCAAATAGATACTCTCCGATAAAAGTCAAATAAGCGAAACTTGTGAAGTTGAGATAACAAAAATCCAACAATTTTCAGGTGGGAAGAATGGCAGGACAATTTGCAAAGCCCAGGTCGGCTGCATTTGAGGAGAAGAACGGGGTGAAGCTGCCCAGCTACAGAGGGGATAATGTGAATGGAGACGCCTTTGATGAGAAGTCAAGGATTCCTGATCCCCAACGGCTGATCAGGGCCTACTGCCAGTCTGCAGCCACTCTCAACCTTCTCCGAGCCTTTGCAACTGGTGGATATGCTGCAATGCAGCGTGTTACCCAGTGGAACCTTGACTTCACCGAGCACAGCGAGCAGGGCGACAGGTAAATCCTGCACTTTACTTCAGTGTGTCGATTTATTTGTGATTTCTTTTTATATATGCTTTATAATATGCGTGGAGTGGTTATCAAGTCAGCCGGTATTCAGGGACCAATATTCACTTGTTTCTTATGCAAAAGCAGAATCTCATACTTTGGAAAATATAACAGGTATAGAGAGCTAGCCCACCGGGTGGACGAGGCTTTGGGGTTTATGTCTGCGGCTGGACTAACGGTGGACCATCCCATCATGACGACCACCGAGTTCTGGACATCCCACGAGTGCCTCCATCTTCCTTATGAGCAAGCACTCACCAGGGAAGATTCCACATCTGGCCTTTACTATGACTGTTCTGCACACATGCTCTGGGTTGGTGAACGCACTCGCCAGCTTGATGGTGCCCATCTAGAATTCCTCCGAGGTGTGGCCAATCCTCTCGGAGTCAAGGTAAAGAACGGTGAAGAGAATATAATTATATCTCTCTTTATTCTCAACCGCAACAACATGATCCCCTTTCTCATCTTGACTCTTCTATGACCAACATGGATCCCTCTCCTTATCAGAGCCTCCCTAGCCTTTCTTGTAGCATGATTATACCATCTCGTTCACCTCTACAGGTCCTTGAAATCATTTGTTGCTGTCATTCTAGCTTTACCAGACATCTATTGTAAGAGTTCTATTTCTATCAGAAATCTTGCATCGTTTGCGAGAAGTGGAAATATGTGCTTTATATTGAATATGATAGTTTAAATTCATAATTTTCCTATAATAATGTCTTTGGTCATAAGATAAATCAATTTCTTAATTCATATTCAAATTCTTTATACAGTTTCAATTGTTTTATATGCAAGACAATGAAACTTGTTCTCATGTTTAGTTATTTTTTTAAATATATGTTGTTTGGATGATGAATTGATGTTCGTTCAATGGGTTGATGCAGGCAAGTGACAAGATGGATCCAAAGGAGCTTGTGAAGTTGGTCGAGATCCTGAACCCTCAGAACAAGCCAGGGAGGATCACTGTGATTGTTAGGATGGGAGCTGAGAACATGAGGGTGAAGCTCCCCCATCTGATCCGGGCTGTTCGTCGGGCTGGGCAGATCGTCACTTGGGTCACCGACCCAATGCATGGGAACACCATTCAAGCACCCTGTGGTCTCAAGACTCGCCCCTTTGATAGGATTCTGGTATGATATGTCTCCTTTCCTGTTTAGATTTTTATTATATTTTGTTTGGAGCACACAAAATTATTTGATAACCAAGCATTTGAAGGTTCACCATTAGTGGTGAAGCGTGTCCCAACACTTTCACCTTTTTGCATATATGGAAGTTGGCGGGTTGCTGCATCTCTTTCATTGTTTAAATTGTTTAGGGGACCTGTTTGCCACTTGCGACATACAAGTGGGCTGAAGCTTTAGTTTGTTGAGTAATAAAGTTGAAACTCGACCACTGTCATAATCGTTATGTCATAAACCTGCAAAAAGAAAATTAATAAGAGTATGATTTTTATTTAGGAGGATGGCTAATAGGAGAAAGTTTAGGTCATCATTTTTATTTTTATTTTAAGTTTAAGAGGTGATTAATCGGACAAAGTTAAGATTGCACTGGAAGAGTGCAATAAAACTTGGGTCAGTAGAGAAGGTTTGAAGATTGTGTACTGATGGGACAAGATAAGATGAGAAAGGAACCTGGCTCTTAATGAGAGGTAGGTGGGTGAGTGCGATACTGGTATATTCGTTATTCGATTCTAAATGCTCTCAGTCATCAAGGTATTTGGTGGGTCAACATCCATATTGAATGTCACAAGCTAGTCTGGCCCATATAAGCTAGACTTTTGTCATCTATATGATTTGAAGATATTTATGAAGTTGAATGTAAGGAACTTTTACTGTTGTTACAGATTCAGTCAGTCTTATTAACATATCGCTTAGAGTACGATTAGAAAATAGTTCAACTGTTTGGTTGAGTATATGGTGATTGTCAACTAAGGTAGATGTTTACTAATTTGTTTCTCTTTTTCATTTTATACTTTAAAGTGAGAAACCTGTACATTGTTTTTATTTGAATATTTTCTTAGTTTCTTTCAGTACCAAATATTAAAAAAAATGTTTCTTTACCCACAGTTCATTTCCAGAAAGTTATCTTGGAATCTAACACAGCCATAGTATGCAAGTTGATTTAATGTAAGTTTTTATACTGACTAGCTGTCTAACCTCTATTCTATTATTGATCAGGCGGAGGTACGGGCTTTCTTCGATGTCCATGAGCAAGAAGGCAGCCACCCAGGAGGGGTCCATCTGGAAATGACAGGCCAGAATGTGACTGAATGCATCGGAGGGTCTAGGACTGTCACCTTTGATGACCTAGGCTCTCGCTACCACACTCACTGTGACCCAAGGCTGAATGCCTCGCAGTCTCTGGAGCTGTCCTTCATAATCGCGGAGCGACTTCGAAAGAGGAGGATTGCATCTGCTTTGCCCAGACCTCAGCTCGGCTCTCTGCCCCCCTTGGGATTCTGATTGAAGGGGGATCTGCAGTGTGTAGGCGTTTGTGTCCTCATTGAGAGCTCCTCAATGCATTCTATTTATTGTGTTCACATTATCTAATATTGCTAGGGAGCTGTTTCATTCACTTTCTGTCGTGTATTTATATGTGTAAACTTAAGAGTTGTGGTTGGGTTTTGACTAAAGAATAAGGTGAAAGAACTGCTGCTGGTTTGTTGCATCAACAGTTGCATCAGCGGTGCAAGTTGGTGAAGAATGAACAGTCTTGCACCATGTATGAGTTTCTAAGGAAGTGGTTACTACATTAAGTCTTTCTTCTCTACTTCACACTGGTTTCTTAGCGTGAAAACTCAAATTTATCTGGCTATTATTTTTCCTTCAGCATAATATTTTTTTGAAATCACACTCACACACACAATTGGGGGGCTCGAAGCCCCTCCGGGTGTCCGCTCTAATACCACTAGGCTAGAGAGCTCGGACAACTTCAGCATAATATTCAACAGGAGCAATTGTGCTTTTTTTTGGTACTCGTGCATTTTATTCTCGAGAATCAGCTTTTTGTTGTGAGTTGTCGAGTAGGTAAATTTTGAACCATGCTCTGAACACCGACATTGAACTTTGATATTCTTAGGATTCAGCCGAATTTGTGAAATCTTGCAAAAATGCATCATTACTTCTCAAATCTGAAAGGAAAATAACGTTCGCTATAGCCGTAGCTTTTACATGCATGTGTCTATTTCTGAAGAAATCAAGTACTCTACATTTGGCTCTTCGTCTACTTGTGTTACTTGGGCAGGCATTGAATCATAGAAGAGAATGTGGTTTTTATGTACCAATTGCAATCGACTCCATTCATTGTTCAGTAAAGAGCTGCACTGTATCCTTTATAACTGCACCATGCATGGCTCGTTTGTTCTAACGGTTAGGGTTGGTATCCTTTGTTACTACAGCATGGCATGGCTCACAAGTGACAAGGGTTAGGATGTCGGAAAGATGCTTGTGAAAGGAAGCTACTAGAGAGCATATACACCATTTTAAATGAGACATATAAACTTCCCGGGAGATTCTTGCTTCTTTCTCCTTGAGCAGGGCCGGCCACGGGTACGGGCGAGGTGGACGACTATCTGGGCCCCAAATTTTGGAAGGTCCCGTAATTTAAAAAAGACTAGGTATATCATAAAAAAAGGCAAATGTTAAAGGCCACCCCCAATTTACTAAGGGCCACCAACTTAAATTTTTTTAAAAAATTACAAGTTTGCCATTTTCAAAACACTAAGGGCCACCATCTTCTTCCTTTGTCTTCTTCCTCTTTTCTCAATCCCTAAACCACTTCTCTCAATCCCCACCTTCATTGTTGTCCCCACCTCCTCCATAGTTGTCCCCACCTCCACCATTGGTCCCCCCTCCTTCATTGTTGTTGTCCCCACCTCTTTGTTGTGTAACATGAAATATTTGTGAATTTCTGGTTTGTGGGATATAGATAGACACATTGTTTCGGCTAGGTTCCGAGTGTCAATAATTTGAAGCACTGTGTATATAATGTGATCAGAGGAGATGGTAAAGTGTCTAAGAATCTAAACCTATTTTCTGAGATAGGTATGGCTAATGTTTTCTTTCTTAGTTCTCAACTTGGCATATGTTAATGAATGAACAAGTAGAACATGAATCTCAGGAAATCAATTCCAGAGGAGACACAACTATAAGAGGAGACACAACTATAAGAGGTTCAAGTAACTAAACCTACTTGAATTAATTCCAGAGGAGACACAACTATAAGAGGTTCAAGTAACTATATTGAATGAACAAGTAGAACTTGAATTAATTCCAAGGATGGCTACAGTGACTGCAGGACAAGCCTGCAGTCCCAAGTATATTGAGGACTGCAGGCTAGGCCTACAGTCCCCAATTGACAGAAGCTCAGGGAGGAGAGAATTTGAAAAAAAATTGATGGCTACAGTGACTGCAGGCCAAGCCTGCAGTCCTAAGTACATTGAGGAATGCAGGCCTAGCCTGCAGTCCTAAGTACATTGAGGAATGCAGGCTGTCACTCCCTGATTCCGGAATACGTATTTTTAGCACGTATACTGCTTATTTGTATTTACGTATATTTATACGATATTTATTTTGTTGTATTTCTTCATGTATATCCCAAATTATTTGACAAAATAATATTTCGTAATTTATTTTCTGTGATTTTAGTTTACAGTTTTGGCTCTAATTGGGTGACATGTTCTCGGCTCACTTGAACCCGTTGGGTCATCATGAACCAACTTGGTTTAGGCTTTTATATAAAACCCCATTCCTTTTCTCTCCCCTCATTCATTCCTCATAACTCCTCTCATTTACTTCCTTCACCCAACCAAAAGGCAAGTATCAACTTGCACAAGGGAGAGATCCATCATTTTCGTTTTTCCTTCAAAATTTTTACCAAAACTTGTTCTTCTCCTCATTCTCTACTAGATTAGAACTTGGAATTTTCTGATTGGAAGCTTTAATTTTTGTAGATCTAAGTTTCAAACATTTTCGGTTTTCCTTGGTTTTGATCTACTAAACTCCATCATTTTCAAGTTTTAATGGTTCCATGTTGTAGAGAATTGAATTTTACTCAAGATTGAACTTTGAAATTCGAAATTTGGTTAAGAATTGACTTAGTTATGATTTTTGGAGTTTTTAGGGTTCATGGTTCTTCCCTCTCGGTTGAGGGGAAGAAGATGAACAGTGTCCTGTGTCCGCGCCCTCCGCGCGCGCGCGTCCCGCGCCGCGCTGATGGGAGGTCCGCGCCCCTGTGTCCCGCGCCCTCCGCGCGCGCGCGTCCCGCGCCGCGCTGATGGGAGGACGCGCTCCCGCGCCCGCGTGGTGCCCGCGCCGCGTGGTCTCCCGCGCCGCGTGGTTCCAGCACCAGGCCGCCCCCGCGTGTTCGCGCCCCTGTGTGGACGTCATGCGCCCGGCCTTCCGCGCCCTCGCGTGTCCGCGCCTTGCGTGGCCCGCGCCCTCGCGTGTCCGCGCCTTGCGTGGCCCGCGCCCTCGCATGTCCGCGCCTTGCGTGGCCCGCGCCCTCGCGTGTCCGCGCCTTGCGTGGCCCGCGCCCTCGCGTGTCCGCGCCTTGCGTGGCCCGCGCCCTCGCGTGTCCGCGCCTTGCGTGGCCCGCGCCCTCGCGTGTCCGCGCCTTGCGTGGCCCGCGCCCTCGCGAGTCCGCGCATTGCGTGGCCCGCGCCCTCGCGTGTCCGTGCCCCGCGTGTCCGTACCCCCGCGTGTTCGCGCCCCTGTGTGGACGTCACGCGCCCCGCCGTTTTCCCCGCGCCTGCGTGGCCGCCCGCGCCCGGCGCTTCCCGCGCCCGTGTGGCCGTCCGCGCTCGTGATCGCGCCTTCGCCCGCCATGCGCCCGCGCCATGGATGTGACGCGCCCGCGTTGGTTGGCCGACCTTGCCTTAGTACCTAGTCAGCCTGTCCCTGGTTTTCCATTTTTCATGCTACCTTGGCTTATATACGTGTATATGTATTGGTTTGTGTATGCGATATATCCTTACGCCTTTTGTCCTGAGCATAAATCTGACCCTGGAGAACAAAGTGTTCCTACTCGCTACATGTGCCTGAATGTCCCGGTTCTCGTTCATGCTTGACAAATGACTCGTAATCCCACGTGGCACATTTGCAATGTTGTATTACACTAAGGAGGGTAGAACGTGTCGACCTACTGATCGACATGGATCCTCACTTGGGGTACTCGTACTACGGTACGACACTCTAGGAGGATGATCATGCAGGCCACAGCATGAGGATCCAAGATTTCACATAGGGTTTAAATTAGGCAACTAAATCTATTAGATGCATGGAGAGGGCAGAATCCCAAGATTGTGTTACACCAGCCGCCTTGAGGGATTGCCTCAACGCGCCAGCTGGTCACCACGGATACTGTGCCATCTGCAATGAGTGGATGCCGGTATCCGATTATTTCCTGATATATTATAAGTTTTGGCAAGGTAGCCCTACGGGGACTCGTGCCTGCAAGGTAGCCTTATGAGGGACCTGTGCTTAATAATACTTGACTACGCGGACCCCTGGGTTGGCTAGCCTTGCTGGAAAGATACGATCTGAGGACTCTGATAATTTAATGCGAGGATAACCTCGCCATACTAGAAACTCGTAGACTTGACTGGCCGTGAAAATGACTTGCTTGTATTTTTCTTTTACCTTCCGCGAGTAACTGAGGAAAGCGGACTGTTATGGTGCGTGATCCAACCCATGTTCTTGTTTGATTGTTGGGTTGGTTATCGTACTATGACAGGCTGCGGACCGAAGTTACGAACGGAAGCCTTAATTTGATTGTGATGTGTTACTCCTGTGAATGACTAAGGAACATGGCCCACCGCGGTACGTGATCCAACCCATGTTCTTGTTTGATTGTTGGGTTGGTTATCGTGCTGCGATGGTCCGTCGACCGAAGTCACGACCAGGAGATCTTCTTACTTATATCTGTAAACTTATGTAAAGGTCATAGAGTGCGACGCGTCCCGGCTCCATGTGGCACCTTTTGTCCTTGTTTGGTTGTAAGGGTGCCAGATGGGTCCGACGATGTAGCGCTACCCTATAGCCGCAGCATAAGCTTTATTCTTATCATTATAACTGGGTTTTATCTTAACTCTTGTGCCCTTTGGCGGTACTTGCTATTCGGGGCTGACCCCGCTGGTTTTGTTTGGCTAGATCTCGTAGCAGAGCCAGAGGACGCGATCCTTCTTCCTGACATCCATGGTGCATACTAGGAGCATGGCTGGTCGGGGACTCGAGTGGGTTTCTTCTCCACCACTCTTGCTTATACTTTTGTGCGGCGTTCAGCCACCGGCACCTGTTAGCCGGATTACTTGATATTTTGTGTCAGTACATAATTGTAACTAAACAGACTGCAGCTGTGTATAATTTTGTGCTCATGACTCTCTGAGATAGCTATGTTATAAAGCTAGTCTCTCATGACCATTTTGATGAAGCGTCGGGGATGCCTTACTGCTTTACCTTTAATGTTCATTTAATTGCTGATGTTGTGTTGATTGATTGAGACATAGAACTCTGTGGGACCATAGGAGACTTGATTGTAGCATGTACCCCCTAGTCTCTTGACAGCCACGATCGCCGTATGACGTCACGTACCTCATATGGTGTAGCTGGTCTCGTCCGTCTCCGTATTTCGGTACTGGGGCGTGACAAGGTTTTAGTGGTGGCCCATGCAGGTCTGATTTTCAGACTTGTGGGGTATTGCGAATTATTAGGAGTCTCAATCAAAACTTGTTCCCCTTGAAATTCTGTTTCGAATTCTCTGTCTTTGCCTTGATCTCTAACCTGACTTGCATCCTCGAAATCTTCCTCGTCCGGACTTGATAATCTTATATTCTTCTCTATAGGGGTGCTTCATTCTCAGTAGCGGGTGAGGCCCATGAGGAAGAGCAGCAAGTGCATGGCTCGACTGGGCAGCAACAGGGGAGAGAACCTTCTCCAGTGCAGGCAGGAACAGAAATGGAACCAGAGGCAGTGCAGCCGCAGGTTAATGAAACTCCTGCAGCACCAGTAGCGACGGCAGTACCAGACGCCGTAGCACTCCTGGAGATCATCCGGGGGTTTCTTGTCACTAACCAACAGCAACAGACTCGGCAGCAGGAGCAGAACGTGTTGCTGAACCAAGGGATTCAGTTAGCTCTTGAGAGGAGTGCCGGGGTTGACTCGGGAGCCTCAGGAAGGTTCCGTCGCTTGAACCCGAGGTATTTTGATGGCACGGAGGATGCCATCACTGCGGATGCATGGATTCAAGACATCGAAGCCATTCTTGTGGCAGCCAAGGTTCTAGACGATGAGAAGGTTGATCAGGTCAAACTGGTACTTCAGGATCTTGCCCGCGACTGGTGGGCATCAGAAGAAGTTGGTACAAGACGCCCTGTTCGTTGGACCACCTTCAGTGACAGATTCAAGGCCAAGTATTTTGGCGTAGTAGCTCGATATGAGCTCCAGCAGAAGTTCATCAATCTCAAGCAAGCAGGCAAGACTGTAGATGGGTATGCAGCAGAGTTCTGCAGATTGTGCCGTTTCGCACCATCAATGGTGGCAACGGAGCCAGAGAAAGCTATGAGGTTCCAGCAGGGACTTCATTTGGAATTATTGCAGCTTGTGGAAGGACACGACTACTAGACGTTTGATGCTGTCTTGACGGCAGCCCGGAGGCACGAGCTTACCCAGCAGAGGTTGGCATCGAGGGCAGGAGGTCAGAAGAGATCTCATTCCCAGGTTGGAGGAGGAGCAATGCAGCGAACATCGGCACCAGCACCCGGTGTACGTATTCATGATGCGGGGGCGCCGCGGAGGACGGCCGTGTCAACTAATACAGCGCCAGTTCGGCATTAGCAGCCGAGGAACCAGCAACAGCGTCAGGAAGCACCCCCGGGCTGTACCTTCTGTGGAAAGGCAGGGCACACGAGGGAGGTGTGCCGGTCAGCGAATGGCTTATGCTTGAGGTGTGGTAGTTCAGACCACCGTATTTCTACTTGTCCTATGATGCAGAGGCCAGGAGGGCCAGCTCAGCGGTTTCCAGCATTGCCAGCTCCAGTGGCAACCCCGAGTGGAGGGCCAGTATTAGCAGTAAGGCCCCTAGCCCAGCGTCTACCAACGCAGGCTCAGATGTTCCGCCAGGCACAGGAAGCCGAAGGCCCTCAGAGGCAGCAACAGCATGGTCGAGGAAGGCCGCAACAAGGGGCTCCGCGGGGCCAGGCTCTCACATTAACCTTGGGAGAGGCTCTAGTGTCCAGTGACGTGGTGGCAGGTAAAATTCTCGTCACCTCATTTCCCGCTGTAGCATTATTTGATTCAGGCGCTACTCATTCATTCATCTCTGCACAATATGCTACACGGATTGGACTAGTGTTTGAGGCATTGCCGGAGAGGATGGATATACTCACCGGTAATAGGCTCGTAGAAGTGAGCAGAGTGCGCTTTTCATGTCCGGTAGAGGTGTGTGGGCATTTATTGCCCGCATCATTGATTGAATTCCCTATGGGGAATTTTGATGTTGTTCTTGGCATGGACTGGTTGAGAGACAGTCATGCGACCATTGATTGTAGAGGAGGTAGGGTCATATTCAGCATTCCTGGGATGGCGCAGTTCATCTTTACTCGAACCTTGAAGAATCAGGCCGGAGGCGTCATCTCAGCAGCAGTGTCAGAGCCAGGACAGATTCCGAGAGTGGTCGAAGATTTTCTCGACGTCTTCCCTGATGAGCTCCCAGGGATACCCCCAGTCAGAGAGGTAGAATATAGCATTGAGTTGAACCCTGGAACGAGGCCTATTGCAGACAGAGTTTACAGAATGTCGCCGTCAGAACAGGATAAGTTGTATCAGCATGAAAAAGAGTTAAAGTCTAAGGGATTCATCCGAGACAGTAAATCGCCCTGGGCCGCGCCAGTGATTCTAGTTCCCAAGAAGGATGGGTCGACGAGGATGTGCATCGACTACCGCAAGCTGAATGCAGTAACAGTGAAGAATAAGTATCCGCTACCAAGGATTGATGACCTGTTTGATCAATTGAGCAAGGCCCGCATCTTTTCCAAGATCGATCTTCGTTCGGGATACTATCAGGTGAGAGTCCGAGAGCAAGATATTCAGAAGACGGTATTCAGATCAAGATACGGGCATTATGAGTTTTTAGTAATGCCCTTTGGACTAACCAATGCCCCTGCAGTATTTATGGATTTGATGAACCGCATCTTTCTTCCATATTTGGATAAATTTGTGGTAGTGTTCATAGATGACATTCTTGTCTATTCCAGCAGTGAAGAGGAGCATGAGAAACATCTTAGGACTGTCTTGCAGACATTGAAGGAGCATCAACTTTATGCGAAGCTCGACAAGTGTAAATTCTGGTTAGATCACATTTCGTTCCTGGGGCATGTAATTTCTGGGGCAGGAGTGTCAGTGGATCCGAAGAAGATTGAGGCCGTAGAGCATTGGCCAGTCCCGAGAACGGTTACAGAAGTACGAAGTTTCTTGGGATTAGCTGGTTACTACAGAAGGTTCGTGGCGGACTTTGCCAAGATCTCTGCGCCCTTAACGCGTTTGACGCACAAGGACGTGGAGTTTGTTTGGTCAGCTAGTTGTCAGGCATCATTTGAAGAATTGAAGAAGAGATTAATCTCGGCCCCGATCTTGACGCTTCCAGTAGGATCGGGAGGCTTTACAGTGTATTGTGACGCATCTGGGAAGGGTCTTGGATGTGTATTGATGCAGCATGGAAAGGTGATAGCATATGCGTCTCGGCAGCTTCGAGACCATGAGAAGAATTACCCGACTCACGATTTGGAGTTAGCAGCTGTGGTGTTTTCACTCAAGTTGTGGAGACATTATTTGTACGGGGATCGGATAGAGATCTATACTGATCATAAGAGTTTGAAATACGTGTTCACGCAGCGAGATTTGAACATGAGGCAAAGAAGATGGTTAGAACTGCTGAAGGATTTTGATTTAGATCTTCAGTATCATCCAGGCAAGGCGAATATCGTTGCAGATGCACTGAGTAGGAGAAACAGTGCCTTTATCTTGACCTCACAGAAGCATATTTTAGAAGACCTCCAGAGTATGGGAATCGAAGTAGTTTTGCCAGGGGATATAGGAAGAATGACCAGTATGCAGATTCAGTCAACCTTAGTAGAGAGGATAAGGGCAGCACAAGCAGGAGATCCACAGATTCAGAAGTTGCGGTCGGAGTGTGAATCAGGCCGTAGGAAGGAGTTAGTAATTCATGAGGATGGTACGCTCAGGTTTGGAAATAGACTCTGTGTACCGAGTGGAGACCTTCGGCAGGAAGTTATGTCCGAAGCTCATAGTTCTATTTACTCTATTCATCCAGGAGGAACGAAGATGTATCGAGATATCAGGCAGTATTTTTGGTGGAATGGCATGAAAAGAGAGATAGCGAGATTTGTATCCAAGTGTCTGGTATGTCAGCAGGTGAAAGCCGAGCAGCAGAGACCAGCAGGATTGCTCCAGCCGCTTCCTATCCCAGAATAGAAATGGGAGCACATCACGATGGATTTTGTGACCGGTTTACCTAGATCTCCGGCTGGCAAGAATGCAATCTGGGTAATAGTAGATCGACTCACGAAGGTCGCTCATTTCCTTCCTTTCAGAGTTGGGCAGACTACTGAGCAGTTGGCAGAAATGTACATGAAGCAGATGTGAAGCAGCATGGTATTCCAGTTAGTATAGTATCAGATCGGGATACTCGGTTCACTTCCCATTTCTGGCGGAGCTTGCACCAGAGTTTGGGGACCAAGTTAAGATTCAGTACTGCATATCATCCGCAGACTGACGGGCAGTCAGAAAGAACCATTCAGACGTTAGAAGATATGCTACGGGCATGTACCTTAGACTTTAGCGGATCTTGGGAGGATCACCTTCATCTTGTGGAGTTCTCCTATAACAACAGCTATCAGGCTAGCATTCAGATGGCCCCGTTCGAAGTATTGTACGGAAGGAAGTGCAGGTCCCCTTTGGCATGGGACGACGTCGGAGAATGAAAGTTATTGGGACCAGAGATGATCACGCAAACTGTGGAGATAGTTAAGTTGGTCAGAGAGCGCCTTCGAGTTGCACATGACCGACATCGTCATTGGGCAGATTAGCATCGTAGGCCTCTAGAGTTCAGAGTTGGCGACCAAGTGTTTCTGCGGATTTCGCCAACTCGGGGTATCATTAGATTTGGAACCCGAGGAAAGCTTAGTCCAAGATACGTTGGTCCTTTCAAGATTCTCGCTCGGGTAGGCGATGTGGCTTATCGACTTGCCTTTCCGCCTTCGTTAACTGGCATACATGATGTGTTTCATGTGTCCCAGTTACGTGGGCATGTCCCGGATCCGAGTCATGTCCTCGATCATTCGGAGTTAGTCGTTGGTACCGACTTAACTTACGAGGAACAACCCGTATCTATTTTAGACCGGCGAGAGAAGGTACTCAAGAATCGGACGATCAGCCTTGTCCGTGTTTCTTGGAACCATCACTCTCCGGGAGAATCAACTTGGGAGCGCGAGGACGAGATCCGATCTCGGTATCCGCATTTGTTTGGTTTGTGAGGTATATCTTTATGCCATAATGACACGATTCCACATTCACTGCACCTGCTTGTATTGTACTTTTGTGATGTAGATAATAACTGCTCGTTAGTTAACTTGCATGTGATTGTGCCTTGCTTGTCCTGACCTTTCAATCCTGTCTTGGCTGGAAATTCCGAGGACGGAATTTTTCTAAGAAGGGTAGAGATGTCACTCCCTGATTCCGGAATAAGTATTTTTAGTACGTATACTGCTTATTTGTATTTACGTATATTTATACGATATTTATTTTGTTGTATTTTTTCATGTATATCCCAAATTATTTGACAAAATAATATTTCGTAATTTATTTTCTGTGATTTTAGTTTACAGTTTTGGCTCTAATTGGGTGACATGTTCTCGGTTCACTTGAACCCGTTAGGTCATCATGAACCAACTTGGTTTAGGCTTTTATATAAAACCTCATTCCTTTTCTCTCCCCTCATTCATTCCTCATAACTCCTCTCATTTACTTCCTTCACCCAACCAAAAGGCAAGTATCAACTTGCACAAGGGAGAGATCCATCATTTTCGTTTTTCCTTCAAAATTTTTACCAAAACTTGTTCTTCTCCTCATTCTCTACTAGATTAGAACTTGGAATTTTCTGATTGGAAGCTTTAATTTTTGTAGATCTAAGTTTTAAACATTTTCGGTTTTCCTTGGTTTTGATCTACTAAACTCTATCATTTTCAAGTTTTAATGGTTCCATGTTGTAGAGAATTGAATTTTACTCAAGATTGAACTTTGAAATTCGAAATTTGGTTAAGAATTGACTTAGTTATGATTTTTGGAGTTTTTAGGGTTCATGGTTCTTCCCTCTCGGTTGAGGGGAAGAAGATGAACAGTGTCCTGTGTCCGCGCCCTCCGCGCGCGCGTCCCGCGCCGCGCTGATGGGAGGTCCGCGCCCCTGTGTCCCGCGCCCTCCGCGCGCGCGCGTCCCGCGCCGCACTGATGGGAGGACGCGCTCCCGCGCCCGCGTGGTGCCCGCGCCGCGTGGTCTCCCGCGCCGCGTGGTTCCAGCACCAGGCCGCCCCCGCGTGTTCGCGCCCCTGTGTGGACGTCATGCGCCCGGCCTTCCGCGCCCTCGCGTGTCCGCGCCTTGCGTGGCCCGCGCCCTCGCGTGTCCGCGCCTTGCGTGGCCCGCGCCCTCGCGTGTCCGCGCCTTGCGTGGCCCGCGCCCTCGCGTGTCCGCGCCTTGCGTGGCCCGCGCCCTCGCATGTCCGTGCCTTGCGTGGCCCGCGCCCTCGCGAGTCCGCGCATTGCGTGGCCCGCGCCCTCGCGTGTCCGCGCCCCGCGTGTCCGCGCCCCCGCGTGTTCGCGCCCCTGTATGGACGTCACGCGCCCCGCCGTTTTCCCCGCGCCTGCGTGGCCGCCCGCGCCCGGCGCTTCCCGCGCCCGTGTGGCCGTCCGCGCTCGTGACCGCGCCTTCGCCCGCCATGCGCCCGTGCCATGGATGTGACGCGCCCGCGTTGGTTGGCCGACCTTGCCTTAGTACCTAGTCAGCCTGTCCCTGGTTTTCCATTTTTCATGCTACCTTGGCTTATATACGTGTATATGTATTGGTTTGTGTATGCGATATATCCTTACGCCTTTTGTCCTGAGCATGAATCTGACCCTGGAGAACAAAGTGTTCCTACTCGCTACATGTGCCTGAATGTCCCGGTTCTCGTTCATGCTTGACAAATGACTCGTAATCCCACGTGGCACATTTACAATATTGTATTACACTAAGGAGGGTAGAACGTGTCGACCTACTGATCGACATGGATCCTCACTTGGGGTACTCGTACTACGGTACGACACTCTAGGAGGATGATCATGCAGGCCACAGCATGAGGATCCAAGATTTCACATAGGGTTTAAATTAGGCAACTAAATCTATTAGATGCATGGAGAGGGCAGAATCCCGAGATCGTGTTACACCAGCCGCCTTGAGGGATTGCCTCGACGCGCCAGCTGGTCACCACGGATACTGTGCCATCTGCAATGAGTGGATGCCGGTATCCGATTATTTCCTGATATATTATAAGTTTTGGCAAGGTAGCCCTACGGGGACTCGTGCCTGCAAGGTAGCCTTATGAGGGACCTGTGCTTAATAATACTTGACTACGCGGACCCCTGGGTTGGCTAGCCTTGCTGGAAAGATACGATCTGAGGACTCTGATAATTTAATGCGAGGATAACCTCGCCATACTAGAAACTCGTAGACTTGACTGGCCGTGAAAATGACTTGCTTGTATTTTTCTTTTACCTTCCGCGAGTAACTGAGGAAAGCGGACTGTTATGGTGCGTGATCCAACCCATATTCTTGTTTGATTGTTGGGTTGGTTATCGTACTATGACAGGCTGCGGACCGAAGTTACGAACGGAAGCCTTAATTTGATTGTGATGTGTTACTCCTGTGAATGACTAAGGAACATGGCCCACCGCGGTACGTGATCCAACCCATGTTCTTGTTTGATTGTTGGGTTGGTTATCGTGCTGCGATGGTCCGTCGACCGAAGTCACGACCAGGAGATCTTCTTACTTATATCTGTAAACTTATGTAAAGGTCATAGAGTGCGACGCGTCCCGGCTCCATGTGGCACCTTTTGTCCTTGTTTGGTTGTAAGGGTGCCAGATGGGTCCGACGATGTAGCGCTACCCTATAGCCGCAGCATAAGCTTTATTCTTATCATTATAACTGGATTTTATCTTAACTCTTGTGCCCTTTGGCGGTACTTGCTATTCGGGGCTGACCCCGCTGATTTTGTTTGGCCAGATCTCGTAGCAGAGCCAGAGGACGCGATCCTTCTTCCTGACATCCATGGTGCATACTAGGAGCATGGCTGGTCGGGGACTCGAGTGGGTTTCTTCTCCACCACTCTTGCTTATACTTTTGTACGGCGTTCAGCCACCGGCACCTGTTAGCCAGATTACTTGATATTTTGTGTCAGTACATAATTGTAACTAAACAGACTGCAGCTGTGTATAATTTTGTGCTCATGACTCTCTGAGATAGCTATGTTATAAAGCTAGTCTCTCATGACCATTTTGATGAAGCGTTGGGGACGCCTTACTGCTTTACCTTT
The DNA here is from genome assembly GCA_029216955.1 of Iris pallida. NCBI lineage: Eukaryota > Viridiplantae > Streptophyta > Magnoliopsida > Asparagales > Iridaceae > Iris > Iris pallida. The sequence goes on from JANAVB010008799.1 coordinate 3,070,702, forward strand.
AATGTTCATTTAATTGCTGATGTTGTGTTGATTGATTGAGACATAGAACTCTGTGGGACCATAGGAGACTTGATTGTAGCATGTACCCCCTAGTCTCTTGACAGCCACGATCGCCGTATGACGTAACGTACCTCATATGGTGTAGCTGGCCTCGTCCGTCTCCGTATTTCGGTACTGGGGCGTGACACAGGCCTAGCCTGCAGTCCTAAGTTGAAAGAGAGCAGACATTGATCTTTCTAAAAGCTGAAATTTAATCAAATGGTATCTAACTTACTGAAAAGTATCTAACTTAATGAAATGTAATCAAATGTAATCAAATGGTCCTTACTGATATTTTGAAATGTAATCAAATGGTCCTTTCTAAGAGCTGACAATGGTCTTTCATTTGATATTTTGTAGTTGGAAGTTTCAAGGTGATTTTTTTTTTCATTTTCCTTGAGAAATTCCACTGGCTAATTCTCTCTTCCAAATTGCAGAAGTTGGGACTTTGGCCTCTCCTCTTGATTTTCGAGTATCTCGAGGTTGTCGGAGGAGGAGGGGACTTCGTGGAGGAGGAGGACGGGAGTGGAGGAGGGGACTTCGTGGAGGGGGGACTTCGTGGAGGAGGGGGGAAGGGGGGGGCTATCGGAGGGGGAGGAGACTTCGAGGAGGTGGGGGGAATGTTTTTGGCAATCGGAGGGGGAATGACCAGGAGGGGGGAAGGGGGGCAGTTGGGTTGGGTTTTGTTTCTGTTTTTTTTTTTTTTTTTTTGGTAGCCCTTAGTAAAATGATTCATTTTAGGTTGCCCTTAGTAAAAATATAAGTGTATGATGGTTGCCCTTAGTAGGTTGGTGGCCCTTAGTAATTTGGGGATGGCCTTTAACATTTGCCTAAAAAAAATGGAGGCAGTTTTACTTTAGTCAAAGTCCCAATGGAAAAAAAAAAAAAAAAAAAAAAAAAGCTCCAATATGAAAAAAAAAAAATGATAGCTTGATTGATGATTTTGATAGCTTAATTGGTGATTTTGCTTGTAAAAATGCTAAAAAAAAAATTATTTATATGAGAAAAAGGGTCCAAATTCTAGATTTTGTCATAGATCCCATAAACCATAGGACCGGTCCTGTCCTTGAGATAGAGAAAGAGAAGGGCTAGGCATGCTGTATATTTAAAAGATATTCTTGTATATCCTACAATTTCTTATATATTTATTTTGATATACATAATTAATATAATAGTAACATATACTGTTTCTTTAACACGATCGAATCCCAACCACCTCTGCCATGACTAAAAGGATTGTGAGTTGCAGAGATTTTTTTTTTTTTGTATCTACCCACCAGATAGAGGAGAATTTGAAGTAGTTCAGGAGAAAGTGGAGGCACTTTTCCCATAAAGAGAAATATTATGAGTGTTCACAATTGACCTCTCAACTACGAGTAGTCAAGATACTTGTTAGCAATCACCCGAATAAAACGTGTATTATACGCAAATTTTTTCGTATCTTACATAAACGTATAATACTGACGTACTTTTGAAAAATTCGAATTTGTATGCGAATTTTAAGCCTGTGGCATTTTAAACGCGTACCGTACAAATTTTTTAAAAATTTGGCAAAAAAAATGTTACCAAGAAACCCAACAGTCTTAACTTTCTTGACTAACCCAAGAGTCTTTACACATGTTACTTGCAACAATCAAAGAAAAATCTTTCGGTTTTTCATCATCCAACCTCTTCTTATTCTCACACTGAACTCTTGCGGTTTTTCATCATCCAACCTCTTCTTATTCTCACACTGAACTCTTGTTTATGAATGAGTAGAGGTGGGTGGACGCTATATATATGTCGAATTTTTAGTGCCGAATTGGTTCATATGAAACGTACTAAACACGAATTAAATCTGATTCAAATGTTTTTCGTTAGACGAATTTTTGACCGTATTTTACTTATATTGTGTCTATTTATACTCGTACTTTTGTCGTTCCAAATTTTTTTCGTTTGCCGAATTGCTAACAAGGGTCAAGATAAGTAGTAGATTACTTCGTCCTCCGACCCAAGAGACCTTATTGCTAACAAGGGTCAAGATAAGTAGTAGATTACTTCGTCCTCCGACCCAAGAGACCTTATTTGTTCTTCAAAGACTAGCGGCGCTATGCTACACCTAACCCACCCACCACGAGTCGACCAACCCAATATAAGTACACAACAACCACAACCCAATTTCGGTGACCCAACCCAATCAAGTTTGTAGGTGAACACCAACACTTTGTTGTTTCACCGTTCGGTTTATTTGGTTTCAACGACCCAAAACATTCAAAATCGAATAAATTAAAATTCTAAAATTCCAGAACTGAATCCAAACCGAAATTAGTCCAAACCAAAATCGAACCATATAGGTTTATTGGATTTCTTCGGTCGAGCTATTTATTATTTAATGGACCAAATCCGGAATAGCAGTGAAATTATATTAAAAATTATAATTTTTGTACACACATTTGTTGTATTCCAAAATTGTGTCCAAAGTTAGACTATTTATTAAAATATCAAAGTTGTACTTCAAAACACATACGTAAAATTGTTTTCAGAATATACAAAAAAAATATACACGTTTTTTAATCATAAAATATGTATATAATTGTGGATATTTATATGATTGCATAAATCTTTTTCGGTTTTGATTTTAGATCGAAATCCAAAACCGAAACATAAAATAATAAAAAATAGTATTTTGAAAATCTAAATCAAACTAAATCTCTTATTCTCGGTTTGGCCCTACTCTAGCCTAGCCAACAACTCAAATTATATAAAGTAGGTGAGGAATTAATTAAGAAACTACAATGCTGACAGCAAGTCAAGAAGAGATTCAACAACTCTTTGATTGTTTAGATGACATTTTTAAAACAAATATCTATCAAGAAATCGCCTACTTTGCTACTGTAGAACTGATGCCGACTAAAATACGGAAAACCACAATTACTAAACAATTCAATCCAAATAATTTGGAGGTGACAACACAAACATATACCAAAGTGTTTCACAAATTCCGATTGCCAATTCATGGTTCCACTTTAGACAGCTCCAAATTAATCTCTCGACGTATCATCAGCCTCCTGAAACACTATTGTCATTACTAATGGCCCACCCACCCTGCAAAAATAATTCTAGCTAATAATAACGTACATACACAAAATCAAACAATATATGCCAATAGCGAAACACATTCTTCCCACCTAATGTCCCAACATCTTAATATAATGCCAATCAAACCCAATTAACCAAAAACCTTTAGGCCATTTTATTCCTTTTGGCAACCAAATCAGTTTTATTTAAAGCTAATTTACAACTAAATATTCTAAACTTTCACATACTTACATTTATTATCCTAAACTATCTAAATTGACAACTTGCTACTCTAAACTATTATATTTAACAAAAAAAGATTTTTGAAACTTTTAAAATTAACAAATTGCTCTAATACCATTAACAATGGTATCCTTCATATTTTTTATATTTTTTAATGGTGTCCTACTTTACTGGCATACCATAGCAAGATGTAAATCTGTGAAAGTTCAAAATATTTTGTTGCTAGTTATAATAGTTTATGGTAAAAAAAATTTGCTACAGAGGACTCAATTTTAACGAAATTGCATGCAGAGTAACATGTATGAGAAAATTACAAATATAGGAACATTCCGCCAGACCAACTGGCAGAAATTGGACACGTCCAATATCCGCCAGTCGGTCTGGCAGAAAGCATGCTGGTTCGGGTTGGGGGTGCACGGGTTGGTTTGTTTGGGTTTTTTTTTTTTGTGGTTTGTTTTATTTTTTTGTTGTGGTTTTTATTTTTTTTTTTGTGTGTGGTTGGGAAGAGACTTGGGTAGTAGTGTTCGCCACATTTGGGACAGCAAGGGGACTTCTCAATGGAGTGCATTTATTAATCATTTTTGCTTATCAGAAATAAAAAATTATATTCCATGCATCAAAATATCGATCAAAAGATGTTCTAAAACAGCCTACTACCCAAACCTACCCCCTTCATCCCTCCTCGCCAACCACACACACAAAAATAAATTTAAAAAAATAACCGAACACTACTACCCAAACCCCTCCCCAACCACACACACACAAAAAAAAACAAAGCAAACCACACAACAAAAAAACAAAACAAACCACGTGCCCCCCTCCCCAACCCGAACCAGCATGATTTCAGCCAGACGAACTGGCAGAAATTGGACGTGTCCAATTTTCTTTATTTGTAAATTTTTCATACTTGTTGCTCTACACACAATTTCGTTTAAATTGAGTCCTCTTTAGCAAATTTTCTGTTTATGGTAGCAAGTTACCAATTTCAATGGTTACGATATCAACTTAACTTACAAACCTGTAAAATCTTGGTGGCTGAATCCACAAGTTAAAGAACAACTCTTTTTGAAAATCCAGAAACAGTGAAATTAAAAAAGAGAATATCCCTAGGTTACAAATGTGAGCATCTATTTGTGTCCCTATAAGATTTCCAAAAAGTAAATAAATTGCTGGCTAGCAGGAAAGTAGACATCGTTCCGAAGTTCAGACTGTCGCCTGCACATCCAACTCTTCAGTAGTAGGGCATATACCCCGGGATTGGTCTCCTAAATCTTGGAAATTTCCTGTTAATGCAGCGTAAGCATATAAAAGATAAGTTACAGAGATGATACCAGATTTATCAAACTGGAAACTGCTACTAACCCGTATCCGAAAGGAGAGTAATATGGCATATATGGTCTCCTGTAAGGCTGTACCGGGCACCCATGTATGGGCTGAAATGTCGGGGATGGTACTGCTTCATTCCAGGTACATTAGTCCGTTTAACCGACACCTGTAAATTTGAATTTTTTTTATAATACGAGTAAAGCTGAATAACTGATACAGTGAACGCTTCTAAAACTGGAATAACAAAAGCACATATAGACAAACAAAAAAAAAATTCTCACTTTAAGTTGGCAGCCATGTAATTCAGATTCAGTTAACTGAAGGGCCTCCTGTACAGCCTCAACTTCTAGAAATTCCACATATGCATACCCCTTTTGCTGACCAAATTTGTCGGTAAGATTATGTTGGTGTTTTATTCTATGAGTTGTGTGTTCACAACACTCTATTGTTAAAAGATAGTCCCACATCGGAAAATCACACCAATATGTATCTCTATATATTACTTATGAAGGAATAGAGAGATGCACATGGGTTGAGGCCCAATGGAGGGTGCCATGTGGGAGGATTTTACATAGAGGTGAGAATAAGAAACCAACTTTTGGCCAAATGAAAATAGATTTAAATCTATTGGAGCTAAGTCCCGAAGGGGCTTAGCGACTCGGACTCGGACTCGGACTCGGGCTCGGGCTCGGGCTTGGGCTAATGGGCTTTTGAGGCTTTTTGATGGCACTTTGCACTTAGCACGACAGCTCGTCGCAAGGCGCTCCGCAGGTCTTGTGGGCTCAGATCCAGAAAATCCGAATCTGGCATTAATCCAGGGCGTGCGTTAAGAATTTGAAAAGCCCACCTCGTGCCTATAATATCAGCAGCATCTCCTCTCTCCAGGGTTACAGAAAATAATCAGAGAATTTCCAGAGAGAGAGAGAAGTGCTGCTGCTATTCCGAGGAGTCGACATTTTTGGCCAGCGTTCTAAAGTTCTCTTCGAACTTGCTGGTTCCTGGAGGCTTGTCCGTAATGCGGATATAGCTTTGAGCGCCGGTAATCTTTCACCCCAGCAGGCTTTCTTCTTCCTCTGTTGCCTTCGAGAATATCGTCGCTTCTCTTTAGAAGTTATACGGTTCTGTTGCCTTCGAGAAATATTACGAAATAATCTTTTTAGATTCTCGTAATACAACATCACCTTCTTTAGGGTGTTGTTGCTGGAAACATTGTCTTTACAATAGTTTCTGAAATCGTGTTTTTCCATCGATTGTTCGCCAAGGGACTAACAATCTCAAAGCTATATCGAAAAGATGGATAACTCACGTGCATCGCTCGTCAATACCGACTTTAACAAGTTGGAGAAATTTGACGGCGAACATTTCCAAATCTGGAAACAGAAAGTAACATTAAACATTCAACTCGTAGAAGTTGATCACGTGCTGAATGAGGAAGAACCGGTCGTTCCAACAACCGGAACCGCAGAAGTTATTGCCGCTGCTAAGTCCAAGCAGGCAAAATGGATTAGAGAAAACAGTATCTGTAAACTGTTGATTCTCAATAGCATGGAAGACTCTCTGGCAGAGTCTTATTCCAAGAAGAATTCTGCCAAAGAAATTTGGGACTCCTTGGGAAAATTGTACGAAGATGACGAGAATCGGTCCAAGATCTTCTTGGTGGAAAGATACCACAAGTGGACCTTCGAAGATGAGAAGGCTATGCTGCCCCAAGTAAAGGAGTTTCTGAAGCTGCGCCAAAAATTAGATGACGAGAAGATGCCTCTTGTCGACAAGTTTGTCGTTGGAGGAATCGTCTCTAAACTTCCTGCGGGGTGGAGCAACTTCTATGCAAGGATGCACCGCAAGAAGCTGGACATATGTATGGAAGATCTCCTGCAAGAGATCCATGTTGAGGACGAGATGCGCTCTCAACAGATGATGGATTCTCTGTCCAAACAACTGGCGAAAGCAAATCTGGTCCAAACCAGAGAGTACAAGGGGAAGCAGGCGGCTTCTCCTCATAAGAAGAAGAAGGGCTTCACTAATCTGAAAGTGAAGAGTCCTTCATTCAAGAATCAGAAATCCAAGTCCAATGTGACTTGTTTCAAATGTGGCAAGAAGGGCCACTACAAAAGTGACTGCAAGGAACCAGAAAAAGGTGAGCCTAGTAAGGTTTCTTTGGTTACTAATCTGGTTGCAATGATAGCACAGGTTGCAAATGCGGGAGTTGACTCGGACTGGTGGATAGACACTGGTGCGACATGTCATGTCTGCTCAGACAAGGAATGGTTCGAGTCATATGAGCCAACTTCCGAGAAAGTCTTAATGGCAAACCAGGCACAAGCTGAAGTACTGGAGATCGGGACGGTGGAGCTGAAACTCACATCGGGGAACACTCCGACGCTTCAAGGAGTGAAGCATGTTCCTGCAATTGCTAAGAACCTGATCTCTGGGAGCCTGCTTTGTAACGCAGGCTTGAGGATGGACATCAATGCTGGCCAGATGGTGATGTCCAAGAAGGGTACATTCTTCGGAAAAGCTTTCCAGACTGAAGGAATGTACAAAATTCAGCTTGTTGTAACCCAGAAAAATGATATTAATGCTATTTCTACTTTGAACTATTCTTTTGAGTTGTGGCATAATAGGCTAGGACATGTTCATTGTAAAAGAATTAACAAAATGTCTAGCCTAGGACTTATCTCCAAGTGTGGGGGTAAGGTAGAGAAATGTGAAGTGTTTGCTCAGACGAAGATCACAAGGAAACCCTTTCACAGGGTCCATCGAAGCACAGATCTTCTGGAGTTGGTTCACTCAGATATCTGTGATTTCAAGCAATTCTCTACAAAAGCCGGGATGAAGTATTTTATTACTTTCATCGACGACTTCTCAAAGTATGCTTTTGTCTACTTGCTCAAGTCTAAAGACGAAGCATTCGAGAAGTTCAAGGAGTTCAGGGCCGAAGCTGAACGGCAAACTGGACAACAACTCAAAAGGCTAAGGAGTGATCGAGGCGGGGAGTATCGGTCTCATGATTTCTCATCATTCTGTAAAGAACATGGAATCATAAATGAGACGACGGCTCCGTACTCTCCTCAATCCAACGGAGTAGCAGAAAGGAAGAACAGAACGTTGACAGAGATGATGAACTCTATACTGTTGACTGCGGGTCTTCCAAAGAGCTTCTGGGGAGAAGCTGCATTAACGGCTACTTTCATTCTCAATAGAGTACCGTATGCAACTTCGGATATAACCCCTCATGAACTCTGGTTCAAAGTCAGACCTAACTTGAATGTCATTCGAGTGTGGGGGTGTCTGGCTTATGTGAAGCTCCCAGATCTGAAGATTCAGAAGCTGGGGACTAGGACTACTAAGGCTATCTTCTTGGGTTATGCCGCGAAGAGTGACGCTCGGAGATTCCTTGATATAGAATCAAATCATATCATTGAATCTCGCGATGCTGAATATTTTGAAGACAAGTTTGCAAGGCACAAAAATATTGTTCTCGCGGATCTTCCGGAGAATGATGAGAGTGCAAAGCAGACAGAAGTTCTTATCGAACCAGTAGTCCAAGAAGAAGCTATTGTCGAAGAGACACCAGTTGAACCAGAACTCGCTGAGCCGTCAACTAAGCGAGTAAGGAGGCCGAAAGACTTCGGAGATGACTTCGTCACCTATCATGTGGAAGCAGATCCGTTTACCTATGATGAGGCGATGAAGACCAGAGATGCTGTATTCTGGAAGGAGGCGATAGACAACGAGATTGACTCAATCACCTCCAACAACACATGGGTGTTAGTTGACCTGCCAGAAGGAGCAAGACCCATCGGATGCAAATGGATCTTCAAGAAGAAGATGAAAGCAGATGGAACCATTGACAAGTTCAAGGCCAGGCTAGTGGCCAAGGGGTTTGCTCAGAAGCAGGGGATCGACTACTTTGACACTTATGCTCCAGTAGCTCGGATGACAACCATCAGATTGTTAATTGCTCTAGCAGCAATACACAAGCTGGTGATACATCAGATGGATGTAAAAACGGCATTCCTTAATGGCGAGCTGACCGAAGAGATCTACATGCAACAACCAGAAGGTTTTGTCGTCAGAGGTCTGGAAGACAAAGTCTGCAAGTTGATGAAGTCTCTGTATGGTTTGAAACAAGCTCCCAAAATGTGGCATGAGAAGTTTGACAAAGTGATAAGGTCAAATGGCTACAGGGTCAGTGAAACAGACAAGTGTGTCTATACGAAGTTTGCTGACGGAAGAGGAGTAATCGTTTGTCTTTACGTGGACGACATGCTAATCCTAGGTACGGATTTAGACTGCGTCACAGAGACAAAGAAATTCCTCTCGACCAAGTTCAGTATGAAGGACTTGGGGGATGCCGACGTAATCTTGGGGCTCAAGATCATCCGGACAGGTACTGGAATAGCGCTGTCACAATCTCATTATATTGAGAAGATGCTCACTCGCTACGGGTATCAAGATCTTCCTATAATTGATACACCGTACCGGAGTGATCAGAAGCTGGAGCCAAATTCGAAGGAAAGCGTCAGGCAGTTGGAGTACGCTAGCGTCATCGGAAGCTTGATGTACGCTACTACTGCCACAAGGCCTGACATAGCTTTTGCGGTGGGAATGCTGAGTCGGTTCACTAGCAACCCAGGCGTTGAGCACTGGAACGCTGTGAAGCGTGTTATGAGATATCTAAAAAAGACTCAGACATTTGCACTATACTACAGCGAAGATCCGTCAGTAGTGGAAGGCTTCAGTGATGCTAGCTGGTGTTCAGAGGTGGAGAGCGAGTATTCGACAGGTGGATTCATATTCGCTTTGGGCGGAGCTGCTATATCGTGGAAATCGAAGAAGCAGACAATGTTATCTCGCTCCTCCATGGAATCTGAATTCTTTGCATTGGATGCTGCTGCAGATGAAGCAGAGTGGCTTCGGGAGCTCATGTATGATCTTTCAGTGGTTGGAGCTCAGATACCGGCAATCCCGATATACTGTGACAACCAGGCGGCAGCAGCAGTAGCATCAAATGAACTCTTTAACGGAAAGAAGAGGACTGTTGTCACGCCCCGCTCCCGTAGGAGCGATCGTCCTCGCTAAGGCGTGATGCCGCACGGGCCTAGGTTGCGCCCGTGCAAGGCCAAGTCCAGAAACGGCCGATTTGAGTCTAGGCCACAGAGTCGCACAGAGTGTCCCCATTTGCAGCGGAAGTAAAAATGAACACAAGTAGAATACGAAATCAAACTCTTTATTGAATTTCACGAAGTTTACAAGCGGCGCTAGGCCGATATTACAAATCGCTCAAGCTCTCTCTCTGAAACATAAAAGGCGTGCCAAGTGGCTTACAAGATGGAATGATTCATGGCGATGTTCCGATACATTATGTCCCGTATATGGTGCTCCAGCTCCTTGCAACGCTCCAAGGCCCAGAGATAGCTCCGCGCCTTAGCACGTTCGATGGAAGCTCCGCACCAGCCGGCGTCTCCTGTATCCTGCAAGCAGACTGTGGGGTTATCAGTACATTGTTATGCACTGGTGGGGAGGCTAGCTCGCCCACAACGCCATCATTACCAAACACGTATCATTTACTTTTGTGCATCTCTATCATTCATTGTCTTTCTAATCTTGCCTTAGGATCAATTTCATGGCACATATCATGACCTATCTCGTGTTGCTGAATTCAAGTGTCGTATGGAAATACTTGCACGACTTACCCATACTTACCGTCCGGCCTTCCCTGTCCAAGTAAACCAAGTTAGTCAACAACAATTAACATGAAGTAGCTTGACGTGATTCATATAAACATTCAATGTTACGGGCGAGTCTATGTCTCGGGTTCTAGCACGTCGTGGGCATGTTCTAGTGTTACGTTTCGAGCATGTTCAGGAGGCACATTTCAAGCATGTTCAGGGTGGTACATTTCAAGCATGTTCGGGCATGTTACGTTTCGAGCATGTTCATGTTTGGGATATTACTTTGTAAGCATGTTCAGGAGTGTTATAATTCGAGCATGTTCAGGAGTGTTATATTTCGGGCATGTTCAGGAAACACTTCATTTAGTTAACTTAGACTACTTTGATTTCAATGCAAGAACTTGCACGTGGATTGCCACCAGCATAGTCCACTTAATCTACATGCACGGGTCGCTGGCTTTACAAGCCATTTAGGACATTCCCCTGTGGCAATTCTCAACTTAGCGTAGGGTGATGGCTGGTACACCCCGTTAAGTCTCTTGAATATACCCTCCTACTTACGTCTCTTGGTGCCCAAGCCCGCACCCAAGCAGCCCGTAAGCGCGTATTGATTCTGCCTAGGCCGGCCACGGTTTACCCCCCCAACGCCCGTGCCGCAGAATCCTTCCACACGACGGCCACGGTATTCCCCCCCATCGCCCGTGCCGTTTGTCCACGACCATTTCGTATTAACTTGTCTTTTTACTTAGCGGCTATCTCCGAGCCGTAGGCTAACCCTTAGCCATAATGCGTTAACGACCAGGTTGGCGTCCGTACAGCGCGGGTAGCGAGCCCCGTTGCACGTGCCCGTCACACCTGTCGCTAGCGTCTTCCATGTCTTATCTTTCATATATTCTTTCTTTCATTTTATTCTTTCACTTGTTCGTATGTTCATTCATGTTTCACGTATTTATCCATTCGTTCATTCATTCGTTGATTCATTCATTCACGCATTACGCAACTCCCAGTGCGGGAGTCGCCTTGGCGACCCATCGGTCCCATAGCCTTTCAATGTTGCTATACTATACTCGGAACGACTATGTTGATAGTCTTCCCATTTCATTGTTGTAATCCATTCATGGTTTTATTGTTGAACGCGTACGGGACTTGAACGTAAGCTTGTGCCGTAGCACGAGCGTAGAGCGCGGGCGAGAGTTTCTATATTTGCCGAGTATTTTTCCATGTTCTAAACAAGCATGCAAGATGGGATTATTCCCTTAGCTAGGTGCGTTGAGTCATTTATTAGCATGCAAGATGTTATCGCCTAGCGATTCTCGTGAATGTGTCCGTTTTGTTATGTGTCTAGGCTAAGCAGTGACGGGTTCATCGGAGCCACCCACCTTAGCGATGTTCGCATCGGCCGAGCGATACTCCGAGCGCGCCTTTGACAGTCTAAGTCTGGATTCATCTTGACGGGCCAATGCAAGCATTGCATCGATTCGCATCGATACTTCATCGGGACGAAGCAACTCTTCGGGTCGACGGCTCGTTTGAGTCGTTGCACTTGCCGTTTGGAATCGGCATTCCGCTAGGGCGGAGCGGGTCACTACATAATACACCACTCAAAACAAGTCTCGTCCTCGAGACTTCCTGAGTGCAGGTCATCCTACCATTCCTTAACTCGTGTCGTCGTGTTTCTTAGACAATTTCTTCGAACGGCTCTATCGTTCGATAGAATCGAACCACACTTGATATCTTTCTAGGTTCCGTGTCGCACGCGTTTGGTCGATTTTATTGAATAGCCTTTCATTCATTTTATAGTTGATTGTACTTATTCAATTCAAGTATTTCTTCGTCTTGGTTGCCATTTCGATATATCATGGAACTGGAATGGCTGCACGAGGCACGTTGTAAGTCATCAAATGCGAGGGTCGCAGGCTAAGGCAAATTCACTTTTCGCTCATCTCGGTCATCGAGATGACCCGACTCGCTTCTCAAGCGTTCTCGTTCATGAAATCAGTATGATTTCTTCTTAGCGGGGTCGACCAAGTCAAGTAAATTTTTGTCTAATTCAAGACCAAGTATTGCACTATCGTCGAGCATAACTTCCTATCAATGGTTCAATTCGTTGTACCAATTTTTACTAGCACGATTTTACGTTCACGACACTTGTTCACTCCCCAAGTCGTGCTAGAACTCATCGTATCACTTGGCCGGATCGTGCACGCATTTCAGGCGTCCCCAAAATACCTGCATTCAGCCTAGCCGCATGATAGAGAATTTGTCATTCTCACTCGAGTCGCATCGTGCACATACTCAAGCGTCCCTGAAATATATGCATGTCAGCCAAGTCTCGTGAGCAGGGTTTCCTACATTCGTGATTCATGCTATCCATTCATGCCAATCCTCAAGATCAATCCTTTGATTGCTAACACATGGAACAGGGGCGTCTCGCCTAACCGCTAGGCCATCTTTTTCGAGGCTAAGTCAATGTCAGGATTGGAATCATAGTTCCCCAACAATAATGCCAACACTGACCCCAATCCTAGGGTCAAACCAAAGTCGGTAGTACGGGATTTTCTACCCAAGCTCGCGTCACTCAGATTTCTAAACATCGAGCACGATCACCTATTCTCGTCAAGGCATTCGCCGCGTATATCCGAATTCATTCTGATCACATACTTCACATATCCATTCTTTCCAATTCATGTATTCGATCACGAGTTCATCTAGCTTTGACAATATGTTGCGCCCCAATCTCACGCGAGTCCGATTATCCACGGTGGTTCATGAATCACCATGCAACGCTCCCACGGAATAATCATTCTCATCGGGGCGTAACTCTTGTTTGCGTCTAGACTAATTCATTTTCGATACGCGGATTGGACCTACTCAATCCTCAAACTTAATCATTCAAGCACCCCGAATCATTCTCAAGTCATCTTCGCGTCAAACCACAAGTCGAAGCAATCGTATTGCCACGCCGTGCAAGTTTGATCACCCCCGCTGGATGAATCACCATACCAGCGCTCACGCGGAGTGATCGCCCTAATCGGCGCGACGCATGTGCGAGGCTGGAGTTGCGCTCGCATAAGACAAGAATGTCGACGTTGGAGTTATCGTCGAAGTAAATCCAAGCATTTCATTTCATCCAAGTCAGATTTCAATTCGATAGTTTACCCGTCATTTGTTCAACCAGAAAATCCTCGAGCCAAGCTTATCCTTTTCCTCGACACATTTCAATACCCCGATTATAACATCCATCGGAACAATGACATTTGCACGATCGTCATTTGCCGAGTCAGAGTACCCCCGAGTTATCGTATATCGATCTTTGATACGCCTCAATACCATCGACGATATGCGTAACCTGACGATCTTCCTTTGCAACCAATTTTGAGTCGTGCGTTGATGCTGTTGTCCGAGTTGGATATTCCTCAATTTTTCCCGATACTCAAGATCAAGTTCAGTCGCTTTTCCTCAAAGCTCGTTTCAAGATCGTTATTCAAAACTCAAGTCACATTTCATTCGCATCAATTCGACATCGCACGCACGTTCCTCTAAGTTTCCTCGATCAAGACCATTTATTTTCATCCATCGTTCCGAATCATTTCTAACACGTGTTACCCATTCACAAGTTGTCCGAACGATATCTCGTTCGGGACACACGAAGTCACGATCAACTAAGCGTGACACGTTCTAAAGCTTTGCGCGACCGCATCGCTTCGCCGACATACTTGTTCTATCCGTAATTCCTTTAGTCTCGCTCGAACAATTTCTATAACGTCCATACACCACTCAGGGTTCGAGCCACTCGACTAGTCGCTGACACTCATTTTTATTCTTCTTCGAACCTATCACATACACCACTCGGGTTCAAGCCATACGGTCTAATCCTCAATCACGTTCGCGCCATGCACTAAGATATCCTTCAGATTCGTTCGACGAATCTCTAGCGTACTCGCTTACGTCGTCTCAACGTACTAAGTCGTTCACACGAGTCCTCAAAATCCAAGTCAATCATTCGCGTACGCCTAAGCGTTAACTCGATAGCGTTCCTATCGATATACACTCAAAGTGTATCTCCGTTCTCGATCGAGCGATACTTGATATCGCCCGCAATCCGATTGCACCCAAGAGTCGAGGTGCGCGACACGCGGACTAAGTTGTACCGCTTAACCATCCCGCATGGACTATATTCATGTTTTGCACGCTCAGTTGCTAGGGTCAACGCAAGACTAGTTAGGCACGTACGAGACATGTTAACTTTGCATGTGTTCTCAATCGAGTCATGTTTAACGTCGTTCGGCACAAAGGCCTTCGCCTATCGATCCCGTGCAACCGAGTACTTGTACGAGCTTTTGAAAGTATTAGACTTATTGTATGGAACATCCCAAGGCACAGGGAGAGAGAGCGTACAATTATTCTCTTCCAACCGAGCTTTCAAAACTGAGAAAATCGAAATGAAGTCCAAGGACGTAAAGCCGTGCTCTGATACCAATCTGTCACGCCCCGCTCCCGTAGGAGCGATCGTCCTCGCTAAGGCGTGATGCCGCACGGGCCTAGGTTGCGCCCGTGCAAGGCCAAGTCCAGAAACGGCCGATTTGAGTCTAGGCCACAGAGTCGCACAGAGTGTCCCCATTTGCAGCGGAAGTAAAAATGAACACAAGTAGAATACGAAATCAAACTCTTTATTGAATTTCACGAAGTTTACAAGCGGCGCTAGGCCGATATTACAAATCGCTCAAGCTCTCTCTCTGAAACATAAAAGGCGTGCCAAGTGGCTTACAAGATGGAATGATTCATGGCGATGTTCCGATACATTATGTCCCGTATATGGTGCTCCAGCTCCTTGCAACGCTCCAAGGCCCAGAGATAGCTCCGCGCCTTAGCACGTTCGATGGAAGCTCCGCACCAGCCGGCGTCTCCTGTATCCTGCAAGCAGACTGTGGGGTTATCAGTACATTGTTATGCACTGGTGGGGAGGCTAGCTCGCCCACAACGCCATCATTACCAAACACGTATCATTTACTTTTGTGCATCTCTATCATTCATTGTCTTTCTAATCTTGCCTTAGGATCAATTTCATGGCACATATCATGACCTATCTCGTGTTGCTGAATTCAAGTGTCGTATGGAAATACTTGCACGACTTACCCATACTTACCGTCCGGCCTTCCCTGTCCAAGTAAACCAAGTTAGTCAACAACAATTAACATGAAGTAGCTTGACGTGATTCATATAAACATTCAATGTTACGGGCGAGTCTATGTCTCGGGTTCTAGCACGTCGTGGGCATGTTCTAGTGTTACGTTTCGAGCATGTTCAGGAGGCACATTTCAAGCATGTTCAGGGTGGTACATTTCAAGCATGTTCGGGCATGTTACGTTTCGAGCATGTTCATGTTTGGGATATTACTTTGTAAGCATGTTCAGGAGTGTTATAATTCGAGCATGTTCAGGAGTGTTATATTTCGGGCATGTTCAGGAAACACTTCATTTAGTTAACTTAGACTACTTTGATTTCAATGCAAGAACTTGCACGTGGATTGCCACCAGCATAGTCCACTTAATCTACATGCACGGGTCGCTGGCTTTACAAGCCATTTAGGACATTCCCCTGTGGCAATTCTCAACTTAGCGTAGGGTGATGGCTGGTACACCCCGTTAAGTCTCTTGAATATACCCTCCTACTTACGTCTCTTGGTGCCCAAGCCCGCACCCAAGCAGCCCGTAAGCGCGTATTGATTCTGCCTAGGCCGGCCACGGTTTACCCCCCCAACGCCCGTGCCGCAGAATCCTTCCACACGACGGCCACGGTATTCCCCCCCATCGCCCGTGCCGTTTGTCCACGACCATTTCGTATTAACTTGTCTTTTTACTTAGCGGCTATCTCCGAGCCGTAGGCTAACCCTTAGCCATAATGCGTTAACGACCAGGTTGGCGTCCGTACAGCGCGGGTAGCGAGCCCCGTTGCACGTGCCCGTCACACCTGTCGCTAGCGTCTTCCATGTCTTATCTTTCATATATTCTTTCTTTCATTTTATTCTTTCACTTGTTCGTATGTTCATTCATGTTTCACGTATTTATCCATTCGTTCATTCATTCGTTGATTCATTCATTCACGCATTACGCAACTCCCAGTGCGGGAGTCGCCTTGGCGACCCATCGGTCCCATAGCCTTTCAATGTTGCTATACTATACTCGGAACGACTATGTTGATAGTCTTCCCATTTCATTGTTGTAATCCATTCATGGTTTTATTGTTGAACGCGTACGGGACTTGAACGTAAGCTTGTGCCGTAGCACGAGCGTAGAGCGCGGGCGAGAGTTTCTATATTTGCCGAGTATTTTTCCATGTTCTAAACAAGCATGCAAGATGGGATTATTCCCTTAGCTAGGTGCGTTGAGTCATTTATTAGCATGCAAGATGTTATCGCCTAGCGATTCTCGTGAATGTGTCCGTTTTGTTATGTGTCTAGGCTAAGCAGTGACGGGTTCATCGGAGCCACCCACCTTAGCGATGTTCGCATCGGCCGAGCGATACTCCGAGCGCGCCTTTGACAGTCTAAGTCTGGATTCATCTTGACGGGCCAATGCAAGCATTGCATCGATTCGCATCGATACTTCATCGGGACGAAGCAACTCTTCGGGTCGACGGCTCGTTTGAGTCGTTGCACTTGCCGTTTGGAATCGGCATTCTGCTAGGGCGGAGCGGGTCACTACAACTGTGCGGTT
This sequence comes from Iris pallida, assembly GCA_029216955.1. Classification (NCBI taxonomy): domain Eukaryota; kingdom Viridiplantae; phylum Streptophyta; class Magnoliopsida; order Asparagales; family Iridaceae; genus Iris; species Iris pallida. Next base: position 3,087,761 of record JANAVB010008799.1, read on the forward strand.
AAAAACACAGAGCAGTGAACGATCTCATCAAACGAGGCGTCATTGCAGTGATCGATGTTCGGAGTCAGGAGAACCTGGCGGATCCGTTCACGAAAGGCCTCAAACGACAGCTGGTCGAGGACACAGCAAGGAAGATGGGTTTGAAGGCATTCTAATATTGTGTCATTATAATCCTATCAATAAATTTTATGTTATTGGTTCAAAGAGAAATCTACCAGATATCTAATTTTTTGATTCAAGGGAGGACTATTGACTGGAAAAATATTAGTTAACAGTGGGTACTTGTTCTGCGGAACATGTAAGGGTTTCGGACCCAGAACCACTGTTGTCTACTATGAATTTTCTACGAAAAATTGATCCTGTGGGAAGGATGGCATAATGCCTTAATGAGTTCTCAGACTGAGTGAAGGTCTGTTATGCTTTACAGGAAGCATGGTGGCGCAACAACCACAAAGGAGTGTTACAACTCCATGCTACAGTGGGGTGACTCCACCATGAGGTTCCCAGGTAGGGGTAATGCCTCGGCTTTGTTAGCCAAGTCACAGGCGGCGTAGCACCGCATATAGACAGGTAGCCTAATGTTGCATAATCATAAAGAGGTGTAGACAGCACTACAAAGAGGACAGTATCCTCATGTTACAGTGGCATGACACCACGAAGAGGTACCAGGAAGGGTAAATCCTCGGCTTTGCAAGCCATGTCATAGCGGCGTAACACCGCACGGAAGCGCAAGACTTCATGCTGAGTAGTTTGGCACTACAAAGAGGATTGTGACCTCATGCTACAGTAGTATGACACTACGATGAGGTACCCAGGTGGGGTAAAGCCTCGGCGTTGAGCCATGTCATAGCGGCGTAGCACCGCAAAGGAGCGCAATGCTTCATGCCATGACTCTTTATAAAGAACTCACCTATAATGTATGGAAAGAGAAATAGGCCGTCTCTTGAGGGTAAATTTGTAGACGCCCAAAATACATACATTGAAATCCAGGCTGGCACAAGGCCTTTAATGTGCAGCCAGAAGCACAGATAACTACATTATGTGAGTGGAAAAAATTACAGCTGTGGTACAGAATTCAAGGCGTAGTCCATTCTTGTATCATACTGTTGTTCAACCCATGCGGGAAGATTCAAGTCGTCAGCGACATCTATCCTAATGCATAATGGACAGTTATTATGTGGAACGCTTAACTCATATATATAGAGATATGTGGGGGATTGTTGGTGTTTTATTCTATGAGTTGTGTGTTCACAACACTCTATTGTTAAAAAATAGTCCCACACCGGAAAATCACACCAATATGTATCTCTATATATTACTTATGAAGGAATAGAGAGATGCACATGGGTTGAGGCCCAATGGAGGGTGCCATGTGGGAGGATTTTACATAGAGGTGAGAATAAGAAACCAACTTTTGGCCAAATGAAAATAGATTTAAATCTATTGGAGCTAAGCCCCGAAGGGGCTTAGCGACTCGGACTCGGACTCGGACTCGGGCTCGGACTCGGGCTTGGGCTTGGGCTTGGGCTAATGGGCTTTTGAGGCTTATTGTGGTTTTTTGATGGCACTTTGCACTTAGCACGACAGCTCGTCGCAAGGCGCATTGTGCGCTTTAGTTGCGCTCGTGCGCGAGCCTCTGCGCGGCCCTGCGTGGCGTGCGAGGCGTACGGAGCGTAAGGAGCGTACGGGACGTACGGGTCGAGCGGGTCGAGCGGGTCGAGCGGGCCGTTCAAATTATGTAACGTCCGCAGGTCTTGTGGGCTCAGATCCGGAAATGGCTCAGATCCAGAAAATCCGGATCTGGCATTAATCCAGGACGTGCGTTCAGAATTTGAAAAGCCCACCTCGTGCCTATAATATCAGCAGCATCTCCTCTCTCCAGGGTTACAGAAAATAATCAGAGAATTTCCAGAGAGAGAGAGAAGTGATGCTGCTATTCCGAGGAGTCGTCGACATTTTTGGCCAGCGTTCTAAAGTTCTCTTCGAACTTGCTGGTTCCTGGAGGCTTGTCCGTAAGGCGGATATAGCTTTGAGCGCCGGTGATCTTTCACCCCAGCAGGCTTTCTTCTTCCTCTGTTGCCTTCGAGAATATCGTCGCTTCTCTTTAGAAGTTTTACGGTTCTATTGCCTTCGAGAAATATTACGAAATAATCTTTTTAGATTCTCGTAATACAACATCACCTTCTTTAGGGTGTTGTTGCTGGAAACATTGTCTTTACAATAGTTTCTGAAATCGTGTTTTTCCATCGATTGTTCGCCAAGGGACTAACAGATTATAGTGACCCTGTTCACTGTTCCACAAGATTGGAAGTGCTGCTGCACTTCTTCGGTGTGCATGAATAATCCACCTGCAATGACAATGAGGATAACGCATGCACTAGTTGTCATATCACCTACAGCCTTCTCATTAAAAAGCATAAACGACCAGAGGAGAGGTAATAGAGTCTGAAGACTTAAACGTTACATGTGAGTCAAGAATCCTAAGATCATACCATACATGGATATATCATATGGTCAAGGAACAGTTGCCCACACCTTCTATCTAAAGTAGAAAATGGTACGACAAACAAATATTCATTAGATCATACCACAATTTGATCACACGTTTGGCAAGTTATGATATGAAAAAAATTATAGAGGAATACACTACTTTTTGTTGCCAGTCCCGTCCTTGGCCCAATAGTTAAAAGAAAATTCTTCATCATCAACTCTATTGAAGTCCAAGTCCTCAGTAACAATTAAATTCCTGGTATCATAATTAAATATTTCAATGCCTATTCCTTTTGGGTTTATCCTCACCTTCCTCAAGCACACCTTCAACTGTAATCCAGCAACTTCTAACTGGCGCACATCCAACAATCTCCATTTCACATGTCCAAACAATCTCAAGAGATTTTCTGCATCTTAACTCTCGAAGTACCCAAAAACGACAATACAAGAAAAGATAGACGAAGGAATGACTATAGGATCTCTGGGTTTTACCCTCAGGCAATGCAAAAACTGAACTACAGAGTAAAGACAAATTTATCATGATGTACCCAAAAATTCAGTGTTTAGTGCCTTTAGCTGCTTATTATATATTGCACTAATAAGAAGCCTAAGAGTAAGATAGATAGAGAGAATATGGCAAGATAAATGATACCAAGTGGCTCCTTAAGAATGTAAACAAAAAAGAGTCGGGCAGCACAGCAACCTTCATTTCTTATCAGAAATATATTTTTAGATTTTGGTAATAATCTCAAGGAAATGAATGCTTTGAGTTCAAACTTAAAAGATTATTGCAAATAATGAGAATAGTGCATAGGTAGGCTGCATAGACATGACCAGTATCTGGATACTGTACTGATTATAAATATGACATTGTTTAGAACACTTAGGGTACATGTACGGCATGAAAACAATTATATATACTCATTAAAATAAGTCTATATACGTATTTTAGAGATTATATATTAATAATATTCTCAATTCAAGCATATTTTGGATAGTAACTATGTTCCAAAAGTTATAGAAAGGATTGGATGGAAAGAAATGCTCCTTTCTCGTAAAGTCATATTCTGTTTGGATGAAGCACAACTATGCTCAACTTTCAGACATGTTTTGGATCCTCGGAATCTGGAAACTAGACATAGTAGACATAGGCGACCCATATCAGACATGGGTGTTTGGAACCTAGACATAGGTGAGCCGTACCCTACATGGGTACCAAGGAAGTATTGTGCACGTGTCAAATACGGAACAGAGTACCGTAGAGGACTATCCTGTGTAAGTTAGGTGCATAGCTACGGACTATAGACGATTGTTGATAGTTTCTTTCGCTATGCTTGGATTTGTTGAGAACTGCTTTGAGATCCCCTTCTTGGTAAATTCATTTGTGCATATCAACATGTTGGGAAGTCATGCAATTAGCAGCCACAATTGAAGCACAAAAAGCATGCATCATGGACCTAAGGCATGATGATTTAGTTTTTTTTTAATCTAGTTAAATATCTACAACATACAACAAACAAATATACGTATTCTTAAAAACACTATAGTTTTAATACTGGGAAATTGTTGACTCAACAGCCCTATTACCCATGTGTATACCTTAAATTCCTAACATGCGAAAACAATCGAACTGGTAATACATCAACAATCTGTTCAAAAGGATCAGGTGTGAACTTCTAGAAAAAATGTTGTCAAGATCACAAGAAAGATATCGAGGATCTCTCACCACATGCTGCAAGGTAACTAGACACTCTAAATGCACTCCAACTTCACCACCAAAGAATTGAGGCTTCCGCATTTTGCATGAGACTTCTAACTTCAAGAAGTATCAACGCAGAAATCAGGAAACTTTGCCCAAACCTTTTTTTCCCTCTCTATGCTCATTCTATAGGCTCACTTTTGTCTTTTTCTTTTTTTCCCCTCTTTTTTCTCCATTTTACTTTTTACTTGAAACTTCAAGTCATATCATGAATAACATTTTCCCCTTGCTAGACCCTCCATTTTGCTTTTTCTTCTTTTTCTTTTCTTGGACATCTTTATTGTGCACTCTATTTTTTTTTAAATTGTACAATAGTTTTTCTTTTGTTAGCACCAAAGTATATCAAAGCCTCCTGAAATCCCTAGTATGAAGAACTTGAAGATTGAAGAGCAAACCCTGCGACCAATTTAAGATATGCAGTCAAATTCACTCCAATATAAAGAACTAATAATGAACACAATCAGTAAATGAGACAACTATTGCCATCCTTCAAAGAGCTAAGTGATATACTAATGCGAGCGACATTTGAATACACCATATATCGGAATAATAAACAGAAACATAAGCCACAAAAAGGAGCCACCAAAAAAGTTAAAAAGAACATAATAATCTACATTCAAATATATTCTTAAAAAGCTCAACACTGATTATGCTGGGCTGGGTTATGATATATTGGTAATGATGAAGTAATTACAAGTTTCCTGCAACCTCGGCAAGAATAATAATGGAAGGCCACATTAATAGAGAAATTGACATGTCAGAATTTGATATTGCCAATATTCCTTCATGAAGGAGAAATAGAATATGGTACATGATTTAATCATTATATGAATACCTTGCCTTATAATTAATGTTATATTGCACAATCACAATGACACAGATACTACTTGCGGAAACAAATGTGAACTCGATTGGAAGCTATTTGAGTTGCCACAACATCCAAGACACCTCAAGATTATACATGTCATAATAACATTAAAGGCTTGGATTCATCTGTTTTAATTCATAAAAACCCAATCAATCATGTGGTATGGTCCAAAATCAAATCACATGCTCATTGACACAGTAAGACACTGTACACAAACACATGCACATACATACAACTCTAACCAGCCCTAACTGCAACAATCAACTGGTAGTACTTTTGCAATAATATCTCTCTATTACAATTCTCATCACCTACATGTTTTCAAGAAGGGATCTACTTGGACATCTCAGCAACTACTTCTCATGAAGACATTATGGGTAAAAGAAAGATCAAGTGAGCTTGCATTAGTTGACTGCATCAAATAGTCCTATAAACGAACAAAAGCACAAGAACTACTATTTTTAGACACAACATAAAACCAGATTTTGTTATTTGAACAAATTGATTGCTACGTCTTCTGGAATAATATACATCCCTAGGATAGCTAGGTGTCGAGAATAAATTTAGAAAAAGACGGACACAATGGTTTGTAACATTGTTAAATGTTATGTTGCATGCACATGGATAAAATAGGTCATAATATGGACACGATAGCAAAAACATGGCACCAATTTTGATGTGCCCTCCCTGTATAATATTTTTGGTGTGCTTGTGCCGTATCCAACATGTATACGCAGACATGGCACTGACTATGATTCCACTAGACAGAAACAACAGCAAGGGAGCCACATGCCCTAAATTGTGTAAGACATGAAACTAATTTGATCAATTACACCAAGATGGCCATTGGCTCACAGTAAAATAACAAAGGGAAGATCTACAATATTGCATGTATCCATGTTAATGCATATCAATGATGATCAGCAAAATCTATGTTTCAATTATTGCAGAATTCATTGGTTTACTTTCTACCAACTTCAAAGTTTTAGGGAACAGGAGTAAGGCCTTCTGCCTAGATTTGTATAATGAACACTCAGATAGATTTATTTGTAACTAATATACCTTTTCTAACAACAAAAGGGTCTTAGGAGGTAAGGGAAGAGTAGCTGGACATATAATGCATACATTAGAAAATGTTAACTTGTGGCATACTAATGTAACTGTTGGTCTGGTTTCAGGACTACAATTACATAGAGTATATGAAACACTTAACGAAGCTCTAGAAGGACATTGGGAGAAGTCCACAACTACAATTTTACACTCATATTTGTTCCAGAAGAAAATCAAGAGAAAGAGAGAAGAGAATCAGAGGTTATGAATGCACGGTGAGGATTACTATTACAAGAAGTTATTCTTACAAATTAAGAGTAATAGCCACTGCGGCCACCATGAACGTTGTATGTCTTAGCCATTTGATGATCAATGATCTTATTCAGTATCAAACTTCACTTCTTCATTGTTGGAATATGATACTCCAGAAAACATACGAGTTCTGATGTAAATAAAGACTTGTTTAGATGCTTGCCAATCTAATCCATTATCCCTACCCTCTTCCTTACAGATAAATGGGGGAATCAACTATCCCTAAGATGACTTCGATTGCATAGAAAAGTTATAGGCGGTTAACATGTTAAAAAGGCTCATCTATCAGTTAATATTGGTCAACCATAAATGGTTTCAGAATTAATATATATATATATATATATATATATATATATATATATATATATATATTTTTTTTTTTTTTTTTTTTTCAGAATTAATGTATATATAGAGTACAAATTTTCTATATTAAAAAGGTGTTTCAGTACAATAGGAATGGGGTCAAAAATATAACTCGGTCTTACCCTCATTTTAATAGATTACAAATGTATCTACATAGTACAACTTTTTCTCAAGGTTTGCAGTATTGGTATCGGACCCTTCCTATAAGTATCAGGATCGGCGGTTTGTATCGGATCTTTTAGTATCGAAAAAAATAATTAAGATTTAAAAAAGAATTATAAATACTTAGGCATAATTATAATTAAGATTTCCTGTGTTGTTTCTTAGTAATTTTGGAATTAAATGAAATAGTAGTCACCATTGCCGATTGGTTTACCTGCGATAAATAAGTTTTCTTCTTTTACATATTTTTACAACCTTACTATTCTTTTACATCTTTGTTGATTGGTTTTTCTTTTGTTCATATTTTTTGACGAGTTGACTGAAAAAGAGGCCCATGATGTCGGTATCGGTCAGTATTGGTATCGGTCGGTATTGGACCGGGACATGCCAAACTGCATCGGTATCGGCCATATCGGATCGGTATCGTCCGATATTGCAAACTATGATTTTCCTACTAAGGAGTTGTTCTCCAAAAATATAACACAAGCCTTACCCTCATTCCGTGGGGGAGGCTGTTTTCTTGACACGTATCAGCATCCTCCAGAATGCAAACGTCAAGCCTTACAAGTTATAACATAAAGCGACGTCCTCAAAAGAATTTTACATGATACAAGTTAACTGAGTCCATTTTGGTCATGAAACAGACGATCATAATCAGAATATGCCAAATCGTACAACAGTCGAGCTACAAAGATCTATCACATATTGCCCTGCTTGAGATATCAAAAGCCGTTAAATTTATTATATATACGTGAACAATGGACGGTTTTGATCAATGTGACAAAGATACCAAGAATTAGTATGGGTCATTCAGGATCAATCTTTGCTGGAACATTTCAAAATTAAGCCAAAAGTCAGAATAGCTGAATGGTGATACGCATTGGATAGTAAACCTCTTAAGATACCAACTGCAAAATATAAAATTTCTAGAAATCCATACCCTTAAAAACCTTATTACCTAGGGAACATTTGGTTTACTCCCAGGTGATTTTCTTAAATTTTGTATAATTCCACATAACTTCTCATTGCTTGTCCAAACCCTACATATTTTATAATTTTTCATAGGTCTCTAAATCTTTCAGACAGCAAGCTACATAGCACCCACTTGGCTACCCGCATGCCACCTTTGTTGTGTATGACACATAGTCTGCCTGTCTTCTCCATATACACATCATGTTTATGGTTTTGTTATAAAAAAAATGTTGACGAGAAGACTCAAACAGATGACCTCCCCACACGAAGCACAAAAGCCTTAAACAACTTCCTACCCTCTTAAGAACCTAATCCCAAAATGTAAAATTTCTGCACCCTTCCAAACCTTATTACCTAGGGAACTTTTGGTTTATTTCAAATGATTTTTTTAAAATTTTGTATAATTCCACATAACTTCTCAATGCGTCTAAAGTAACGCTACATATTTTATAATTTTTCATGCCTATCTTCAATGCATACACATCATGTTTATGGTTTTGTAAAAAAGAAATTGTTGACGAGAAGACTCGAACCGATGGCCTCCCATATGACACAAGAGCCTTAAACAACTTACCACCCTCTTAAGATCATAAACCCAAAAATGTAAAATTTCTAGAAGTCCACACCCTTCAAAACCTTATTACCAAAGGAGCATTTGGTTTACCTCCGCGTGATTTTCTTAAATTTTGTATAATTCCAATACTCATCTAAGTCCTACATATTTTATAATTTTTCATAGCTCCCTGGATCTTTCCGCTAACAAGCTACATAGCCAGCCACTTGGCTATCCGCATGCCACCATTGTTGTGTATGCCATTGCCACCTAGCCTCGTGTTTATGGTTAAAAAATGTTGACATGAAGACTCGAACTGATGACCTCCCCACGCAACACACTAAAGCCTCAAATAACTTGCTACATCATATTTTTATGTGCTCTTTAAAACTCTATTCTATTTAAATTTGAACGAACAATCTCAAACAAAATCAATTTTGCAAAGTGCTTTTTGTTAAATACATCTTCTCCTTATAACCAAATATGATTTTAAAAAATAATATAATTTACTATTACTATTTTATTATAACTCCATTGTGTTATGCTTAATGTTCTATATTTTCACTTCCGGTACCAAATTCTAATAGAGGAGGGGGGTTGTATTAGGTAGACAATATCTAACTAAAATATTGTCGGATCTCTATGAAATGAATTCATATATAATACTGTTGGGATCCTTGGAACGTTCCTCAGTAGCGACGTGTTGTATAGTTCCTATCCTAGTGCAATAAAAAATGAGCAATCATGGATTGCTAGTTTGTCACCAGTAAGTGACGCAATGCATCGATACCAACCCCAGTATAATGTCAACTGAGCAAGGGTGGGCTATGACGTACCCAAACAAAAGACACGCCACACTGCTCCAATGTGATGACAAATAGACAAGAGACTATAGGGCATAGGAAACAATGATGAAAGGAGTTGGAGCATGGGAGTAGAATTAGATTAGTTACTTTTAACATAGAAACATTAACAAAAAAGGGAATGAAGTTGGTTGGTACAATGATTAGGAGAAATATATATAAGTTTTTTTTATAGGAAACAAAGTAGGTAGGTAAGAAATCAAGGAAAATTGATACTAGTGGTTTTAGAATTTGGTATATAGGTGAAAAGATACATAAATGGGGTAGGGATACTTCTGGTTAAATCATTAACGGAAGGCGTCGTTGATGTAAAAAAAAAAGAATAGAAAATATGATAATATTAATTAAGTTAGTATTATGGGAGAATGTTATTAGAGTAAATGCATCCCAAGTAGGATTCAATGAAAATACAAAAAAAAAATTGGGGAACATATTAATAGTTTAATTCAAGTAGTACCTAGAGGTGAAAAATTATATATAGGAGATGATTTGAATGGTCATGTTGGAAAAGAGAACAATGATTATGATAATGTGCATGGACGTTATGGATAGTGTTAGGAATGAAGGGGCAATAAAATCCTTGATTTTGCAATTTCACGTGACTTTACAATAGCAAATACTTGGTTTAGGAAGAGAGAAAGATCTAAGTACTCTTAAGAACGAACCTAATATTAGACTAATAAATCACTTTCTTACTAGGAAAGTTGATAGATAAGTATGCAAAGATTGTAAAGTTATACACTTTGAGAGCGTAACGGCTCAACATAAGTTGGTCTTAGATATTAGTATTATAAAATGGAAAAGAAAGGCCAAGGTAGAGAAGAGATCGAGAACCAAATGATGGAACTTGAAATGAGATAACTTGTAGGGATAAGATAAAGAAAGATGGGACATGAAAGAGGGTCATAATGTTATACGGTACAATATGACAAGTTATATCAAGAAGTATCAGTAGAGATTCTAGGATCGTCAAAATAATGGTTAGACCTCGACAGAAAGTTTGTGGTGGAACGAGGAAGTTTATAAAGTTACGAAGGCAAAAAGAAATCCTATAAAGATTGACAAAAGTGTAAAAGTGAGAAAAACTCTCAAGGATATAAAGTAGCAAAAAATAAGCTAAAAACTAACAAAAATATGGCAAGTTATATCAATAAAGTACTACAAGAGAGATTGTAGGAGTGTCAAAAGACAATGGTTGAACATCGAAAGAAAGTTGATGGCCAAGCAAGGAAGTTCAAAAGGTTATCAAGGCAAAAAGAATTGTTTATAAAAATTGACAAAAGTGTAAAAGTGGGAAAAACTTCAAGAGATATAAAGTAGCAAAAAAGAAAGCTAAGAAAAGAATTAATGAAGCTAAATCTAAGATCTGATTATTTATATATAGAGGATAGAAACTAAGAAAGGAGAAAATGATACTTTGTAGGCTTTGCTAAAGTAAGCAAAGGAGCAACAAAGACTTAGCAAATAAAGTATATCAAGAGCGAGTACCGAGACGTATAAAAGAAAATGATATTAAGAAAAGATAAAGTTATTTCACAAGCTATTTAACAAGACTAACCTAGAGAAGCTTAATTTAGATTTAAAGTAAAGCTCAAGAAAAGTCAATTTTTTTAAAAATTAGAATTTCTGAAGTTAAGGATGCATAAAGAAGATGAAAAATCGAAAAGCGGTAGGACCGGACGATATTCCTATTGAGGTTTGGAAATGTTTAGGTAGAAGGTTTGATGTGGAGTAAGCTTCCTATTACCTAAAACCCAATTAAAGCAATAGAATGAATCACCTGAACAATCATTACAAATCACAACCTTGGATTCCATAGAAGTAGAGGGAAAGGAGAGGGGAAGGGGGGGATAAGAATATCCGCCAAAACGCGACACATTTTGCTCACAAGCTGTTACCTTTCTCTAAGTCTATTTCCAACTAGGGATAAAGAGAATGCTCGCTGAACCAAAGCATATAAGTTGTGTAATTAGACCACTTAAGTTCGGATTAACTGTTGAAATTGAATCCAGACTCAATAAGTAATAAGATGGGCTGATTGGCTATTGATTAAAAACACAGTCCTGTACCAAGTCCACACACAACTAGATCTTCTGCAGAAGAACTTCCAAAGTGCATGTTCATTTTATAGTTGGAATTATTTACGAATTTGGTAAAAGATTGGCATTTCAAGTAGGTCATGCATTACAAACTTATATATTGTCAACTCTAGTGTTGCTCTCAACTGCCAGGAATAATGAAACATTCAGTATACAATGAAAAAGACAACAACAACAAAGGCTTTAACCTAATATCTGGGGTCAGCTACGTACATAAAGACAAAATCTCTTAAAATCATCTTGGTTGAATTATATACTATATACCGATTGTGCTTAAGCCTTAGACAGCCCTACTAAAATACAAACAACCATAAGAAGGAAACATGTTGCTTACAATGGGAAGTGATATATTCCCAATGGAAACTGAATTTGCATGTGCATATGAAACCTATTATTGGTGAAGCACAATGTTAGCATGAAATTTGAGGATAAAAAGTTTACAACATTCTAGAAGAAGAAAATTAGCTTGATGGGACAATTTTCTATAATAAAAACATATAATACGTGATTTGTAATTTAAAATATAACAAAAAGCAATTTGCATACATAATGAGGGCCCCCTTGCAGAACAAATAAACGCAATGTTTTCTCTTAGCGAAACCCATTGTCCACGATGCGAAAAATGTCAGCTAGAATATTAATAAAAAGAATTAAATTATCTTTAAGAAAAAGTAGGTTACTGAGAAATGTTTCTATCACAAACATATAGTGTGATTGACAATTCTAAATATCACAAATAGCATTATGCACACACAATAATGAACACTTAATAGAGCAAAAATACAACAATTAAATTTTATGCAACTCATATTGCCAACGAAAACAATCGAGAATCCACCTCCTGCTTGCTTTCTTGACTTGCAGCTGCACTCACAGGATCTACATGATAAAAAAATGAGTTGATTACTTCATAACACAGTAACAACAAAAAATGGTGAGAAGAACTACGTATATTGAAAGAAAAACACAACTGGTAAGACAGGTTAGTCGAGTAGTTAAGGAGTAAACAGTAAAGCTTTTCCCCAGTTAATGCATAGGATGACTACTAGTTTTCTTCCAAATGCAAAACTAAGTAAAGCGGACGCTAAAAGAACCATAACTGTCACAGAAAATGCTAAATGAGAAGCAGTACCTCTGGCTTGCCCATCTGCAGAGTAAAACAAATTTTGCAATCTTATGCAAATTGACAGCCTCGTCAATAGCTAACTTGCAAAAGAAACTACTAACCAATAGACTTGTTGATAACTTGTACAAATCAAGTCACGTGCTCTGTATGACACAGCATGAAGGAGAAGAAAAGGAGACAAGTTCTTTGATTTTCTCACAAACTGATTTCTCTAGATATTTTGCATTCCAGTTTTTCTTAGTTTTAAATCAAAGATCTGTACCGGTATGTGTCCAAAATGTATCAGATTTTTTTTTAAATAATTAAATAATACGTATCAGACACATATACGTTCAGATACAGTTCGTCGCCCATTTTTAAGTATCCGTGTACACACCACATCCACAAGAAATTTAGGAAGCACATAGTCCTAAATTGGTGTTGACTCATATTACGCACCTGTATTACTCCCCTGGATATCAACGGGCTCAGGTCGTCTTTGAATGTTTGGTGAAAAAAAGTTAAAAAACATATATCAATATGGTTGGGATTTACTTTGACATCACTAGAACAACACAGCAAGATAGATGTAGGAGAGAAATGAAATTTATGTTTCTGTAATTCAAAATTTATGTTACTTGAATTTAAATTAGCTTATACAATTGACAAATTGAACAGGAAGTCAAACTAAAACCATCTGACTACAGATATCTAAAAAGATACGCTTGTAAGGCATATAGATCAATCTGATCAAAACCATCCAAAACGACAAATAGTGACGTTCTATCAGACAGGTATCCATTAGCTAAAATTTGATCAAGACCAGGATCTTTAACCTAAAGAAGTATTCCATTCAAGAACATATGTGAGTGGTAGGCATCATGGTCCACTGTATTTCTCTTCATCCAACACAAACTCCGTAAATAGCAACCCCCATTGATAGGCTATCTACAACTTCCCCTTTTTGGACATTAAAAATATTGTTCCGACATTCCAAACCCAAGCCAATCGAAATTACTCCTAGTCGTATGCCTCTAGTTGTTTCCATCGGAAAAGGGACATTGTTCAACACCATTATCGGAGTAAAACTATGCCGAGCACATAATTTACCGTAATCGAGAGGCCTACCCCCCATCTGAATCGATGAGCAATTGTGCTGGTCATCCACTTCGCTAGACCCATAGGGTACCAAATAAGCCTACCCCCACCTCTCCGCATTCCCGTCCCATGTGGTTTATCAACTCCATTCCGTGTTATAAACTTATAGGTAACTTCCCTTGCCCGCACACGCTCACAAACAAACAAAACACATTTATCGAGTAGCATCCAAGCCCTTAATTCGCCAAAATAAACTAACATCAAACAACTCCAAACCCTAATTAACAAATTTTGCACTACCATCAAATTAATCAATCTAATGCGGATCGCAGCATGTACAAAACAAAAGAAATCAATGATCGATTTAGAAACCCTAAAAGAGTAGATTAAGGGGAACAAACCTTGGCCCGCTCCCATCTCCTTCTCGACCTTGGCCTGCATCTCGCGGAGGGCTGCCGCCTCCTCCTCCATCTCCTTCAGCCGCTTCTTCATCTCGTCGAGCTCCTGCAGCTGCTAAATTGGAACGAAGAAACAATTATCAGGGTTAGGGTTTCGGTGAGGGGAGGGGTGGGGTGGAGGCGGAGTAATCTACTTTGACGGCGTCGGCATCGGCGTCGGAGGCCCTGGTCATGTCGACGTCGATGTTCGTCTAAGCGTCCTCGTCGGGGATCTCTCCGCCATAGACCTCGTGCTTCTCGTCCTCTATTATTTTCTTTCTTTCCTTTCGTTTAATTCCTGATTGATTGAACTCTCGTTTCGTGATTTCTCTCTTTGTTTTGGGTTGGATTGGATGATTTAGGCAAGTTATATGGGCACATCAAAATGTGATCATGCTAGCCCATTTTGAACTTTGGTTTATTTACAAGTTTGCCATTGAAGAAAGTGATCATGGCTATCCCACTCTTTGGTATAAAAGTCAATTTTTCTAATTTTGTTCTTCTTCCTCAACTCATCCAAGAAGAAGAAGAGGAACAAGAAGAACAAGAAAAAGAAGAAGAGGAAGGAAGAACAAGAATAAAAACAACAAAAATGAGAATTTTGATGGGATTTAAACCCTAATTTTCTTTCTCAACTCATTCTCACTATCTCCAAGTATAATAGGGGTTTAAACCCTAATTTTCTTCCCATTTCGATTTTCGATTTTCAATTGACGGAGAAGAAGAAAATGAAAAGAAAACACCCAAAAATTAAACCATAATTTTTTTTCTCATTTCCAATTTTGATGGCACCCAAAGGCTCCTCATAATGCACAAACCCTAATATTGGTGGAAACCATAATATTGCTGCTCAACTAGTGTAAACAAGGACTGCCCAATTTTATGGCAGTCCTACAAACTGAATGGACTGTCAGAAAACTGGGCAGTCCTAAGTCACAGCATGTGAAACAAAGGACTGCCCATTTTTCTGGCAGTCCTTACTGTATGTTGGACTGCCAGAAGAATGGGCAATCCAACTCACAGCATGTGTAACTTTGGACTGTCGAACTATCTGGTAGTCCAGTCTGTATGTTGGACTGCCAGAAGAATGGACAGTCCTAAGTTTCACATGCTGTGACTTAGGACTGTCCAGTTTTCTGGCAGTCCATTCAGTTGTAGGACTGCCAGAAAATTGGACAGTCCTTGTCGACACGGAGTTTTCTCGTTCGTTCATACTTGGGTTTAATTTAAATGGATAATTTTTCACTCTGTATATAGTTTAATTCATTCAAATGGACTACAAAGAATTGAAATAAATAATGTAATTGATGCTTGAATTTTTCAAATTAATTTCTAGGATTTTGGAAATAAATTGAGAAATAATTTGGGTGCTTGAATTAATTTCTTCAAAAGAGGAGGATGGTGGAGAAGAAGTGTCACGACCCGCACCCGGATATACGGGTACGAATACATGGGCCACGTCCAGCCTACGTCGCAGTATCGGCGGTAGAGCGCTGTCAAGGACCCGATACTAACTACAACATTTAAAGATTCATAACTATAAGGTACTCGTATCACATCACAAAAACTAAGGAAAATAAGACAAGAAATAATAGCAATATCACTAGAACAACTAGAATCTACAAGGATCATATGAGACGAGAATAAAACAGAGGAAAATAATAACAAACTAAATAACTACCAGACCTAGAACTCCTGAGAAACAACTCACGGTGAAGAATACCGAGAACCACCCCAGCTAGGAACATCATGTAGTCCAAAACTGAGGGCACAACTACTCCTAAAATATTGTCAACATATCCAGTCAAGATGGAACGAGCACAAATCTCAAATAACAATTCTAATTAGACGATATTGAAAATGTAGCAGTAAATAGAGAGAATATACAAGAAATTATGAAATGTACATGTGAGTATCATGGCAAGGTAAGCTGTAAATCTAGAGCTAGAACAAGGCAAGTAAAACTGATTATGGCATGTACAAGAATCAAGAATCATCTATCTAAGTATGTGAGTACTAGTTTCAACATGTGGCCGGCTTGGGTCTGCACAAGGTCTAATGATCCGGCCAATCATACGTGGAGTGTAGGATTGGCTATTAAACAAGGTCTACAAGAATAAACAAGGTGGATAATGACCACACATCTACACTAATACTCCCCGTTCCCGACTAGTATAGTGGATCCAACCATGACACATCATAACACTCGATTCTCCGAGAGGGTAGCTAGCCTTCGCAGGAATCGTGTCTATACAATGCACAAGGAACAAGAAAGACTTGCACAAGATATACCAAGGAAAGCAAGGAATAACATCTCATGACGGGATCCAGAGAAATACCAATCCGTGTGAACAATGTGTCAAGAGAACAAGGATATCTACACTAAATACAAGAAACATAGACGATATCATAAAACAGAAATATTATCAGAGAATGTACTCGCCTGAGATCTGATGGAATGTCAACTGTGTAATCTGGCTCAGAATGAAATCACAGACCTAAGATGAGATATATATAAGCTAATTAGGGTTCAACAGTGTTAGGCATGATTATATAGTATAAGCTATGTAATCTAGGTCAATCTCAGTCCACTAAGTCAAACTAGGTCACACTGAGTCACACTAGGTCAAACTAGGTCACAGAAAGTCAAACCAAGTCAAACCAGGTCAAACTGGGTCAAAGGTTGACTTACAGTTGACTTTTGGTCAACTGGTCAACTCTAGTCAACTCTGGTCAACTCTAGGTCAAACTTGACTAACGTTGACTAACAGTTGACTTTGGGTCAACTGGTCAACTTCGGTCAAGTCCTAGTCACTTTTTAGGCTACGATTGACTTTCGGTTGACTTTTGGTCAAAATAGTCAACTGTGGTCAACCAAGGTCAAAACTAGTCTAACCTTGATCAAATGTTGACTCTACTTCGACGTTCAGTCAAAGTAGTCAACCATGGTCAAACAGGGTCAAGGCTAGTCTCTATAAACATCTACAGGGTCAACACATTCAAATTTCAGTGATTGTGAAATCACTGGAATCGATGGATCTCAAAATACAACAAAAGAAGAAAGATTATAATAATAGGGTGAAAACCTACAGATGTTGTCGGATGGTGAAACAACCATTACCAACGTGTCCAGAATGGTCGAAATAACTAGAATAGCCTATCCATAAGTCCAACTTGGACACAGGAACAAAAAGGTAATTTCGGATCAAAACGATGTCCGTGTCGGACCCGCTTTGCACCGAAAACGTGCCGAAATAAAAGTGCACTAAACCTGTCACGCCCCAGTACCGAAATACGGAGACGGACTAGGCCAGCTACTCCATATAAGGTACGTAACGTCATACGGCGATCGTGGCTGTCGAGAGACGAGGGGTACATGCTACAATCAAGTCTCCTATGGTCCCACAGAGTTCTATATCTCAATCAATCAAGTCAAATCAGCAATTAAATGAACATTAAAGATAAAGCAGTAAGGCGTCCCTGACGCTTCATCAAAATGATCATAAGAGACTAGCTTTATAATTTAGCTATCTCAGAGAGTCAGGAGTACAAAATTATACACAGCTGCAGTCTGTTTAATTACAATTATGTACTGACACAAAATATCGAGTAATCCGACTAACAGGTGCCGGTGGCTAAACGCCGCAAAAGTATAAGCAGGAGTGGTGAAGAAGAAACCCACTCGAGTCCCCGAACCGCCATGCTCCTAGTATGCACCATGGATGTCAGGGAGGAAGATCGTGTCCTCTGGCTCTGCTACGAGATCTGGCCAAACAAAACCAGCGGGGTCAGCCCCGAATAGCAAGTACCGCCAAAGGGGAACAAGAGTTAAGATTAAAAACCCAGCTAATAGAATGACTGATAATAGTAATACTTATGCTACTAATATAGGGTGGCGCAACATCTTCGAGCCCATATGGCACCCTTACAACCAAACAAGGACAAAAGGTGCCGCATGGAGTCGGGACGTGTCGTACTCTATAACTTTCACATAAGTTAAAAAGGTATAAACAATAAAATCTCCTGATCGTGACTTCGGTCGATAGCCTATCGCAGCACAATAACCAACCCAACAATCAAACAAGAACATGGGTTGGATCATGTACCATGATAGACCATGTTCCTCAGTCATTCACAGAAGTAGCACTTCACAACCAGAATAAGTCTTCCGTTCATAACTTCGGTCCACAGCCTGTCACAGTACGATAACCAACCCAACAATCAAACAAGAACATGGGTTGGATCACGTACCACAACAGTCCGCTTCCCTCGGTTATTCGCGGAAGGTAATGGGATACAAGCAAGTCGTTTTCACGGCCAATCAAGTCTACGAGTTTCTAGTGGGACGAGGTTATCCTCGCGTCATGTTATTAGAAAATCCTCAGATCGTATCTTTCCAGCAAGGCTAGCCAACCCAGGGGTTCGCATAGACAGGAGTTATTGAGCACAGGTCCCTCGTAAGGCTACCTTGCCAAAACATGTAATATATAGCAGGAATTAATCGGATACAGTCATCCGCTCGTTGCGGATGACACAGTATCCGTGGAGACCAGCCGGCGCGTCAAGACAATATCTCAAGGCGGCTGGTGTAACACGATCTCGGGATTCTGCCCTCCCCATGCATCTAGTATATTTAGTTGCCTAGTTTAACCCTAGGTGAAATCTTGGACTCTCATGCTGTGGCCTGCATGATTATCCCCCTAAAAGGTCGTACTATAGTACGAGTACCCTAAGTGAGGATCCATGTCAATCAGTATGTCAACATGTGCTACCCTCCTTAGTGTAATGCATCATTGCAAATACGCCACGTGGAGTTACGAGTCATTTGTCGAGCATGAACAAGAACTGGGACATTCAGGTACATGTATCGGGTAGGAACACTTTGTTCTCCGGGGTCACATCAGTACTCATATCATGCTCGGGACAAAAGGCGTAAGGATATAAAATGGGCATATAATATCTAATAAAATATCAAAAGCATACGCATAACAAGGCAGCGTGCGTGAAAAGTCATGCAGGCTTACACAAGACAGCGTGCGTGGAAAGTCACGCAGGCTTACACAAGGTAGCGTGAAAAGTCACGCAGGCTCAGGGGAAGAGCTGCGTGAAAAGTCACGCAAGCTCAAGGGAGAGAGCAGCGTGAAAAGTCACGCAAGCTCAAGGGAGAGTGCTGCGTGAAAAGTCACGCAAGCTCAAGGGAGAGTGCTGTGTGAAAAGTCACGCAAGCTCAAGGGAGAGAGCTGCGTGAAAAGTCACGCAAGCTCAAGGGAAGAGCTGCGTGAAAAGTCACGCAAGCTCAAGGGAGAGAGCTGCGTGAAAAGTCACGCAAGCTCAAGGGAAGAGCTGCGTGAAAAGTCACGCAAGCTCAAGGGAGAGAGCTGCGTGAAAAGTCACGCAGACTCAAGGGAAGAGCTGCGTGAAAAGTCACGCTGGCTCAGGGAGAGTGCTGCGTGAAAAGTCACGCAGACTCAAGGGAAGAGCTGCGTGAAAAGTCACGCTGGCTCAGGGAGAGTGCTGCGTGAAAAGTCACGCAGACTCAAGGGAGACACGCTTCCAACAGGAAGCGTGCTCAAACAGGAGCACACTGCTCAGTGTCTTCTCCAAACAGCAAGAACACCATGGTTAATCCCAAACTTCAAAACGTCACAACTTGGTCATCCGAACTCCAAATCCGGATTTCCAAAGTTCTATCTTGGGTGAAATGGAATTCTCTTCCACATAGAAGCATCAAAACCCATAAAACCCCAACGAAAATAGATCAAGACTAAGAAAAATCGAAAATGATTAAAACTTAGATCTACAAAAATCAAAGCTTCAAAATGGAAATTTCCAAGTTCTAAACTAGTATAGATTGAGGAGAAGAACATGTTTTGGCAAATAGTTTTGTAAGAATCATTAACAAAATTATGGATCCTTCTCTTGAGCAAGTTGGTACTTGCCTTGGTTGGTGGAGGAAGTAAATGAGAAGAAGTAAATGAGAGGAGAGAGAAGGAGATGAGTTATTATATAGAATCTTGAACCCATGGGTTCATGATGAACCAAAGGGTTCATGATGAACCATTGGTGAACCAAGAATAGGTTACCCAAATGAGCCAAAACTGTAGGCCCAAATGCAGAAAATAAATTAGGAAATAATATTTTGTCGAATATTTTTGGAAAATGCATAAAGAAATACAGCATAATAAATATAGTATAAATACAAGGTAAATACAATTTATCGGTTTACGTATTAAAATACGTATTCCAGGATTGGGGAATGACAAAACCTAACAAATTACAAGTCCACGAATTCAGGATGATGATACGAACCCAACTGTATATCCAGAATTGGATTCCGTTGACCCGATCTCAAATTGGTCCGTTGACCAGGACATTGAAATTCCGATTTGTACGAAAAAGCGTGTCGAAGCCAATGTCCTCAAAACTCAGTAAATTATATGTCAACAAGTTCAGAATGACGATACGAACTCAACGGTATGTCCAGAATTGGATTCCGATGAGCCGATCTCAAAATGATCCGTTGACCCGGATATTGGTATCCGACTTGCATAAAAATGTATGCCGGAACCAATGTCTACTAAAACCTAGCAAATTATATGTCAACGAGTCCAGAATGATGATATGAACTCAACGGTATATCCAGAATTGGATTTCGTTGACCCGGCGTCAAAAAGTCCCGTTAACCCGGATTGTGGGGCCCGCTTTGTACCGAAATGCGTGTCAGGGCCCACGTTCTCCAAATCTAACAAACTTTATATGAAAACGTGCCAGAACGACGCCACGAGTCTACTGGTGGTGTCAGAAATTGAATTCGGAGTCCCGGGTTCAAAAATAGAATTTTACAACTTGTAGATTACGAATTCGGACGACCAACTTTGGCGTCGAATTCAACCAATCAAACGTGCTCACAATAAAACGAAACTTAAGGGGGGTAGAAAGAGGGTTATACTAGCTACGCATAGGAACCAGTGGCAAGCCAGAACGGAAGCAGCGATGGAGAAGATACGAACCAACGAAGTTGGCTCCAGAAAACTGTTCAAAAATAACACAATTTAAAGCGTCAACTTTGTAGCCGGTTTGGATGTATCAAACGATAAAATTAACGGACGAAAATTGAGGGGAGTAAAGAGCTATATACCTAGATTGAGACGGAGTAAAGAAATCGCCGATCCAACAGTCGAATTTCTCGAAAAATGTGCGCGAAGTCGCTGCGACGAAGCGCACTTTCCGAGTTCAAAACTCGGGCGTCACGACGGGATCTCGTGCCAAACGCACGAATCAAATATGTGGCACGTCGGGGAAGGAGGCGCTGGCCATGGGGGAGTCCGCCGGAGCTTCGCCGACCGAGGGGTGGCCGGCCATGCGGCGGCGCGCGGTGGCCGCCGGCTCCGCCGCGCGGCTGCTATTGCAGCAGCTACTGCCGCCCATGCTGCAACTGCTGCTGCTGGCTACTTCTGCGCGTGCTGCTCCGGCCAGCCAGCGACGGTGGCGGTCGGGAGGAGGTGGTGGAGAATGGTGATGGTGGTGGCGGCGGTTTGATGATAGTGGTGGTGGTTGTTGAAGAAGAAGTAAAGAAGAAGAAGGAGAAGAAGAACATGACAAGAATGAGAAGGAAATATGGGAAGAAGAAGAATATGGGGGGGCTGGCTACTGTACGGGTATGGGAGAGAGAGAGAGAGGGGGTGATGTGAGGGGGTGAGTTTAATAATGGGAGAGAGAGAGATATTATGTGGGTGTGTGTGTACATTACATAAAGAGAGATATTTAGAGAGAGAGATAGGAGAGAGAGAAAGTTAAGAGAGAGTGGGGGGGTCGGCTGGATTGGATAGATGTCGGGCTCCGAAATGAAATTGAAAGTCAAATCACAAATTACGACAGACGATAAATTGGTCTAAATTGACCCGAAAGTTGCGCGAAGCAAATGGAGCACAAGAAAACACGTTCGAGTGGGACACGATATATCAACATGAAGATAATCTCGTCTACTACAAACTTCAAGAAGAAAGTTTCCAGAGACTGGCATCCCTGACGCTCTAGAAATCCAAGTCACGGTAAAGAGCATTTAATGATCAAAATTAATTAAATCAAAATGAATTATCGAAAATAATTCATTTAGAAAATTCAAAAAATAAATCCCGAAAATTCAGGGGGCTTACAAGAAGTGGAAGATGCTGGGGATTTAGGAGTTGTGGATGAGAAGAGGAAGATGTTGAAGATTGAGGAGAGGTGGAGGAGAAGAGGAAGAAGAAGAAGAAGAAGAAGAAGAAGAAGAAGAGGGGTGAGGGTTTTGGAAGAGAGAGAAGAGATTTTGCAAATGAAGGGGAAAAAATGTGTTTGGGGGGGGGGGGAGGAATTTAGGACAGCCAAGATCAAAAAATTGGGCTAGCCTTGTGAAAAACAAAAAAATTGGGCTAGCCACAATTCGAGCTAGCCATGATCATATTTTGATGTGCCCATATAATTTGCCGATGATTTACTGCGGAAAGAAAGAAAAAAAAATAGAGTTATGTTATAAATATATATTTTATATAAATATTTCTACCAACATAAAATTTATGAAATGTCCAAAAAACGAAAAAGTTTTATGAAAAACCCACCGCACAATAACATTTCATCGTGTCCAGAATTAGCAAAAAATATATAAAAGGGGTTCCGAATGACATTTTTGCCCTTCCTTCTAATTTATTGAAAGCACCCACGAAACTACTCTTAAAAAACGTTTTGATACTTCCTCTTCTTCCATACGCTGCTCACTTTCGAATCTAAGTTTTCTCCTAAAAAATCTTCAAACCTTACTTCAAAAACTCGTCGAAAAATTTCGAAAAGGTCGACAAACAGTAAAACTGTTAAAACGGAGGTCCAAACATTATTCTTTCACGATTCTAAAATTTTGGAAGGCCGACTAACGAAGAAACGTTAATCTCCGGCTCCTCGAAAATACGCTCATTTTGCGACAAACCGAACCTCGTTTCGACCTCCCAGTCAAAAGTTATGGCCCTTCAAAGTTTCAACTGGCCATAAAATAGAGGAGAATTATCATTCTCCGTGATAATATCACAGAGAATAGTCATTCTCCTTGTTAAATTGACGATGTTAGATTGACGGAGAATAGCCATTCTCCGTCAATTTAACAAGGAGAATGACCATTCTACGTGCTAAAACCACGGAGAATGGTCATTCTGCGTGCAAAAAACCACGGAAAATGGCCATTCTCCGTCAATTTAATAAGGAGAATGGCCATTCTCCGTCATTTTAACACGGAGAATGGCCATTCTCAGTCATTTTATCACGGAGCCATTCTCCGTCATTTTGACACGGAGAATGGTCATTCTCCGTCATTTTAACACGGAGAATGGCCATTCTCAGTCATTTTATCACGGAGCCATTCTCCGTCATTTTGACACGGAGAATGGTCATTCTCCATCATTTTGACATGGATAAGGCCATTCTCCGTGGTTTTAGCACGGAGAATGGTCATTCTCCGTCATTTTAACACGGAGAATGATCATTCTCCGTTATTTTAACACGGAGAATGGCCATTCTCCGTGTTAAAATGACGGAGAATGGCCATTCTCAGTCATTTTATCACGGAGCCATTCTCAGTCATTTTGACACGGAGAATGGCCATTCTCCGTCGTTTTGACACGGAGAATGGCCATTTTCTATCATTTTGACATGGATAAG
Source organism: Iris pallida (assembly GCA_029216955.1). Classification (NCBI taxonomy): domain Eukaryota; kingdom Viridiplantae; phylum Streptophyta; class Magnoliopsida; order Asparagales; family Iridaceae; genus Iris; species Iris pallida. Next base: position 3,111,576 of record JANAVB010008799.1, read on the forward strand.
GCCATTCTCCGTGGCTTTAGCACGGAGAATGGCCATTCTCCGTCATTTTGACACGGAGAATGACCATTCTCCGTCATTTTAGCACGGAGAATGGTCATTCTCCGTAATTTTAACACGGAGAATGATGGAGAACAGTCGACAGAAACCTAAAACCTTTTTTTTTGTGAAAAAAATTATCAGGAACAAAAATTCAAGAGTTTTTGTTCTTCTTTCAAAACGATGCTAACTCTTATGGAAAAGAAGAAGAAGATATTCTCTCCACAATTGACCTAATCGCCGAAAAACTTTAAATCTCTCAACGATGATGATGATGAACGATGATCGGAGTTCGACTGAAGAAAAGCACAGTGAACTACGAGCGATCTTTGCGATCTCTATTGAAGATGAGAGCAATGGAATTCAGATCTCTCGTGAAGAAGAAGAAGATGAAAATCGTAATCCAAATATGAGTTTGTGCGAAGGGTAGTTATGGTATTATAAAGATGGTAATTTTGTAAATACAGAACATCTGAAGAGAATCTTGGAATATTTAACGTGGAAAAATATAATTCGAGCATTTCATAAAACCAATCCTGCGGGTGAATTTTTCATACAAACCAACCCCGAAACTGGATTTCTCAAGAATTTCCAATATTTATTAATATATATTTTTATTTAAACTCAAAAGATTATATTGTCATTGATTCTAAACCGTGGTGTTCTACTCGGTGACTTGCGGAAAGAAAATAATTTATTGCTTAAAGAAAACTATTACATTCCCATCCTCACCGACTTTTTTTTTTTTCATCCACCGAAACAAAATAATTTTAGGTTGAGTAAAAAAATATCACCCCTCCATTTTTATCCACCAAAACTAGTAAAAAAATGTTCACCATTTCACTCAAATATTACCATGTGTCATTTTTACTAAATCTAATCACTTTGAAAATAGTTTGATGGCAACATTTGAGTGAAAAGATGAACAACTCCACTAGTTTTTAGAATTTTAGGTGAACAAAAATGGACTCAACCAACTACTATAACGTGGCCCACAAATAAAGTATATCTTTAACCCAGCAAAGTGTGGTTCCTATTGGCTAATGCTCACGGCACCATATATTACTTTAGGAACTATGTCACATATTAGGAGCAATCACTTTTAAGTTTGATTACAATTTAAATTTAAACTCCTATTTCATCCTACACTCACTAATTATTTATTCTTTAGATAACTCCTCTTGCAATGCTAATCAAATATAACAAAACAAAAGACATTTTCGAAAGCAAAGTAAATATTTCTCTTCCTCTTCGTCTCAAAGTACGTGTTCTAGATTATTTTTTCCAAATAAAATTGAACGCACCATTTTTTAGCTTTAGCTTAGATTAGTGTATATTATAAGTTTAATCTTTTCGAACATTGTTAGCGGTGGTTTTGCAACCATGCGGCCTCAGAGCGAAAAGTGGTTATGATACGAGAGTACTAGGAAAGGAGATGGTTTCTTATTATTATTTTACATTTTTCATTAACATCGTTTGGTATTAAATTGCATAACTATAGTTAGTTAATATATTTATTAATATAATAATAAATTTGTAAACAGTAAATGTTGAGGGTATTCAATTGAAATTAAGCCTCAAGTTAATTTAAACTATTCTACATCCAAATTTTGTCATACATTTTGTCTTAAAATCAACAAATAAATGATATCATATAAAAAATAGCATCCAAATGTAAAATTATTATTAAATTTGTTACAAAATAAAATTTTCATATGGAAAATAACACATTTTACATTGATTTTAAAAGAAACATAGATACCCTAGTGGAATTTTTGTGAAAAAAAACATAGATACCCAGTGGATTTTTTGTCAAAAATTTCCAAACTTATTTCTCGGCTAATATTATAAAATATATTAATAAGTGAAAATTTACTGTTTGAATAATTACAACATATATATATTCTTCTCCAAAAAACCTAAAACTCTATACATGGTCAATGTGATCACAGTTTGACTCTGCTATAATTCTCCTCATTAAAAACCATCTTAACAAGATTGCAAGTAACTCTTTTCTTACCTAGGTTTTAGAATTTAAGCATACTTAGAAGAAGAAAAAAAACGAAATTTAAAACTGAAGTATCGAGAAGGCCTTCCCCGATGAAGAAAAAGAATAGGTCCACAGCAATATAGCTTGGGCCTCCACGGCCCGGTAGTAAGTAAAAAACAATTATATTTTGGGCCTTTTAGCAAAAGCAAATCAACAAAATAACCTGCAAAAAACAATTATATTTTGGGCCTCTCTCGGGCTCTCTGGAACCTTCTCCTCTCTTCTTTGCTCACCGCCTCTTTCTTTCCCGACTCTAGAACATTCCACACTCCTCTCAGCTTCTTCCCCAAGAAAAGCATAACCCAGTCCTCTATATATCCCTACTCTTCTCACCATCCTCATCATCACCAGTAAAGAAGAGAGGGAAACTATTCGTTTCACTACTTGTTTTCTTAATCGTCCATTTCTCCTATGATTTTCCTACTAAGGAGTTGTTCTCCAAAAATATAACACAAGCCTTACCCTCATTCCGTGGGGGAGGCTGTTTTCTTGACAAGTATCAGCATCCTCCAGAATGCAAACGTCAAGCCTTACAAGTTATAACATAAAGCGACATCCTCAAAAGAATTTTACATGATACAACTTAACTGAGTCCATTTTGGTCATGAAACAGACAATCATAATCAGAATATGCCAAATCGTACAACAGTCAAGCTACAAAGATCTATCACATATTGCCCTGTTTGAGATATCAAAAGCCGTTAAATTTATTATATATACGTGAACAATGGACGGTTTTGATCAATGTGACAAAGATACCAAGAATTAGTGTGGGTCATTCAGGATCAATCTTTGCTGGAACATTTCAAAATTAAGCCAAAAGTCAGAATAGCTGAATGGTGATACGCATTGGATAGTAAACCTCTTAAGATACCAACAGCAAAATATAAAATTTCTAGAAATCCATACCCTTCAAAACCTTATTACCTAGGGAACATTTGGTTTACTCCAGGTGATTTTCTTAAATTTTGTATAATTCCACATAACTTCTCAATGCTTGTCCAAACCCTACATATTTTATAATTTTTCATAGGTCTCTAAATCTTTCAGACAGCAAGCTACATAGCACCCACTTGGCTACCCGCATGCCACCTTTGTTGTGTATGACACCTAGTCTGCCTATCTTCTACATATACACATCATGTTTATGGTTTTGTTATTAAAAAAATGTTGACGAGAAGACTCAAACAGATGACCTCCCCACACGAAGCACAAAAGCCTTAAACAACTTCCTACCCTCTTAAGAACCTAATCCCAAAATGTAAAATTTCTGCACCCTTCCAAACCTTATTACCTAGGGAACTTTTGGTTTATTCCAAATGATTTTTTTAAAATTTTGTATAATTCCACATAACTTCTCAATGCGTCTAAACGCTACATATTTTATAATTTTTCATGCCTATCTTCAATGCATACACATCATGTTTATGGTTTTGTAAAAAAGAAATTGTTGACGAGAAGACTCGAACCGATGGCCTCCCATATGACACAAGAGCCTTAAACAACTTACTACCCTCTTAAGATCATAAACCCAAAAATGTAAAATTTCTAGAAGTCCACACCCTTCAAAACCTTATTACCTAAGGAGCATTTGGTTTACCTCCGCGTGATTTTCTTAAATTTTGTATAATTCCAATACTCATCTAAGTCCTACATATTTTATAATTTTTCATAGCTCCCTGGATCTTTCCGCTAACAAGCTACATAGCCAGCCACTTGGCTATCCGCATGCCACCATTGTTGTGTATGCCATTGCCACCTAGCCTCGTGTTTATGGTTAAAAAATGTTGACATGAAAACTCGAACTGATGACCTCCCACACAACACACTAAAGCCTCAAATAACTTGCTACATCATATTTTTATGTGCTCTTTAAAACTCTATTCTATTTAAATTTGAACGAACAATCTCAAACAAAATCAATTTTGCAAAGTGCTTTTTGTTAAATACATCTTCTCCTTATAACCAAATATGATTTTAAAAAATAATATAATTTACTATTACTATTTTATTATAACTCCATTGTGTTATGCTTAATGTTCTATATTTTCACTTCCGGTACCAAATTCTAATAGAGGAGGAGGGTTGTATTAGGTAGCCAATATCTAACATAAAATATTGTCGGATCTCTATGAAATGAATCCATATATAATACTGTTGGGATCCTTGGAACGTTCCTCAGTAGCGACGTGTTGTATCGTTCCTATCCTAGTGCAATAAAAAATGAGCAATCATGGATTGCTAGTTTGTCACCAGTAAGTGACGCGATACCAACCCGGTATAATGTCAACTGAGCAAGGGTGGGCTATGACGTACCCAAACAAAAGACACGCCACACTGCTACTCCAATGTGATGACAAATAGACAAGAGACTATAGGGTATAGGAAACAATGATTTAAGGAGTTGGTGCATGGGAGTAGAATTAGATTAGTTACTTTTAACATAGAAACATTAACAAAAAAGGGAATGAAGTTGGTTGGTACAATAATTAGGAGAAATATATATATGTTTTTTTATAGGAAACAAAGTAGGTAGGTAAGAAATCAAGGAAAATTGATACTAGTGGTTTTAGAATTTGGTATATAGGTGAAAAGATACATAAATGGGGTAGGGATACTTCTGGTTAAATCATTAACGGAAGGCGTCGTTGATGTAAAAAAAAAAGAATAGAAAATATGATAATATTAATTAAGTTAGTATTATGGGAGAATGTTTTTAGAGTAAATGCATCCCAAGTAGGATTCAATGAAAATACAAAAAAAATTTGGGGAACATATTAATAGTTTGATTCAAGTAGTACCTAGAGGTGAAAAATTATATATAGGAGATGATTTGAATGGTCATGTTGGAAAAGAGAACAATGATTATGATAATGTGCATGGACGTTATGGATAGTGGGACAATAAAATCCTTGATTTTGCAATTTCACATGACTTTACAATAGAAAATACTTGGTTTAGGAAGAGAGAAAGATCTAAGTACTCTTAAGAACGAACCTAATATTAGACTAATAAATCACTTTCTTACTAGGAAAGTTGATAGATAAGTATGCAAAGATTGTAAAGTTATACACTTTGAGAGCGTAACGGCTCAACATAAGTTGGTCTTAGATATTAGTATTATAAAATGGAAAAGAAAGGCCAAGGTAGAGAAGAGATCGAGAACCAAATGATGGAACTTGAAATGAGATAACTTGTAGGGATAAGATAAAGAAAGATGGGACATGAAAGAGGGTCATAATGTTATATGGTACAATATGACAAGTTATATCAAGAAGTATCAGTAGAGATTCTAGGATCGTCAAAATAATGGTTAGACCTCGACAGAAAGTTTGTGGTGGTTACGAAGGCAAAAAGAAATCCTATAAAGATTGACAAAAGTGTATAAGTGAGAAAAACTCTCAAGGATATAAAGTAGCAAAAATAAGCTAAAAACTAACAAAAATATGGCAAGTTATATCAATAAAGTACAACAAGAGAGATTCTAGGAGTGTCAAAAGACAATGGTTGAACATCGAAAGAAAGTTGATGGCCAAGCAAGGAAGTTCAAAAGGTTATCAAGGCAAAAAGAATTGTTTACAAAAATTGACAAAAGTGTAAAAGTGAGAAAAACTTCAAGAGATATAAAGTAGCAAAAAAGAAAGCTAAGAAAAGAATTAATGAAGCTAAAGCTAAGATCTGATTATTTATATATGAGGATAGAAACTAAGAAAGGAGGAAATGATACTTTGTAGGCTTTGCTAAAGTAAGCAAAGGAGCAACAAAGACTTAGCAAATAAAGTATATCAAGAGCGAGTACCGAGACGTATAAAAGAAAATGATATTAAGAAAAGATAAAGTTATTTCACAAGCTATTTAACAAGACTAACCTAGAGAAGCTTAATTTAGATTCAAAGTAAAGCTCAAGAAAAGTCAATTTTTTTTAAAAGTAGAATTTCTGAAGTTAAGGATGCATAAAGAAGATGAAAAATCGAAAAGCGGTAGGACCGGACGATATTCCTATTGAGGTTTGGAAATGTTTAGGTAGAAGGTTTGATGTGGAGTAAACTCCCTATTACCTAAAACCCAATTAAAGCAATAGAATGAATCACCTGAACAATCATTACAAATCACAACCTTGGATTCCATAGAATAGAGGGAAAGGAGAGGAGGGGGGGTAAGAATATCCGCCAAAAAGCGACACATTTTGCTCACAAGCTGTTACCTTTCTCTAAGTCTATTTCCAACTAGGGATAAAGAGAATGCTCGCTGAACCAAAGCATATAAGTTGTGTAATTAGACCACTTAAGTTCGGATTAACTGTTGAAATTGAATCCAGACTCAATAAGTAATAAGATGGGCTGATTGGCTATTGATTAAAAACACAGTCCTGTACCAAGTCCACACACAACTAGATCTTCTGCAGAAGAACTTCCAAAGTGCATGTTCATTTTATAGTTGGAATTATTTACGAATTTGGTAAAAGATTGGCATTTCAAGTAGGTCATGCATTACAAACTTATATATTGTCAACTCTAGTGTTGCTCTCAACTGCCAGGAATAATGAAACATTCAGTATACAATGAAAAAGACAACAACAACAGAGGCTTTAACCTAATATCTGGGGTCAGCTACGTACATAAAGACAAAATCTCTTAAAATCATCTTGGTTGAATCATATACTATATACCGATTGTGCTTAAGCCTTAGACAGCCCTACTAAAATACAAACAACCATAAGAAGGAAACATGTTGCTTACAATGGGAAGTGATATATTCCCAATGGAAACTGAATTTGCATGTGCATATGAAACCTATTATTGGTGAAGCCCAATGTTAGCATGAAATTTGAGGATAAAAAGTTTACAACATTCTAGAAGAAGAAAATTAGTTTGATGGGACAATTTTCTATAATAAAAACATATAATACGTGATTTGTAATTTAAAATATAACAAAAAGCAATTTGCATACACAATGAGGACCCCCTTGCAGAACAAATAAACGCAATGTTTTCTCTTAGCGAAACCCATTGTCGACGATGCGAAAAATGTCAGCTAGAATATTAATAAAAAGAATTAAATTATCTTTAAGAAAAAGTAGGTTACTGAGAAATGTTTCTATCACAAACATATAGTGTGATTGACAATTCTAAATATCACAAATAGCATTATGCACACACAATAATGAACACTTAATCGAGCAAAAATACAACAATTAAATTTTATGCAACTCACATTGCCAACGAAAACAGATCGAGAATCCACCTCCTGCTTGCTTTCTTGACTTGCAGCTGCACTCACAGGATCTACATGATAAAAAAATGAGTTGATTACTTCATAACACAGTAACAACAAAAAATGGTAAGAACTACGTATATTGAAAGAAAAACACAACTGGTAAGACAGGTTAGTCGAGTAGTTAAGGAGTAAACAGTAAAGCTTTTCCCCAGTTAATGCATAGGATGACTACTAGTTTTCTTCCAAATGCAAAACTAAGTAAAGCGGACGCTAAAAGAACCATAACTGTCACAGAAAATGCTAAATGAGAAGCAGTACCTCTGGCTTGCCCATCTGCAGAGTAAAACAAATTTTGCAATCTTATGCAAATTGACAGCCTCGTCAATAGCTAACTTGCAAAAGAAACTACTAACCAATAGACTTGTTGATAACTTGTACAAATCAAGTCACGTGCTCTGTATGACACAGCATGAAGGAGAAGAAAAGGAGACAAGTTCTTTGATTTTCTCACAAACTGATTTCTCTAGATATTTTGCATTCCAGTTTTTCTTAGTTTTAAATCAAAGATCTGTACCGGTATGTGTCCAAAATGTATCAGAATTTTTTTTAAAATAATTAAAAAATACGTATCAGACACATATACGTTCAGATACAGTTCGTCGCCCATTTTTAAGTATCCGTGTACACACCACATCCACAAGAAATTTAGGAAGCACATAGTCCTAAATTGGTGTTGACTCATATTACGCACCTGTATTACTCCCCTGGATATCAACGGGCTCAGGTCGTCTTTGAATGTTTGGTGAAAAAAACATATATCAATATGGGTTGGGATTTACTTTGACATCACTAGAACAACACAGCAAGATAGTTGTAGGAGAGAAATGAAATTTATGTTTCTCTAATTCAAAATTTATGTTACTTGAATTTAAATTATCTTATACAATTGACAAATTGAACAGGAAGTCAAACTAAAACCATCTGACTACAGTTATCTAAAAAGATACGCTTGTAAGGCATATAGATCAATCTGATCAAAACCATCCAAAACGACAAATAGTGACGTTCTATCAGACAGGTATCCATTAGCTAAAATTTGATCAAGACCAGGATCTTTAACCTAAAGAAGTATTCCATTCAAGAACATATGTGAGTGGTAGGCATCATGGTTCACTGTATTTCTCTTCATCCAACACAAACTCCGTAAATAGCAACCCCCATTGATAGGCTATCTACAACTTCCCGTTTTTGGACATTAAGGGGGCGTTTGGTATGCGGAATACTATATAGCCGGGAATTCTATATTCCCGGGAATCAAATTCCAAGGAATTAAATTCCCGGAAAAATTACATTCCCATGTTTGGTGACAATATAAATATTCCCGGGAAAAAATAAAAAATAATAATAACGAAAAAAAAATGAACAAATATAAAAAAAACCGGTAAAAAGGATAAAAAATCGGTAAAAACGAAAAAAATGGTAAAAACGACAAAAAATCGGTAAAACGACAAAATAACAAAAAACGACAAAAACGATGAAAAACGACGAAAAATCGGTTAAAACGACAAAAATGACCAAAAAGCGACAAAAAATGTAAATAAACGACAAAAATAACAAAAAAAAAGAGTAAAAATGACAAAAATAACCAAAATACGACAAAAAACGACATAAAATCGATAAAAACGACAAAAAAAAACCAAAATACGGCAAAAACGACAAAAAACAAAAAAAATCGGTTAAAACGACAAAAAATCGGTTAAAAACGATAAAAAATCGGTTAAAAAATAAACAAAAAATCGGTTTAAAACGACAAAAATAACCAAAAAGTGACAAAAAACGAAAAATAATCGATAAAAACGACAAAAAAGGACAAAAAATCGGTTTAAAACGACAAAAATCGGTTAAAACGACAAAAAAAACCAAAAAGCGACAAAAACGAAAAATAATCGATAAAAACGACAAAAAAGGACACAAAAGCGGTTAAACGACAAAAATCGGGTTAAAACGACAAAAATAACCAAAAAAAACGACAAAAACGACAAAAAAACGGTAAAAGCGACAAAAATGATAAAACGACATAAAATCAGTAAAAATGACCAAAAAGCGAAAAAAAACGACTAAAAATCGGTAAAAATAACAAAAAAACTACAAAAACGACAAAAAAATCGCTTAAAACGACAAAAATTGACAAAAAAAGCGACAAAAAGGACAAAAATTGGATAAAAATGACAAAAAATAATCAAAAAAATGACAAAAAAAGACAAAAAAAAATGGGTAAAAACGACAAAAAAATTGCTTAAAACGACAAAAAAATGGGTAAAGACGACAAAAAAAGACAAAAAAGCGATAAAAACGACAAAAAATAATCAAAAAATGACAAAAAAAGACAAAAAATGGGTAAAAAACGAAAAAAAATTGCTTAAAACGAACAAAAATTGGTAAAAACGACAAAAAAATGACAAAAAAGCGATAAAAACGACAAAAAAATAATCAAAAAGTGACAAAAAAAGACAAAAATGGGTAAAAACGACAAAAAATTGCTTAAAACGACAAAAAATTGGTAAAAACGACAAAAAATGACAAAAAAAACGATAAAACGACAAAAAAAGAAAAAAATATGTTCAAAACTAATCAAAATTGATCAAAAAAGAAGAAAAAAAATTTAGACAATTTTTTTTTTCCCGGGCAAAAAAAAAAATACCCACCTATTCTCAAGGGATAGAATTCCCATGTTTTGTGAGTAAACTATTTACCCGGGTATTTATAATTCCCGGGAATAAATTTTTTATAAGCCAAACAAACGTGGTAATAGATTCCCATCTTAAATTTTTCCGGGAATAAAAAAAATACCGCGTACCAAACGCCCCCTAAAAATATTGTTCCGACATTCCAAACCCAAGCCAATCGAAATTACTCCTAGTCGTATGCCTCTAGTTGTTTCCATCGGAAAAGGGACATTGTTCAACCCCATTATCGGAGTAAAACTATGCCGAGCACATAATATACCGTAATCGAGAGACCTACCCCCCATCTGAATCGATGAGCAATTGTGCTGGTCATCCACTTCGTTAGACCCATAGGCCTCGTTTGGTTCACGGAATGGAAATCAATTCTCATGTATTTTCCATGGGGATGGGAAAGTAGAATTCCTATCAAATTTCCTTTCCTATGTTTGGTTAGTGTAGGAAAGGAAAGAAAAAAATATATCATTGTTCCAACAATATCCAATGTCAACGTAATTATAATGAAGAGTTAATTGATAAAATAGGTAATAAATCAAGGCTACTTTTGTCATAATGTTTGGTAATTAATGCTGGGAAAGGAGGAGGGAAAATGAATCCCATGGGTCATGAGAGGAACCATTTTCCCTCCTATTTTCCCCCATGTCAGGAAAGTGTTTCCCAAATTTGTGGCTACCAAACAAAGGAAAGGAACAAGTTTCCTTTCCGGATTCCTTGAATCCGTGAACCAAACGAGGCCATAGGGTACCAAATAAGCCTACCCCCACCTCTCCGCATTCCCGTCCCATGTGGTTTATCAGCTCCATTCCGTGTTATAGGTAACTTCCCTTGCCCGCACGCTCACAAACAAACAAAACACATTTATCGAGTAGCATCCAAGCCCTTAATTCGCCAAAATAAACTAACATCAAACAACTCCAAACCCTAATTAACAAATTTTGCACTACCATCAAATTAATCAATCTAATGCGGATCGCAGCATGTACAAAACAAAATAAATCAATGATCGATTTAGAAACCCTAAAAGAGTAGATTAAGGGGAACAAACCTTGGCCCGCTCCCATCTCCTTCTTGACCTTGGCCTGCATCTTGCGGAGGGCTGCCGCCTCCTCCTCCATCTCCTAAAAGAAGAAAAAAACGAAATTTAAAACAGGAGTATCGAGAAGGCCTTCCCCGATGAAGAAAAAGAAGAAGTCCACAGCAAATTAGCTTGGGCCTCCACGGCCTTGTAGTAAGTAAAAAACAATTATATTTTGGGCCTTTTAGCAAAAGCAAATCAACAAAATACTGCAGAAAATCCGGTAACAAATCGTCCTCTCTCTCGGGCTATCTGGAACCTTCTCCTCTCTTCTTTGCTCACCGCCTCTTTCTTTCCCGACTCTAGAACATTCCACACTCCTCTCAGCTTCTTCCCCAAGAAAAGCATCACCCAGCCCCCCCTCTATATATCCCTACCATTCTCAACATCGTCATCATCACCAGTAAAGAAGAAGAGGAAGAGAGAAACTATTCGCTCCACTACTTGTTTTCTTAATCGTCCATTTCTCCAATGGCAGCCATGATCGCTTGCAGGAGAGCTCCAGTCTCTAAGCTGCTCGAGAGGCTCCTCGCCGCCGGCAGTCCGGCTCGGTCCTTCGCCCCTTCGTCGACCTCCGCGTTCCGCTCCTTCAACACCAACACCCAGATGATGGTGGAGACCGACGACGAGAGGGCCGTCGACGTCGACCGCCGCCGCTCCCGCCGCGGAGACGACGACTATCCCTACTTTCCTGGTAGTTCGTCTTCTCACTCCGTGAAATCACTAACATTAAGCCTGATATTCTTTCATGTCTTTTATGTAATTTATTGTTAAATAGAAATCAAAGCCGTGTCCTGTCCGACTCGACACGCTCTTTGATTTAGTTATTAACAATAATTCGGGACTGCGTCCTTGTCTGTGTCCGATTTCTGTCTGACACGCCATTAGATTAAGCTAGTGGATGCGGATCTTAATTATAAATCTAACTGATTCACTTTTCAGTAGCAAGTAAACTTAGCCGTGTCCTGTCCGACTCGACACGCTCTTTGATTTAGTTATTAACAATAACTCGGGACTGCGTCCTTGGCTTGTGTCCGATTTCTGTCTTGGGATCTTAATTATAAATCATACCGATGCACTTTTCAGTAATTTAGCTAGTAGGAAGCAGAGCCGTGTTCTTGTTTGACACGGCCTCCGATTGAATATGATGTCCCTGATGTGTCGTGTCCCGTTTTCGACCAATTTATTGAGTACAAATCAGGGCCATGTCATCGATGTGTTACCCTGGTTCGTGTCGGACTAGGGATACGTACTGTGTCTATGATATTTTTAATACTGTTATTGAGTATGGAGCACAAACACTCCAAAATCAGATGTGTCGTCGTTGTTACCGAACACGGGATACACATGTTCTAGTATATACCAGAAGTTATTGATGATATTTTTGAATTGTTGTTTGGTTGAGCAGACGTCTTCAGTCCATTTGATTCGTGTCGGACCAGGGATACGTACCGTGCCTATGATATTTTTAATACTGTTATTGAGTATGGAGCACAAACACTCCAAAAATCAGATGTGTCGTCCTTGTCTCGTGTCCGGCATATATACCAGAAGTAGTTGTGATGATTTTGAATTGTTGTTTGGTTGCGCAGATGTGTTCAGTCCATTCAATTCGACCCGCAGCAGCCTGAGCCAGCTGCTGAACCTGATGGACCAGGTCACGGGCGCCAGCTTCCCCGCGCCGGCCCGGGGCATGGACGGGGGCCTGCGGCGCGGGTGGGACGCGAGGGAGGACGCGGACGCGCTGCACCTCCGCATCGACATGCCGGGGCTGGGGAAGGAGCACGTGAAGGTGAGCGCGGAGCAGAACACGCTGATCATCCGGGGGGAGGGCGAGAAGGAGGGGGAGGGCGAGGAGGGCGGGGGGAGGAGGTACAGCAGCAGGATCGACCTGCCGGAAGGGATGTACAAGATGGACGCGATCAAGGCGGAGATGAAGAACGGGGTGCTGAAGGTGTCGGTGCCGAAGGTGAAGCAGGAGGAGAGGAAGGACGTGTTCGAGGTCCAGATTGAGTGATTGCCAGTTTTGGTGGTGGTGGTCTTTGCTGACCCAGAGAAGTCTATAAGTAGTCGAGTTTCGAGTTTTCCTGTTCTCTTTTGTTCTGTTCTTGGGTGTATAAAGTCCGTCCAGGTCCAGGTCGTGAAAACGTAGTTGTTTGTGTTTTCTTCTGTAGTACAGGGCCAGGTCCAGTCAAAATGTTAAGGAGTTCTCTACTATAGATCTATGTTGTTTGCGATCGTTTCGCTCATCGTTGTTAATGACGAGAAAAATGTTGCTGATCTGTTATCTCCAATGTTAATGTGGTAATTCTAAAATTTGGAGACATATAGGAGATTTTTTTTAGTTTTCGTTAGTGTGGACAATTTATTTAATTTTTTTTATTGATGAGGTCGTAAATTTAGAAGACGGAGAGTCAAAAATTAACATTTAATTTGGCAGGCACACTTAGCATTTTACATTACATTAATTTGAAATACTAAAATATTTTAATTCAAAATAGAAAAAAAAAAAAAAAATTGCTATATGATACATAACATTGTCTATTTCTAGCACCTCAATTTAATGAGGATACGTCAAATAAAAAAGTTTAAGTCAATTAAAAAAAAAAAAGGGATAAGGAAAATTGTAGAAAGGGTAGTGAAACGATAATAGAGTTGGCGCGCTGTGGGAAGTAGCGGAGAGAGAGAGAGGGGGGAATGCCATCGGAGTTGGAACGTGGTCGGACGCTCCATCACTATTGGCGTGCTGGGCAAGGGACCTGCCAGACGCTCCATCACTACTGGCGTGCTGGGCAAGGGACCTGCCATCACTAATGATGCGCGCAGCGATGGACACGCTATTCCTATTGGCGCAGCGATGGACACGCTATTCCTATTGGCGTGCGTGGGTGACTCCTGCAACAATCTAGTCTTCACACTCTTCTTCTGGAAAAATAATTTTCTGTTTTGGGGGAGGGGCTTATACTTAGTGGAGATGAGTTGGTCTTCACACTTTTATTATTTTGTCTATTCATCATTTTTCTAGTAGCAAGAGCAAAACATTAAAATGTGGATAGGCAAATTTTTTTTTTTTTTTTCTTAAACCTCAGAGCACGCGCAAGTGGAGATGGTGCGCCTCCCATACGCCAGTGGTTGGTCCGTCACGTGCCAACTCTGATGGTGCGTCATCCGATCACGCGCCAACTCTGATAACGTGCCTCCCTCTCTCCTCGCTACTCAGAGCGCGCCAAATCTATTGTCGGTTCACACTATCCTTTCTACAATTTTTTTAAACTTATCATCTTTTTTGTAATTGAATGAAACTTTTTTTTACTGTATATGAAAATATCTGTTTTAGCAAATTGTTGACAATATTTTGCCAGCGTTGTGTAATGGCAGCAGAACCAAGAACTTCCGAATCGAAACAGCAGAAGCCACAACCCCTTAGACCCCAAATTTCATAACTATGCGGACAGAAATGAAGCAGAGCACGAGTGTTTGATCACACATGCCATGCGGTGAAGAAGGATTTCTGTTTAAGAAACAATTAAGGCCTAGGTAAGGTAGCTGAGAAATAGTGTAATAATAATAATTATAAAATCTAACACTCTAGCGTTCACCTATTCTTTCCTCCCAATTCAAAATAGTTCAGATTTTCATAAATTCTCGCACGAACAAATTTTTTGCCTGATTTATTAGTCAACCAGTATTTATTTTGCTGCTGCTTGGAGCCTTGACGATCGGTTTATTTACCACGGGATGGATTCTCTCTAATTTTAAGATCTTAGTCCCCAAATTGTTCCTGTCAAAATTGTTCTGTTTTTTTTACTCTTCAGAAGAAAACTAGCAGTTATGAGTCGAGTCTCCTTCAATAATGAAATATCACGTATACAGTCCCAAAAGAGTCGTTCAGTCGTTTGGTTCGCCGGAAAAAAAAAGGAAAAAAAATGATTATATTTTCTTTCCATTGGAAAATTGTAACTCTTTTTTTTTTTTTTTTTTTTTTTTTTTTTTTTTTTTTTTTTGTGTTTGAAAAAATCAAAAAAATTGAGAGGAAAATTGAATCTTCATAGGAGAAAATGAATTCTTGGGTTGGTGGAAGGAACTATTTTTTCCACTATTTTTTCTCCTCTTGGGAATTAAATTTTTTTTCCTCCTCATTTTCTTTGGCATCCAAATGAACGAAACGAATCACTTTCTGCGAACCAAACGTGGCCTAAGATTGCACACTATTTCTTTCTCTATTGTCCCAAACAACTTTTCCCAATTACATGAATTAACGAGTCTTATTTTGATTCAGCAGTTCTTTATATGTACAATGCTAATATATAAGCAAAAGATATCAAAAAACCGAATAATACTCTCGTTTGGTTCACAGAAAGGAAAGCAAATCAATTCTTTGTTATTTTCCTTTCTTTGGAAAATTACAATTTCTATCCATTTTTTTTTTCCAATATTTGGAGAAAAAAAATTTAAAAGAAGAAGTGAATTCACTATAGTAGAAAAGTGAATCCTTGGTTTGTTGGAGGAATCACTTTCCCTCTTATTTTCCTTCTCAATGAAAATCATTTTCCTTTCCTCACACTTTCCTTTGACTTCCTATCTTTGACACATCCAAACATAGGAAAATTAATGACCAAACAAGAGCAGCAGCTAGCCAAGCAAGCATCAAGAGAGTGGACGATTGGACACCAAGACCCATACACTTGTTTTGGATTTTACACAACCTACAGCTAATTTCAACTCAAACATGAACAGTTAATACCAAGAACAGCACTGATCTAATAAAGCAATTCTTTAACTCTACTACAAATTGATGCTTCAAAACAGCAAATAATCCAAGCATTATGAAAATTTCCAAAATTCAGAACTGCATGTACTCCTCACGTCCCATAAAACCATCAGGGCGCTAAAAGCTTAAAACAAACATCAGTCAAAATTACTTCAAAAATGAGAAGTATCTAATTTATATCTAATTTAAAGCAATTGTTAAGCTGCAGCCACTGAAGGTTTGGATGCAGCAGAGAGCCTGGATCTTTTCTTGGCCAAGCTCTCGCTCCTCTTGTCTCTCTGTTCCTTGAGCCTGGCAGCTAGAAGTTTCTGGTACTCGGCTGCCTCGGACTTGGCCTTCGCAATTCTCTTCTTCTTGTCAGCAATCCTTGACCGCTTTCTTTGCAGTGTCAAAGGAGTCACAAGCCTCTGAATCTTAGGTGCCTTACTGTTCTTCTTTCCTGCAAAGAACGGTTACAGGCCTGTAAGCAATGACTTGTGGCTTATCAAATTGAAAGCTATGGGACTAGTATGTTTCAAAGTCCTTAATCTATACTTTAATTAGTCAGCTATATATCAAGTTAATTCTAAAAAATTGGTCGCATGTAGATAGGAAGTTGGCTCTGTAGTAAGGAACTCTGTACGACTTCCAGGAACTAGAGATGTCAGGAAAGAGTACCTATAGGAAAAGGTAGGAAAATGAACAGAGGCATGACATTCCTTGCATATATTTAATTTGTCCACTCATTGCTTGATTTTAAGCAGGTTTCACTCTTGCTTAAATCATTTAAATAATACTGAAGGATCCATTTTAGCATTCTTAAAAAATCTCTCTAAGGTACGGGTTTGAATTCAAGAACCATTTCAAACCTACAAGGCTACAACCCCCTTTAAATAAGTCACACCTGAATGAATTATGACATGTGCTAATCTAAAACCTTCAAATAAGTCGATTACTTAATGAATTATAACGTGTTCATCTAAAATAAAATTAAAAAAAGTTTTCTAAAGACTAGATTCTGGAGACAATATCACACCTATAAATTAAGGCAACAAACTGAACGTGCTAGCCAAGGGAACCAGCTCCAAGTGATGGCATTCAGTAATAAGTAAATATGAGCATGTAAACTGTTACTGCATGGTTTTGGACACAAGTCTTCACCACTTAGAAGTCATATGCCCAGTGCAACAATGGTAAGAGCTCTTATCATTTAGTTTTTCTCCCCAACTAAATTAGATAAATAGTAAAAAAACATAGAAAAGATATTATGACAGCTAATTACTGGGTAATTCCATTGACCATATAAATAAGGTGCTTATTGACATGGATCATGGTTCGTCTCCTAGACAGACCTAACCAGAGCAGAGTAGAGAAAATTGGTTCTCCTAGTTTGTTGGATTGAGTCCATGAGTTATAGGTGAGGTCTGGGTTCACCCATATACTAGCGAAATAATTTTGCCAGAATGCATAGATTTTAACCCTATGTTGCAGTCAGAAAAATGGTGCTCATACCCATATCATTCTGAACCTGTAATCGTGTTACCTAGGTTACTAAAGTGTACCTATTTTCAATTGTCCGTATCCCATACCTATATTATGTGTTCCATCAGTTTTCGTGCAACATAGATTTTAACGTAGGAATTATTGTATTAAACCCACCACCTCATCCAATCCATAAAGGAATCTTTTTCATACATGACCAAACAAAAAGTGGAAGGTTATGGTTGAGTAGATAACTGGTCTGGGAATTTTCAAGTGTCGACACTTCAACAGCCAATTCCTGACACTTTGATGAATTCTAAAGGGATTTTGAAGATACAATCGAACACTGCTAAGATGCAACCAAAAAGAAGTGGGAAATTAGGTTATCAATTTATGTAGGTTCTCTGAAAAATAAACATGTTATTTGCTATGTTGTCAATCTGGTACAAAACACTATGCATCCTGTGTATCGTATGATACAAAAGAAAATTATATGAATGGTATAAGTGTTTCGGATGGAACACAAATTCGTGCAATACAGTTTCATATATTTTCTATTAGGTGTCTCGTTGACCATTATGGACATCACGGTGTTTAGTGGATAAATTAATGGATATTAAGAAGATATGACGGCTGTGTAACTTGTGTTTTAGTTACAACTTTATAATGATTGTTACTTAGATGCATATTATTTATTGTAGCTTATTGTGGTCAACTTATCCTTATATGTTATATTTATTTTTCTATGTATTTGCTAATAATGGAACTATGTATCTAACGAGATACAATAGGGTAAGATCCACGATACGATAATCGAGGAAACTGATACATGATACGTACAACATAAGTTATTTGGTTCAAAACAAAGCTCTCCACTATTCAGTCCCAAAATAACACTATTTAAACATGGCAAGATCATCAAACAAAAACTACAATTCTAAATCCCAAATATGGTGTATACTGTATGAATCATCCTCTTCTATTTCTCATGAGTGTGTGTCCTAGAACTAGTAACTTTCCAGTCCCTTCTTATTACCTTAATAGTTTTCATTAGTTATCCCAACCACCCATAGAAAAAAATTCATCAAATGCCACTACAATAGAAGAATGTCGCAATTCTGCATGTCTAGACCATCACGTAAGTTTTACTTCATCAGATCAACCATTACAAACCAACTCTTCCTCTCCAGAAAGTACACATCTTATTATATATTATTGTAAACACTCATTTCAACTATACTCTATTTTGGCATTACTTCAAGATTGTACCATATACAAAACTGCAAAGCATTATCTGTCTTATACACAACTTGCATAAGATACTAGTGTAAACGCTAAATAATCGTTAGAAACATATTTAAACAATAAACAAAGGTTCAAAATATCAGCCGATACAGGTACGTAACGGCCATATCGAACCGGAATTGATGGTAGACTATCAGAAACTCAACCAAAATATCATTAGCTGCCTAGTAATATTCATGAGAGCCAGATATTGGTCCGTACCAGACAAAATTTGTAACATATCGGAAGCTACCAACTGATGTCAGGTAAAATCTGAAAAATATCAGCTGGAACCAAATATGATACCAACAGAAATATGTAAAATATCAGCTGGTACGATCGGTTTTTGTGGTTGGTGAGATGATGTTTCACCCACTGTGTTTCCGGAGAAGGGGAAAATGAGCTTGAGATTGGGTTTGGTGGTGAAAGAATAATGCAAATCACCTGTGATTGTTACATGTAGTGGTTGGAAGTGTGAAGGGTCAACTGTGTAAGTGGCAGCCAATGAATGGATTGGATGGAAGTGGCAGTAAATGCAGGGTTTTGAATGTGTTTGTTTCTCCATATAAGTGGATAGGTGGCAGCCCATGAATGGGTGGAAAGAATGGCAGCCATCTTTTGTTTTGGGTCTGCTTCCTCAATATAAATGGACAGTGTGGCGGCAGCCAAGGCTTGCTTTTACCACACACGTGGGTATGTTGCAGTAAGTGAATGGTTAGAAAGGTGGCAGCCATGGGTTTGCAGTAAGATAAACTCCAATATAGGCGCTTCTACCTAATGCATAATTGATTATGAGTTAGTACAAAAGAGTTCTACAAGACAGACTCCTCGGGGAGGCATGCACACAAGTGGCAGAGTAAGATACTCATATGACGACATATACACTAGGAAGCTCCGAAACTCCAAGCAGTGTCCTATATTGTTCAGAAACTCCAAGATGCTCTATTGATGGCAGGAACTATATTGTGTGTCATGTTTGTATCATATAAAATTTGCATCTGTGAAAAACCTTATACAGAAGGGCAGAGTAAATTACTAATTTCTTAATGAAGTCGAGTATTTAATTGACAACAGTCTTAGACTGATCACAAAAGAATTAAAAACACTAAAATGATAACCATAACATGATTATTAGTTTTGACAAAAGATCATGATAGCTTTAAATTATACATAGGCAAGTACTAGGAGACTGCACCAGTGAGTTGCAAATTGCAACATAGTTCAAGAAACTAATATATAAAAATAACTGCGAATAAATTATAAATGCATCTATTTACGTGCTGAAATAATTCTCAAATTCACTGCCAGGGAATGAAAATATAACTCCGGACAGCTAATCGAATGGTTATTGACCCCTACAGGTGATTATAGATAATTTTGTATTCTAACATGAAACCTTAACTAGTTGTTCTTGTTTATTATTATCCAGATCCCAATCGTTTCAAAGAGTCCGTATAGAAGAATATACAGGGTTGTCCTTAAAATATCATTAACTACTAAATGCCAATTGATTACATGAAAGGAGTATTTCAATATTCAACAACAATACATGCAGAAAAAATAAACAACAGCTTACCAGTTTTGGAAGTGAATGTTCTGCGGTATGTGTTCACATACTTGCGAACATCATCCTCCTTGGATAGGTTAAACAACTTCCTGATTTTTGATGCCCTCTTAGGTCCTCTCATTCTTGGCTTTTCAACGTCGGTCAAACCAGGGAGATCATTTTCTCCCTTCTTGACAATGACCAGATTCAGAACTGAGAGGTCCTGACTAACTATGCAGCCGCGAACTGATTTCCTCCTACGCTCACCATTACGCCTGCCATGCCCACGGAAGCAAGGAGTACCTGGAAGGACCAACACCAACTGTAAATAATGTAAAACAAGAGAAAGAAAGAAATAAAGTAGTTACCTCTATGCAGCAGCAGGCGGACTCGTCCTGGGGTCAACACTCCCTGCTTCATGGGAAACCCTTGCTTGTCACATCCTCCCATGATCCTAAAAACATAGCCCTTAAATTCCTGTAGAAGGAACCAAAAATTAAGGTTAAATAATCTTAATGCATTACATGTAAATTAGTAAATCGTCCAAATTTAAAGGATGTTTGATATGATACCTCGCCAAGAGCATCACCACTGACTTCCTGGGAGATCCTCTTGTCATAAAATGCACGTCTGTGCAGTCAATGAGATTCAGAATAATTAATAACATCAAACAGAAAAGCAAGAAATAAATGTGGTTTCAACAGACTGCAACCTCAGGCAAAAACATATTTACTTTTAATAATATTAGCATCTCAACAGACTGCAACCTCAGGCAAAAAAAAATGCACTTTTAATATTATTAGCATCTCCGTTCAAACAAACGTAACATAATGGGAGAAATTACAAAAACCAACTTGTACTGTTCAATCAGGACATAATTACCAAACTGGAATAAATGGCACAGAAGTTATTAGACATAGTTTTCTGACATAAAAGGCAGTATGATCAAGAACTTCTAGGTCATAACTGTTAAAGCTAGTGACAGGACATCAGTATAAGCCATGGTATCTGCACTTTCTGGATAACCTATGTTGCACAGAAAACCCAAAATCGTGGATATATTCGTCTCTTGTCCGTATTCATGCAACATAAGTGACTACTTATTATACTTATTTTAAAATGTATGTATCCCATATACATCTTGTGTCCTTATCAGTAAAGGTGACTGCATTCGTGCAACATAGTGGACTGCATAAAGAAAGCAATAAAGTTGCTCATTCAAACTAGGGTTTTAATATTTGAAGTCAGAGAGGCAAGTATTCAACTCCTAAAAGATCACATGCATGCTTCCTACAGACCTACTAAAAAAGGTCTTAGTCAATCCTCTTGGGAAATAGAGCTGATGTCATGGAACCAAATTGACAAGGTTTATTGGCTACATTAGGCATACAGATTCTAAACATAACATTTCTCAAAGCAAATTCTGATCATAAGGCTTGTAAGAAGCTTATATTAATCATTTGGTGTCTAGTGATCAGCATGCAAGGAAAATACACTCCTCATATTCAAGAAGGCAACAAAGCCGATGCACTGAATCAATACAGCAGAATAACACATAATATAGCCTTGCTACACTTATATAACAGTGAAAAGGCCAATAGATACCAGTGTCAATGTTTACCGAGTGCTAAAACTTGAAGCATTACAAAATGTATATGATGTACTGACCCAAGCGCTAGCTCAATATCTTTACATGGCATGTCATTGACAAACTTGTTGATCTTCACTTACATACTAGACTAACTGATATGCCCAGAGTACACCACAATGCGCAAATGAATGCTGAACCCAGACGTGGACTCGATATTAGGTTTCCAAATCTAGCTACAATTACGGTTCACTTGCCAAGTGATTGATACTTATTTGCTTCTATCTATACAGGAATCGAACCCCAAAAAAACACTATTAAGTTCTTCTGCATTTTACTTAGAGACGTGGGGTTCAGTTTGGGTAAAATACAAAGTGCTGGAGTGAGATGAAACTAGTAGATTTTGCAGTTTTGGGATATTTGTGCTCAAGTTAAAATCTTTACTGTGTCACCTGCATTACAATTCAGTACTTAACTGAATCGATAAACATACGCAATCCAAATTCACATAAAAATATCCACATTCTGGCCTCCGACTTCGATTCACGACTCCATCACAATTATTGTACACTTGTCTCAATTTCTCATAATATTTCCCTCTGCTTAAAATTACAAAACCCCGCATATTTGGTGCTCGTGACAACAAGCGCCAAATAATCCAACAGTTAACATGCCTTCCCACAAAACTTCCCGACTCTCAAATGCAGTATAGACCATGGTCTTTGAAACAATAGAGCTAGCTACCAATGGAGATCTACGAAAGAATGATCATTAGTAGAGAAATCGAGAAGAAATATCTCACAGTTTCTGGTCGTCATCGATCTCGAGCTTCTTCTGGCACCCGGTGGTCGGGTTCGCGATGTTGAACTGCAATGTTTGGGTGGGAATGTTAATAAAATCAATCGAGAACGAAGCAGAGACTAATAATTAGGGTTAGGGTTCTCGTGGCGGGGAGAAAAAAAATGAGACCTTCATATTGCTGGGATGGAGCGATCAGGACCGAACGCGCCGCCGAGAGAAGGAAAAAAAGGAAAATGAACGCTAGGGTTTGTGCTCTGGAAGAAGTCCCAAATTCCGGCTGGAATGTGCTATATAGGGAACTCGTGCGCGAGCGATCTGATGGACCGCTAATCTGGACCGTCGTTTTTTTGGGTTTAGGTTGTGGTTTGGGAAAAGCTTAGCCCCGTCTGCATTTAATTACAAACAGTAAATTCGGCTCCAACTCAAGGTGTTAACTGGGCCGGTTCGGCCCGGGCCCGCCCGTGGACCGGACCGGCCCGCCCCCCTATAAGCCCGGACCGGCCCGTCTTGGGCCCGAACCGGCCCGGCCCCCCACGCAGTAACGGTTCGGGTCGGGCCCCCCCCCCCCCACAGCCCGAGCCCGGCCCGGCCCGGACCGACCAAAATTTTTTTTTTTTTTTTTTTTTTTAAAAGTAGGCCCGGCCCGGTTGGACCGGCCCGGCCCGGCCCGCTGGGACCGGTCCAGCCTGAGCCGACCGTTGGGAAGTTGTTTTTTTTTTTTTTTTTTTTTTTTTTTCAAATTTTTGACCGTTTGGGGGGGGGGGGTTCTTTTACCAAAATACCCCTCCCATATAGCCGTTATTAAAACGTTGGGAGGGGTATTTTGGTCCTTTTTGGCCTAAAATTACCAAAATAACCCCAAAAAATTCCTATAAATAGCCCAAAAATCCCATTTTTCATACACAACTCATTCCTCACAAATTCTCTACATCTCTCTACGGTGCTCTGGTGTTCTACGACTTTCCCTTCCCGGTGCTCTACGGCTTCCCGATCTCGCTCCCAACTCCATTCCGGCTCTACGGCTTCCCGATCTTCCTCTCAATCTCATATTATTGTACTTCGGATGTCACCTTTGACTATCAGGTTACTGATGATGATTGGTTAGCTGCTGAAAGTGTTTGTGAATTTTTAGAAGTTTTTTACAATGCTACATTAACTCTTTCTGGTGTTTATTATCCCACATCTTGCTTAGCTTTACGTGAACTTTGTAACATGTCTTATTTATTTTCTAAATATAGAGATTATCCAAATTTTGAAATTGCGGTGAGAAATATGGAAGCCAAATTCAGGAAATATTGGGGTGAAGTACCTCTTTTATATTGTTTGGCTTCCATATTTGATCCTACAATCAAATTGGATGGCGTAGAGGTTTTATTAGAAGGATATGGAGAATATATGGGTATAGACGTTACTGACATGAAGGCAGAAGTTAAAGTGGCTTTGGACAGGTTAGTTATACTGTACGAAGAAGGAGCAACGTCGACCCGACCAACTCAGGGGGGGGCTAGTAGTAGCTCCGGCTTGGCGTCTAAGCTATCAGCAGCCGGTCGCATACTACAAAGGAAGAAACAAAAGCAATCTTCCCAGCCTACTCAAGAGTTGTCTGCTTACCTTAGCTCTTATCAAGACGAAGATGAGACTCCAGATCACTTCGCCGTTCTAGAATGGTGGAAGAGACACGACAAGAGATTTCCTGTGCTTTCTAACATAGCACGTGATCTACTGATGGTTCCGGTGTCGACGGTAGCATCGGAGTCCTGTTTTAGTGCAAGTTCGAGGATGTTGAGCGATAGGAGGAGCCGCTTGAAGCCCGATATTTTGGAAGCGATCGTGTGCGTACAAGATTGGATGGCTGCCGATAGAAGAACACAAAACCAGAAAGATGGAGAAGATCATGACATCCACGAGCTGGATTTGGAATCGCTTTCATTGCATGAAGGCGAACAACAATGAGGCTACGGTACAAGGTATTAGGTATGTAAATTTAACATTATACATTTCAATTTTAAATTTGAACTTATACTTTCAAAAACTATTTTTTTTTTTTTACTTATACTATTCAAATTTTTAATTTTAACTTATCCTATTCAAATTTTTAAACTTATACTTTCAAAAACTATTTTTTACTTTCAAAAACTATTTTATACTTTCAAAAACTATTTTTTAAAAAAAATATTTTTTAACTCCGCCTATGCCAAACAAGCATTTGCCGGTCCCAAGCCCGGATAAAGGAAGAGGGAGAAATGTTTTTTTTAAATTTTTATAAATATTTATAAACATTTCTATATATTTGTTTGTATAAAAATTATAAACATTTCTATTTATTTGTATACAAATTATAAACATTTTATAAACATAAAATTATAAACATTTCTATTTATTTGTATACAAATTATAAACATTTCTATTTATTTGTATACAAATTATAAACATTTTATAAACATAAAATTATAAACATTTTATAAATATTTTGTATAAACATTTTATAAACATTTAAGTTACAAATTAAAAAAGAAAATATAAATTTAAAATACAAATTTTTAAAATATAAACATTTTATAAACATTTTATCCTATACAAATTTTTAAATTTAAAATACAAATTTTTAAACATTTAAAATTTAAAATATACATTGTATAAACATTATAAACATTTTGTATAAAAAGAAAATTTTAACTTATCCTATATACATTGTATAAACATTTTGTATAAATATTTTTAATTTTAACTTATCCTATACAAATTTTTAAATTTAAAATACAAAAGAAAATAATTAAAAAACCAAATTTAAAACAAAAACTGAAAAAAAAAAACTGCAAAAAAAAAAAAAAAATTAAAAAACCGGGCCGGTCCGGTTAAACCGGCCCGAACCGGCCCGAACCGTCCAAGCCCGGACCGGCCCGACCCTATAATGTCCGGTCCTCTGGGCCGGGCTGGGTCCAGAGCTACAAAACCGGGCCGGGCTTAGCCCGGACCGTAATTAACGCTGGGCCGGTCCTGGACCGGCCCGAACCCGGTCAGGCCCGCAGCCTTTGGACCGTGGGCCGGCCCGGACCGGCCCGAAAAAACCATGAGCTCCAACCCAACTTGACAATGTGGTGCGCGTTATTCGGTTTTAAACGGAACCGAACTAAATAAAAGATTTAATTTATTTTTTTTAAAAACGATCTAATTTTAATTTTGAAAAATAGTAGAAAAAATTATTCAATTTCGGTCGAAAATTAAAAAACTAAAGGGTTATTTACACTGACATTTTCTATGTTTTGTGTTTATTACACGAATATTTTTTGGTTTAAAAATAAATACGGTGACATCCCTATGTTTTGTGTTAAATATCACAACTAAGTTTTGTAATTTGTGTAAAGAATTTTATATTGACTATCCCTGCTTTTCAATAAAATATAAAGGACATGAGATGTCAGTATATATTTTTTTAAACTATGGGAGGTCCTCTTAATAAAAACAAAACTGAATAAAGCTTATAAAATTATATAAATGTTTTCAATTTAATACATATTTTATAATTAAAGTTTATCTTTTTAGATTTTGAAAATAACAATTTATGTATGCCTTTGAAACTCAAGTTTGATAATTTAATAACTAGATAATTTTAAATGCACTTTTGAAATACAACAAATATATGTTTAAAATTTATATTTTTTTTAATATAATTTAATCTCAATCTAACTGGATATGACCTATTAAATAGTATAAATAGTTCATAGGAATAAAATGAATTGAATAAAATGAGTCAATAGTTCGGTTCGATTTTGGTTAAACCTATTTTAGGTTTTTCGCTTTTGACTTTTAGAAATTCGTATTTGGTTTTATGGTTCGGTTGAAACTGAATAAAACAAAGGCTCACCCCTTGACATCGGGGTTGATTTCAATATAAGACCTAATTCAATCCAAACATAAGGTTTCCCAATTTATTAGTAAGATGATGGATTGTGTGTGAGGTACACATGCCAAGAAGAAATTCGAACCTGCGCCTTCCGCTCTGGGGAATCATAAAGTTTATTACTTGAAAAAGGATGATTTTATCCTAGTTATGGTTTGTGTACAAAAATATGATAAATTATATTTTTTTATTAATATTTTTAAATTGAAATAAATTTAAATCAGAAATTTTCATCTAAAGCATTAATATTATTATATATTGTATAGAAAGCACAAATTTTTAGAAAATTTCATTTGAGGCATCAGAACGCCCATCGGAAGGACGTTTTGCATTTTTTTTTACGTTTTATGTTCTGACGACGTTAACGACGATGGGGACAGAAAATCCACATCAGACGAAAACGTCCATCGGAAGGACGTTTTCCTTTTCTTTTTTTTCTTTTTTTTTTTTTGCATCGACGGAAACCGAAAATAACAAAAAAGCAAAACATGAAAATACACAGAAATGCTAGAAAGAAGGAAACAAAAAAAAAGAAGCATTAATTACACTCGACTGCAAATACACCAACACTTAATACATAAAAATACCCAGTTTCTCGAATTATTTTCCTCATTTTTAATCTATCTGCTTGTTTTTTTTTTGTACAAACAATAAATAAAAATCTAACCAACACCAACACTTAATACATAAAAAATAAAAAAATAAAATCCTTACGGAAATTACCTTTGGCAAAATAAAAATAAAATAAATATAAATCAAACACAAAACGCCCTTCACATGGGCGTTTTTTCATAATTTTTTGCATTTAACTCCCTCCAAACCAACTATTTTTTACATATAGTTCCCTCCAATGCAAAAACAATGAGGGACCTATATGCAAGAATAGTAGTATAACAAAAACAGCTTTATTTTGTCTTGTCCGAGCCATTTTTTACATATAGGTCCTCCAAACCAACCATTTTTTACATTTTTTCCATACTTTATTTTGTTGAATGCAAGGACAGTAGTATAACAAATAATAAGAATAGCTTTATTTTGTTGAATGCAAGAACAACTTTATTTTGTTACATATAGGTCCCTCCATTTTGTTGAATGCATGCAGCGCGCGTGGCAGTTCGTGGGCGCGTGGCAGCGAAGCGGGGCAGAGAGCGGACGCGTGGCAGCGAAGCGTGGCCGGGAGCGGGCGCGGTATATCACCCCCAGTTTTTAGGAACGGGGGTATTTTTTGTCATTTTGTACTTTTGAATGTTTTTGAAATTTATTTTATTATTTATGATATTGTTTTGGGGTTATTTGAGTCGGGTTCGAATTTCAGCTCATTTCGACTTGTATCGGGGACCCGGGGTAGCTTAGACTCTGATCGGGACCCAGCTGGAACCGACCAACTTGTCATGACCAAACCCAGATATTTATATTTGACTAATTCCATTTGATTTTAGTGGGATTAGGGATTAGAATTAGATTTAGAACTTGAAATTAGGAATTTTCAAGTTACCATTTTGACCCCAACTCAAACCACTCATTTCTTTGACTTGGAGGGCATTTTGGTAAATTGCCAAATGCCCCCAACCCTCTAAGGCGTGGCCGGCCATGTATGGAGCACCCCCTCTCCTTTGCTTCACTCCAAAGCAACCTCTCTCTCCATTTCATTTCCTTTTTTTGAAGTTTCTTCTCCTTCAAGAAGATCAATTAGGTATGCTTTTAAAACCTTCATTAATTCTCATTTGCATTTATTTCCTTCACCATAAATGAGGAGGAGACCACCCTCTACATTTTGCCCATAGAATTTGTAGGTTTCCCTAGAAATCTAGTTTAAGGACCATTGGGGGTTTTCCTTTAGAGAGGAGTATATATGTATATATATATGTGTATGTATTTGTGTATGTGTGTGTAGAGGAGAGTGGTGGTGGTAGTGTGTGAGTGAGAGTGTGTGTGTGTTTGTGTGAGAGTGTCATGAGTGGTGTGTGAGTGTGTTTGAATATGTATTTGAGAGTGTGTGTGTCTATATATATATTTATATGTGTATGTATTTACATATAGACATGTGTGTGTGTATGTATTATATATATATAGAGAGAGAGGGAAGGAAGTAGTGAAAGAAGTAGAAGAAGATGAAGAGAATAAGCCACAGCAGCAGCAATAGCACTAGCAGGAGCAGCAGTAGCATGAGAAGGAGAATGAGAAGGAGAATGAGGGAATGAGAAGGAGAATGAGAAGGAGAATGAGGGAATGAGAAGGAGAATGAGAAGGAGAATGAAGGAGAATGAGAAGGAGAATGAGGGAATGAGAAGGAGAATGAAGGAGAATGAAGGAGAATGAGAAGGAGAATGAGAGAATGAGAAGGAGAATGAGAAGGAGAATGAAGGAGAATGAGAAGGAGAATGAGAAGGAGAATGATAGGAGTTTGAGAATGAATCGGATATGGATTGTAAGGGTTGGTAATGATTAGAAATAGTCGCCTAGACCTAGTCTTAACCTTGGTTGACCACGGTTGACTTTTTAGACCAAAAGTCAACTATGGGTCAACACTTTACCCAATTTAGTCCCAAATTCCATTAGACTTGAACGGTTGACCAAAAGTCAACTGTTGGTCAACATTTGACCAGTTTGACCTAGGTTTGACCTAGAGTTGATCAGAGTTGACCAGTTGACCAAAAGTCAACTGTAGACCAACTTTTGACCCCGTTTGACTTTCTTCGACTTGTTTTGACTTGCGATGACTGGTATGACCTAGAGTTGACTTGGTCTGACTTAGATTGACTTGATATAACTTGATTTGACCTACATTGACTTGACAGGACTTAGTGTGACTCAGTGAGACCTAGTTTGACATAGATTTCATATCATTCATTTATAAATTATTCTTAACTTGTTTAAACCTAAATTAACATGCAATATCTCATCTTTAGGTCTCTGATTATCACTCTGAGCATTGATATACCCTACAGATCAGGACAGCAGGCGAGTACATTCACTAATAGTTTTCATTGTCTTGATATCTACTATATCCGATTCAGTTGTAGTGTCTTACTTGATTCTCGACACGATAGTTCACGGACTAATATACGTCGGATCCTGTCATGAGATGTTATTCCCGGATTTTTCTTGGTATATTGGTGTGTGATATCCATGTTTCATGTACTTATATAGACATTGATTTGGGAGTGGGCTGATCACCTGCTTTTGAATCCGTGTCATGACGTGCCATGTCCGGATCCATGATACTATTCGGGGATGGGGGAATTATTAGGGGTTATGTGATCAAAGCCTCCCTGTCACTATTTTGCTAGCGCCACCCTCGCCTCACGTAGGGTGTAGCAGATACCCCATGTCCATGTTATCCAGGTTGGCCGGCATGACTCTTTCAGATTTTTATGTGATTGTCGGGCCAAGTGGATAACCCTACCATGATTCCCTAGCCGATCACATAGCGCTCTAATAATTCAAGTCACATTTTTTTATATTTATTTATCCTAGGAGGCTAAGTTCTGTTCGGGAGAAGGGTTACAACCCCGGTCCTTATTTGGTTTAAGGGTTGTAACTCGGCTTCCGAATAGTTCCTAAGCAATCCTACATATATATTGTCGTCATATTCAGTACTCACATCTATTATACATTTTCTGCTGATTTTACCCTGTATTTCACATATCTTTGTCTTGTATTTCATTACACTGTCTCTTATAGTATTTGTCAATTCATATGGAACTGCTGTTGGTGTTTGTACTTGCTCATTTTCCTGACAGGATACCGTTGACAAATTTTACAGATGATTCAGAGGCTGATTGCCCGACCTATTATGGGGACGGGTTAGATGGAGTAGACTTGGACCGTGGCTTGTTAGTAGAGCCACTAGACTTTGCTCACCCTGAGTAGTGTAGTTTAGTTAGGTTTGCCTGGCCTGCGAGCCAGCTAGTACTTTTCAGACTGTAGTATTATATTATATTCTATGATGTTATGTTTAGTTTTGGACTTGTGTGGATCTCGAACTTATTTTCTGCTTCATCTATCATATTTCCTTTTCATGCTATCTACCTTAGTTTTACATTTGTGATTGAGACTGTATTGCTATGTCACCTCTATTCGGAGTGTATATACTGTACATGTACCTTTATTTGTTTAGTTGTAGTATTTTTAGATGACCTAGACAGCGTTCTACCGTCGATGCTGCGGCGTAGGCTGGACGTACCCACTTCTCGTGCCCCTAATCAGGGTGCGGGTCGTGACACGGTAGCCGATGTGATGCCAGGTAAGCAGGAAACGCCCATCCGAAGGGCGTTTCCTTTATTTTAATTTTTTTTTCGGGGCGCGGCGACCGAGAGAATCACAGATCAGACGAAAACGTCCTTCCGATGGGCGTTTTCCATATTTAAATTTTTTTTTCTTAATTTCTCTTTCCCGTTTACTCGCTAACGGACGTCAAAATTAATTCATATTTAAATAAAAACCCCCTTCGGATGGGCGTTCTTATGCTCCGTATGCAATTATTCAGAACATTGTACTTTACATATAATTTTATAAATTTTTTATGCTTTTAGTGAAAATTTTCGAATTTAAATTGTTTAGATAGTTATACATATTATTTCAAAATTCAAAAGGATAAGCCGTTTGAACTATTATTCCTGATGAGTTTACAATGTGGTTCCAATGATGATGACATGTTTAACGACGGTCAATAAAGACATGAAATACAAACTTTTCCACAACAAATAAAAAAAACACATCTATTATTAAGCAAAATACCACTTTTTGACAATTTGTCACAAGTGAGAACCATACTCATAGTTCAATGTCTTGTTTGGTTCGCGAAATCATACAGTTGTGAAGAAAAAATTATTATTTTTATATATTTTGATGCCAAGTGAATTGAAGATAAAAGAAAAGTGATTTTCAATGGAAAAAAAGATAAAATGTTTCCATCCATCAAAAGAATGGTTCATTTTTTTACCTTTAAATATTCACATTTCCTTCCATTTTTTTTTTGTATTTCAAAACATCGGAAAGAAAAATAAATAGAAAATGTAATTTCTCAAGGAAATGAAACACAAAGGAGATTATTTCCTTTAATCTTCGTGAACCAAAGGAGGCCTGAATTGTATTCGAACGTTAAAAACTTATAAAGAGGCACGAAAAAAAGAAGAAAAAAAAACCCACAAAAAAAAGTGACAAAAAGAGACAAAAAACGACAAAAACAGAAAAAAGAGGACAAAAAATGACATAAAGTAACAAAACAAAAAAAGGACCAAACCGACAAAAAACGACAAAGAACTACTAAAAAACGACAAAAACTGGTTAAAAAAACGACAAAAGAGACGAAAACGACAAAACAATAAAAAAACGACAAAAAAAATGACAAAAAGAAAAAAATTGACAAAAATCAATAAAAAGCGATAAAAAGGACAAAAAAGAGACAAAAACGACAAAAAATGACAAAAAGAAACAAAAAAGACAAAAAATAACAAAAAACTAGTTAAAAAAGGACAAAAAAGTGACAAAAAATAGGAAAAAGGACAAAAAAGGACAAAAATAACAAAAAGGAAAATGCTAAGTTTACAACCAAATTTTTACAACCTTCTTACAACCTCTCTCCCACTCCTTACATATGGGTCCCACCGGGTCCCACCTTGTGAAACCCAGAATTTTAGAATTTATGAATTGTTGGATTGTAGTGTAATTTTTAGTTTAATTATTATTATTATTATCATTATTATTATTATTATTATTATATATATATATATATATTATTATTATTATTATTATTATTATTATTATTATTATTATTATTATTATTATTATTATTTATTAGTCGGAATTAGGAAAATACTATTTTTAAAATTAATCATTGATTTTTGATTGTGGTCCTGTCCCCGATCCCGAGTCTGGACTCCGACCCCGAGTCCGAACACCAGATTCCGTTTCCCGAACCCAGTTTTCGTTTCCGGTCCCGAATCCGTCCTAAAATCTTCTTATTAAATTATGGCCTTATTTATATTTAAACCTATATGTTGGTAGAAAAAAAAAAACCTATTACAATTTCCCTATCTGGCTTGGTCTCCCACGACCAAGCCACCCCCCTAATCCTACTCCTCCCCATTCTCCTCTCCTCCACACAAATTCACTACTCATTCTCCACTCTTCCATTTAAACCACCCACCAGCACCACTCCCATCACCATTTCTCTCTCTCCCTCACTCTTACTTTCTCCTTCCTCTCACTCTCCCTCTCACTCACACCCAGCCCCCTTTCCCTTCCCTCCTCCCGCGCCGGCCAGAGCCCCGGCGCCTTCCGCCCGTCCAACTCCGGGTCCCGCGCCCAACTCCGCGGTCCCGATCTCCGCCCAGCCCCGTGCCGGTCGACTTCCGGTCCGCCGTCGCCTCCACCGCTCCGGCCAGCTTTCCCGGGCCGCGAACCCCCTTCAGCGGTTTCCCCGGCCGATCCCGCGGCTGTCCGCGCCGGCTCAGCCCGCGTGCGCCCCGTTGTTCCAACAGCGCTGTCCAGCGCTGTTCCGGCGGTTTCCGCTGCTGTCCGCGAGCTTGGGACTTTCCCGAGTCCGCGAGAACGTGGATTTCTCTTCCCTAGTATCATCTGAGAGCTCTAGCCGAGCAACCCAAGGTATATCTCGTGTCCTCGGGTCCCTATTTTAGTGTCGATGATGATACGGTCCCCGATCCCGTTACGGGATTCGGTTTAGGCGATTGTAGTTTCGGATTTTCCGAATCCCATTTCAGAATAATTCGGTTCTGTGGATTCCGGTTTCCCGAACTTTATTTCGGGATTTCCGAATTTATTTCGGTAGTTCGGTTTTACGCTGGATGCGTACGTTCCGATTAGTTTCGGTTCTGTTTTATATTTATGCCGGCTTTTATCTTTATTGTGTTGGTTGTGGGACATTATTTCTGTGTGGAATATTATTACGGATGGTTTGGGTTGTTTCCCTGGTTCGGGATATTATTTATGTTGATTTTTGGCACCGTCCCAGGATTGGGTTGTCCCAATTACAGAGGAGATGCTGTCCAAATTTTTGGAAAAGTTTTTAAAAATAAAGTATTTTAAAATGGGTTTCTATTTTCAAATTCGGTATTTTGCAAACGGATTTCAAAAGTGGTTTTGTCGATTTGAAAGTGAATTTTGGAGTTTCGTATCCCAGTTAGGAAACGACCGTATCGGTCGAATGAGCCTTGGCGAAGCGCAAACGCTACAGGGTTCCTGTACGTTGAGGCGCTAGCCAGCAACATGACATTTGGACCAAGTCTGAGACGCATTTTACAACTATATTTATATTTATAATTATTTTTAGAACTGGTACTGCTGTTACTATTTTTGGTGCAGGGCTTCGGCCTACTGTTTGGACCGTTCGCGGCACTCAGAGCTCGCCTAGATGATTAATTAATTTATGTAAAAATTTGTAAAGGGGCATAAGCCCAGTTTTCTATTTTATTTCGCTGTGACCCTGTATTGTGTAGTTTAGGTTTTTACTTTCTTTTCTGAGTTAATTTTCGTTATTAGATGCGTAATTATAAATTAGGTATTAATTATTTTGTATAAAATTAATAAGGTTTTTCACGATAAATTAACTTGAATAAAATATTGGTAAGTTAACGAAGTCCATATTTTATCACTAAAAAAAAAATATAGTTTTATACATATGATATAAAAATACAAAGTTTTGCAAATTAACCGGTAATTGCCATTTTTCCAATTAATCAATAACCGACTTATTTAATTAAAATAATAATGAACGTAGATTGCGACGTTAGACGATTTCCGGTAGATTAATTAATAAACTTAAAACCTGACTAGGGTCTACTTCTAGAGATTGTAACT
Organism: Iris pallida; assembly: GCA_029216955.1. Classification (NCBI taxonomy): domain Eukaryota; kingdom Viridiplantae; phylum Streptophyta; class Magnoliopsida; order Asparagales; family Iridaceae; genus Iris; species Iris pallida. The sequence goes on from JANAVB010008799.1 coordinate 3,145,871, forward strand.
AGCACACCTAGAATGATTTCATTATGGTTCTAAGCCAAGGTTCTCAACTGTAGGATATCGGAGACGAACCTGACATCCTCCTTGGTACCGTCTTTCCCGATCCAGTCAATTAACAGAGGCAAGTTACGATTATGTTTTCTTGTATTTTATTTAGTAATTGTCTAGCTGCATGTTTAAACCATATTGCTACACGGAACCCTCTCCTAGGGTTCAGATATTGATTGTGGGGATTGGGGGAATAGTGTAACGTTTATGACCAATACCCCCCATATTGCATGATTGTGCGAGCTTACCCCTCCTACACACGGGGATAAGCCGTATCGCGTCGCTAGGATGCTATTGTATAACCCAAGCCGGTCATAGACGATTACACATTCAAATCACATTGTTTTTAATCGTAGAATTACTGAAAAATATTGTTTCAACTGTTTAGCCTGCACTTTTCCATTATTACTTGAAATATGAGATACATATTCGTACTTGCTCCCTCCTGACTGGAGACAACATTTTTAGGTGACATTGAGAATGCTGAGCTATTATACAATAGCTACTATGACCCGGTTTTGTACCCTGTGGTGTTGCCGGAGTTTCCCTTGGAGGACGCAGGACCTGAGGCCGACGAGCCGACCGCTTAGCTAGACGTTTCTAGTTTTATTGTTTTGGAATTTTGTCAATTTGAATTCAGCACTTATTTCATTTCCAGTTGTACTTTTCAAATGTTGAATAAAAGTTTTAAAATTTCCGTATATTGAGTTGTGACAAATGTATAGATGTTGTTGTGAATACCTGCATATAGAACAACTTACTGCCGCCGTCTCACAACGGTGCAGGCTGGACATGATCCGGTTCGACCCAATAATTTGGGATCGGGTCGTGACATGTTTTTAGTGGTGGCCCATGTAGGTCGGATCAACAACTTATGAGAACATACTTAGAAACAATTAGAACACTAGAACATCAATTTGTCATGACATAGGACCGAAATATATATTATAAGTAAATATTTTTGTTTGCTATAGACTGGTAGGCTACCTTGCTTGTGTTTGCAACCAAAACCTTCCAGAGTACGGCCAGAGGAAAGACCACTCGTTCCGACCCTGCTGGCGAAGAGGTCCATCATCGGTCATACTTGGACCCATACCCATCTTTGAGACCATAACTGCCCTATTACTATCTCAGCCCACAAATTCTTAACACCCTTGCTTGTGATGTCCATACCCAACTATGATGTAGTCCTAGGGATGGACTGGTTGAGTAAGCAGCATGCGCTGATAGATTGTCACAGAGGATGTGTAGTCTTCAGCCCACCTGGAGAGCCAGAGTTTGAAATCTCTCGAGCTCCGGAAGATATAGAGAGTGTGACCTATACCTCTATCACCGAAGAACCCGGACATCCTCATCCTATTATAGCAGAATTCATGGACGTCTTTTCTGATAGTCTTCCAGGATTGCCCCCAGATCGAGACGAAGAATTCACCATTGGCCTAGTTCCCGGCTCTTTTCCTATTTTTAAGGGATCCTACGGAGTCAACCCCAATGAGGCCAAGGAGATGATGGAGCAGATTAATGAGCTGAAGGCCCAAAGATTTATTAGAGATGGAGGTTCACCCTGGGGAACACCAGTTTTGTTCGTGCCCAAGAAGGATGGAACAGTACGGATGAGCATCGATTATCGGGTGTCACGCCCCAGAACCAGAATACTGGAGAGCGGGGGAATGACTCAGCCAGCTACGTATTACAGGTAAGATGAATACCGTATAATACGATCAATGCTGTCTAACCAGACGAGGGGGTGCATACTACATAAAAGTCTTTCTATGGTCACTTCACTTCTATTGTCTCAATCATTCAAACAAGAAGTAAAAATAGAGAACATGTAAGATAAAGCAGTATGGCGTCCCAAACGCTTGAATCAAAATGTTCTTGAGATCTGGCTTTACAAAACATAGCCAGATGATATAGCAAGTATGCACAATTGTTATCAGCTGCAGTCTGACTTAATTACAATTATGTAAAAGTAGGTACAAGACAATCCGACTAACATGTCGGTGCCAAACGGCTAAGTATAAAGTAAATAGCAAAACAAACGGTGAAGTAAGGGACCCACTCGAGTCCTCCTGCGATCATTCCCCTAGTATTGACTATCTTGGAGGTGGAAGTAGGCTGAGTCCTCGGGAACCGGCTGTAAATCTGGCCATGCAAAACCAGAGAGGTTAGACCTCTAATAGCAAGTACCACAAGGAAGCACAATATGAAGGATTAAACCAGTAAGTAAGAGAATATAATAATAATAGATCTCTGCTTTCCACTAGGATTCACATAACATCACGACACTTCGAACCAACCTTCCAACCAAACAAGGACAGAAGTTGGCCCGTCATGTCCTGACATTCTGATCATCTCAGTTAGGCAACAGAGTAGGTACAGTGCACAAACAAATCATCTTGAACGGCCAATCAACTCCTACGGCTTGCTATTGTGAGTCCCAAGTTATCCTAGAATTATGCAATTAGGGATTCCTCAGTTCTTACCATGTGCGAGCAAGGCTAGTCTATCCAGTCAATCAATTGCGCCATTCATGAATTAGACGAGTCCCAGCGGGACGCCCGTCATCAATATACAATATACAATAATAATATAAGCAGATACCGCTCCCTGCCCGTGTGGCAGGTTTACAGTATCTGTGGGAACCAGCCGGCCTGTCGGGCACTACTAGTCCCAAGAGGGCTGCCATGTAAGAACTCGGAAATCCATTCTCTCCATGCAATTATTATTTTATTTAACTTAATAGTCTCTACATTGAGTGAAATCACATGTCGTGGATCATGGTCATTCAAATGAGTACTTTCGTATGGGGTACGATATGCACAACTCTACAACGATACCAGTGCGGTTAGGTTGCAGGTCTTACATAGCGTAATGCAACAATCCAAACTAACCACGGAATAATCATGCCTTGACCATAAAGTACACATGCTTCTTTTGTAAAATAAATAAATAAATAAATAAATAAATAGTTTGAAGCCTGCATGTGCCTGTATGTCAATATTCGGGATCAGCCAGTCGATTACAATAGTTTATATCATGAACGTGTCTCATTCATTCAATTCAATAAGACGACTAGCCAGTCTCTTAGTTCCAACTAGGAACGCATGATCAATTTTAGTCAAGATAATCATTATTATCAATGGTGCCAAGGCATGAAAGTTAATTAGCATTAAATGGGTCGAGTCTATAACTCTCAAGGTCAAGTTCCAGTCTTACTGGGTATCCATAAACCACTCAAGACACAGGGCTCGTTCTACACAACCATATATATTAAAATAGTAACATGCTAAGATTATCGAGTTTATAAAAGGCGTAAGGATATAATAGGAAAACTATCATGCTACCATTAAATAAGTAAATAGAGAACAAATAAAACACCCAGGTCAAGAAGTCACGCCAACAAGTCTATGCTAAGGCCAACAAGTCACGCAGGAATCGTATGCGTAAAAAGTACGCCAAGTTAAGTAAGAAGTAGTGAGCGTATAAACAGCGTGAGCGTGAAAAGTGGTTCACGCTGGCACGCACAGCGTGAGCGTAAAGGATAATTCACGCACTCATAACGTGAGCGTGAAAAGTAACTCACGCACGCACAGCGTGAGCGTGAAAAGTGAGCGTGGAAAGTGAGCGTGAAAATGATAAGAAATCCACGTACGCACGCAAAGACGTGTGCGTAACTAAAATGTCACGCTGACACGCAAGAACGTGTGCGTGACTAAAAATTCACGCAGACACGTAAAGACGTGTGCATGACTGAAAATTCACGCAGACACGTAAAGACGTGTGCGTGACTGAAAATTTACGCAGACACGTAAGAACGTGTGCGTGACTAAAAATTCACGCAGACGCGTAAAGACGTGTGCGTGACTGAAAATTCACGCAGACACGTAAGGACGTGTGCGTGACTGAAAATTCACGCAGACACGTAAGAACGTGTGCGTGACTGAACCTTCGTTCCAAGCCAGAAATGAAGTTCCCATGGTTCAGAACCCATGGGCAACCAAGAATACACGCCAGGTTGGGAGATCAAAACCCATGAACAACCGAGAATACAGCAACTCAGATCTAGGAGAAACAAGCCACAGAAATCAAAAATGCTAAGTAGTAAACTCTCTCAGGATCATGAGAGAAAGACAAATGAACCATAAAAATGGTTCTCCAAGTGGGAAGCAAGAAGCAAGATGTACTTGCCTGCTGTTGGTTGGTGGAGAGTGATGAGAGGAAGAAGAAGAAGTAATGGTGAAGAATGAGAGTTATGAGGAGAGAGAAGGAGATGGGGGCTTAAATAGGAAGGGTGGTGGTAGGTGGGGGTTATAGGGTCGGGTTGTATTCGGATCCATCCAAGGCCAACCCGAAAGTAAGGCAGAGAGGTTAAGAGCAGAAAATAAAATGCAGAATTAAAATACAGAAATAAAATTACAGGAAATTAATTAATATCAAAATTAAAGAGCAGATAATTAATTAACATGAACTTAAAAGAATTTAAATACAGGATAAGACATGATAAATACTAAGTAAATATATACGAGTTGTACATGTATAAAAATACGCATTCTGGGAACGGGGAGTGACATCTCTACCCACCTTAGAAAAATTCCGTCCTCGGAATTTCAAATCCAAGCAGGATAGAAATATCAGAGCTAAACTAATACAAGCAATTCTAGTGAGTAAGCAATCATTTTTTACCATATCAAAAGCAAGTACTATATATGTAAATTCATCAATCCATGATATCAAGTAGCTCTACCCATAAGGTGATAAGCATGAAGAATCAGGACAATCAAGGTATACAGAAAGAGATATACCTTGCGAGTCAAACAGGTGTGGATACCGTGATCGGATATCATCCTCACGTTCCCACGTTGACTCTCCCAAGGAGTGATGACCCCAAGCAACACGGACAAGACTAATTGTTCGGTTCTTGAGTATCTTCTCTCTTCGGTCCAAAATGGATACATGCTGTTCCTCGTAAGACAGGTTGGTACCAACAACCAGCTCAGAATGATCGAGGATACGGCTTGGGTCCGATACATACCTACGTAATTAAGATACATGAAACACGTCATACACCTCTCGTAACGAAGGTGGGAGGGATAAACGATAAGCAACATCGCCTACCCGATCAAGGATAACAAATGGGCCCACGTACCGCGGACTCAATTTCCTGCGAACGCCAAATCTAATGACCCCACGAGTAGGTGAGATCCGCAAGAATACGTGGTCCCCAACAGAGAACTCTAACGGCCTACGATGCTGGTCCGCCCAATGACGATGCCGATCCTGCGCAACTCGAAGTCGCTCTCTAATTCTCTTAACCACTTCAACCGTATGAACAATTATTTTCGGGCCTAACATCTTCCTCTCTTCGATATCATCCCATGCAAGCGGTGACCTGCACTTCTTACCATATAGTGCTTCGAATGGCACCATCTGGATACTGGCTTGATAACTATTGTTGTATGAGAACTCGACCAAGTACAGGTGACTCTCCCAAGACCCTCCAAAATCTAGAGTGCAAGCTCGCAACATGTCTTCTAAAGTCTGAATCGTTCTTTCTGACTGCCCATCCGTCTGCGGATGGTAAGCCGTGCTAAATTTTAACTTGGTACCCAAACTATGATGCAAGCTCTTCCAAAAATGTGATGTAAAGCAGGTATCTCGATCCGACACAATACTGATAGGGACTCCATGCTGCCTGACTATCTGTTGCATATATAACTCTGCCAACTTCTCCGTAGATTGCCCTACTCTGAAAGGAAGAAAGTGTGCTACCTTCGTAAGCCGATCTATGATTACCCAAATAGCATCCTTACCACTTGGTGATCTCGGTAAACCGGTCACAAAGTCCATTGTAATATGCTCCCATTTCCATTCCGGGATAGGAAGCGGTTGCAATAACCCAGCTGGCCTCTGCTGTTTTGCCTTCACTTGCTGACATACCAAGCAACGGGAAACAAATCTAGCTATCTCTCTCTTCATCCCGTTCTACCAGAAATGCTGCTTGATATCTTGGTACATCTTGGTCCCTCTAGGGTGAATAGAATACTGAGAACTGTGAGCTTCTGCCATAACCTCCTGTCTGATATCTCCACTAGGCACACATAGACGTGATCCAAACCTAAGTGTACCATCTTCATGAATTCTCATCTCCTTCCTGAGTCCTGACTCACATTCTGCCCTAAGCTTCTGAATCCTTGGGTCCTGTGCCTGAGCTGCCTTGATCCTGCCTACCAAGTCGGATTGAACTTGCAGACTTGTTAGAACTCCTACATCACTAGGAAGTATAACTTCGATGCCCATCTCTTGAAGGTCTTCTAAGATATGCCTCTGTGTTGTCAACATAAATACGCCGCCTCTTCTGCTAAGAGCGTCTGCTACTACATTAGCCTTGCCTGGGTGATACTGAAGCTCCACGTCATAATCCTTGATCAACTCCAGCCATCTTCTCTGCCTCATGTTTAGTTCTTTCTGAGTAAAGATGTACTTCAGACTTTTATGGTCTGTGTACATTTCCACTCGGTCACCATATAAGTAATGCCTCCATAGCTTCAGAGCAAACACTACTGTCGCCAACTCCAAATCATGAGTTGGGTAATTCTTCTCGTGGTTCCGAAGCTGCCTAGATGCATATGCTATCACCTTCCCATGTTGCATAAAGACACATCCAAGTCCTTTACCTGACACATCACAATATACTGTAAAACCTTCGGGTCCAACTAGCAATGTAAGAATAGGTGCTGATATCAACTTCTGCTTCAAAGTCTCAAATGATGCCTGACATTCTGCCGACCAAACGAATGGTACATACTTCCGGGTCAAGCGGGTCATGGGTGCTGAAAGCCTTGCAAAGTCTGACACAAACCTTCTGTAATATCCTGCCAATCCCAAGAAGCTCCGCACATCGGCTACGGTCTTGGGTACTGGCCAACTCTCTACTGCTTCTACCTTCTTGGGATCTACTGCTACTCCAGCTCCTGATATGATGTGACCCAAAAATGAAATATGATCCGACCAAAACTCACACTTGCTGAGCTTGACATACAACTGGTTCTTTCTCAGAACCTATAACACTCTCTTGAGGTGGTCTTCATGCTCCTCTTCACTAGCAGAGTATACGAGAATGTCGTCAAGAAACACAACGACAAACTGATCTAAGTATGGCATAAAGATGCGATTCATCAAATCCATGAATATTGCTGGAGCATTGGTCAAACCAAACGGCATTACTAAGAATTCATAATGCCCATACTTCGACCTGAATGCTGTCTTGGGAATATCTTCCTTCCGAACCCTCACCTGATGGTACCCTGAACGAAGATCTATCTTGGAGAAAACTCTAGCTTTGCTCAACTGATCAAATAAGTCGTCGATCCTGGGTAATGGGTACTTGTTCTTCACTGTTGCCGTGTTAAGCTTCCTGTAGTCAATGCACAATCTGGATGATCCATCCTTCTTTTCCACAAGTACCACTGGTGCTGCCTATGGTGACACGCTAGCTTGGATGAACTTTTTCTCCTTCAGTTCCTCTATATGCTGATATACCTTGGCCTGCTCTGAATCCGACATTCTGTAAACTCGATCTGATATCGGTTTAGTTCCTGGTGCCAATTCTATACTGAACTCAATATCCCTAACCGGTGGTAGACCTGGAAGTTCTTCAGGAAATACGTCTAGAAACTCTTCAACTACCTTCGGAATCTGAACTTCTTCCATTGCCGTTATTACTCCCTGCTCTTGTTGAGTTGCCTCTGATCTGACTAAGGTGAATCTCTTCATGCCTGGAATATCAAAAGATACACTCCCTCTACGACAATCTATTGTCGTATGACTGTCTTTCAGCCAGTCCATGCCTAAGATAACGTCGAAATTTTCAACAAAAAATTCTATCAATCGGGCGGGTAAAGAATGCCCGCAAACTACAATGCTACATGCTAAAATAACTCTACTAACTCCTACGAGCCCATTACCAGTGAGTATATTCAACCTCCCTGGCAATGCCTCGAACTCCATTCCTAGTCGTATCGCAAATTGTGCAGATATAAATGAATGGGATGCTCCCGAATCAAACAATGCTACTGCGGGATATGAGACGACGAGAATGTTATCTGCCAAAACATCTCCCGATGCCAATGCCTCCTCCAAGGATAGAGTGAATGCTTGCCCTCGACCTCCTTGCTGGTTTCCATGCTGCGGCCTAGCCTGATGTTGCTGCTGGCCCCTTCCTTGATGATGCTGGGGTGGTCTATACTGGTGTTGCTGCATCGGCGGCCCCTGCTGCCGAAACATCTGAGCCTGCGGCATTAACGGACGCTGTGCCAACGGTCTTACTGCCATCGCTGGTCCTCGATACTGGCCTGTCCCTGGTGCTGGCAGAGCAGGAAACTGTTGCCCTGGTCCTCCTGACCTCGAATTCTTGGGACATGTGGTAACCCGATGGTCTGGATTTCCACATATCAGACACAGTCCATTCAATGTCCGACACACATCTCTTGCATGTCCCATCTTCCCACAATAAGTGCAGCCCGCCGGGGGTTGCTGGTTCTTCCTCTGTTGCTGTTGCTGCTGCCTGGGTGGTGGTGCTGGTCCTCGTGCCGCCACATCGTGAATACGAATGCCAGTGGATGGTGCTGTTGTTCGGGGTGCTGCTCCCCCTCCTCTTTTAATCTGACTGTGGGATCTCTTCTGACCCCCAGTCCTTGTCGCATGCCTCTGAATGGTGATCTCGTGCCTTCGAGTTGCCGTCAATACTTCGTCAAAAGTTTGGTAATTGTGTCCCTCTATCAATTGCAAGAGTTCAAGATGAAATCCTTGCTGAAACCTCACGGCCCTCTGGCTCTCTGTTGCTACCATCTCTGGGACGAATCTACTCAATCTCCAGAACTCTGCTGCATAAGCATCTACAGTCTTGCCGGCCTGCCTGAGGTTGATAAACTTTTATTGTAGCTCAAACCGTACCACAACTCCAAAGTACTTGGTCTTGAATCTTGCAGTGAAATCGTCCCAAGCCACAGGACGTCTGATGCCCACTTCCTCTGATTCCCACCAATCACGTGCGAGATCCTGAAGTAACAACTTCACTAGTTCTACACGTTCTTCTGCCGGTACCTTAGCTGCTGTCAGAATAGCCTCAATATCCTTAAGCCATGCATCTGCTGAGATGGCATCCTCCGTGCCCTCGAAACGGCGGGGGTTGTACTTACAAAACCTGGCTGATGCTCCTGAATCAGTCCTCATTCCTCTTTCCAAAGCCGTCTGCAATCCTTGGTTGAGCAACACATTCTGCTCTTGTAGCTGAGTGTGCATGCGCTGCTGTGCCAACATCTGATGTTGCTGAGTAGCCATCATTCCTCTCATGATCTCCAGAAGGGCTGGTGTGTCCACTTCCACAGGGGTAGGCGGAACTATGGTTGGCGTTGGAACTTCCGAATACTGCGGTTCACCTGCTGGTTCTACTATCACTTCATCTTGAATAGCCTCCCGAGGTGAGACTGGCCCTTGTTGCTGACCAACCTGGTCATGTTGCCCATGTTGCCTTTGTTGTTGCTACCCAGCTCTGACCGATGCGGACGAAGTGCCCCTAAGAAAAGGGACAAGAGAACAATCAAACAACCAGACATGAAGGATCAATGAAGTCAAAGGATACCGGAATGTCAAGCAAGGGTTGAGAATAACGAATCATGAGATCAAGGGAGAACACGTGTGATTGAGACATCCTATAAATCAAAACACCCCACAAGTCTGAAATCAGACCTGCATGGACCACCACTAAAACCTTGTCACGCCCCAGAACCAGAATACTGGAGAGCGGGGGAATGACTCAGCCAGCTACGTATTACGGGTAGGATGAATACCGTATAATACGATCAATGCTGTCTAACCAGACGAGGGGGTGCATACTACATAAAAGTCTTTCTATGGTCACTTCACATCTATTGTCTCAATCATTCAAACAAGAAGCAAAAATAGAGAACATGTAAGATAAAGCAGTATGGCGTTCCAAACGCTTGAATCAAAATGTTCTTGAGATCTGGCTTTACAAAACATAGCCAGATGATATAGCAAGTATGCACAATTGTTATCAGCTGCAGTCTGACTTAATTATAATTATGTAAAAGTAGGTACAAGACAATCCGACTAACATGTCGGTGCCAAACGGCTAAGTATAAAGTAAATAGCAAAACGAACGGTGAAGTAAGGGACCCACTCGAGTCCTCCTGCGATCATTCCCCTAGTATTGACCATCTTGGAGGTGGAAGTAGGTGAGTCCTCGGAAACCGGCTCTAAATCTGGCCATGCAAAACTAGAGAGGTTAGACCTCTAATAGCAAGTACCACAAGGAAGAACGATATGAAGGATTAAACCAGTAAGTAAGAGAATATAATAATAATAGATCTCTGCTTTCCACTAGGATTCACATAACATCACGACACTTCGAACCAACCTCCCAACCAAACAAGGACAGAAGTTGGCCCGTCATGTCCTGACATTCTGATCATCTCAGTTAGGCAACAGAGTAGGTACAGTACACAAACAAATCATCTTGAACGGCCAATCAACTCCTACGGCTTGCTATTGTGAGTCCCAAGTTATCCTGGAATTATGTAATTAGGGATTCCTCAGTTCTTACCATGTGCGAGCAAGGCTAGTCTATCCAGTCAATCAATTGCGCCATTCATGAATTAGACGAGTCCCAGCGAGACGCCCGTCATCAATATACAATATACAATAATAATATAAGCAGATACCGCTTCCTGTCCGTGTGGCAGGTTTACAGTATCTGTGGGAACCAGCCGGCCTGTCGGACACTACTAGTCCCAAGAGGGCTGCCATATAAGAACTCGGGAATCCATTCTCTCCATGCAATCATTATTTTATTTAACTTAATAGTCTCTACATTGAGTGAAATCCCATGCCGTGGATCATGGTCATTCAAATGAGTACTTTCGTACGGGGTACGATATGCACAACTCTACAATGATACCAGTGTGGTTAGGTTGCAGGTCTTACATAGCGTAATGCAACAATCCAAATTAACCACGGAATAATCATGCCTTGACCATAAAGTACACATGCTTCTTTTGTAAAATAAATAAATAAATAAATAGTTTGAAGCCTGCATGTGCCTGTATGTCAATATTCGGGATCAGCCAGTCGATTACAATAGTTCATATCATGAACGTGTCTCATTCATTCAATTCAATAAGACGACTAGCCAGTCTCTTAGTTCCAACTAGGAACGCATGATCAATTTTAGTCAAGATAACCATTATTATCAATGGTGACAAGGCATGAAAGTCAATTAGCATTAAATGGGTCGAGTCTATAACTCTCAAGGTCAAGTTCCAGTCTTACTGGGTATCCATAAACCACTCAAGACACAGGGCACGTTCTACACAACCATATATATTAAAATAGTAACATGCTAAGATTATCGAGTTCATAAAAGGCGTAAGGATATAATAGGAAAACTATCATGCTACCATTAAATAAGTAAATTAGAGAACAAATAAAACACCCAGGTCAAGAAGTTACGCCAACAAGTCTATGCTAAGGCCAACAAGTCACGCAGGAATCGTATGCGTAAAAAGTACGCCAAGTTAAGTAGGAAGTAGTGAGCATATAAACAGCGTGAGCGTGAAAAGTGGTTCACGCTGGCACGCACAGCGTGAGCATGAAGGATAATTCACGCACTCATAACGTGACCGTGAAAAGTAACTCACGCACGCACAGCGTGAGCGTGGAAAGTGAGCGTGAAAATGATAAGAAATCCACGCACGCACGCAAAGACGTGTGCGTAACTAAAATGTCACGCTGACACGCAAGAACGTGTGCGTGACTAAAAATTCACGCAGGCACGTAAAGACGTGTGTGTGACTGAAAATTCACGCAAACACGTAAAGACGTGTGCGTGACTGAAAATTCACGCAGACACGTAAGAACGTGTGCGTGACTAAAAATTCACGTCGACACATAAAGACGTGTGCGTGACTGAAAATTCACGCAGACACGTAAGAACGTGTGCATGACTGAAAATTCACGCAGACACGTAAGGATGTGTGCGTGACTGAAAATTCATGCAGACACGTAAGAACGTGTGCGTGACTGAACCTTCGTTCCAAGCCAAAAATGAAGTTCCCATGGTTCAGAAACCATAGGCAACCGAGAATACACGCCAGGTTGGGAGATCAAAACCCATGAACAACCGAGAATACAGCAACTCAGATCTAGGAGAAACAAGCCACAGAAATCAAAAATGCTAAGTAGTAAACTCTCTCAGGATCATGAGAGGAAGACAAATGAACCATAAAAATGGTTCTCCAAGTGGAAAGCAAGAAGCAAGATGTACTTGCCTGCTGTTGGTTGGTGGAGAGTGATGAGAGGAAGAAGAAGAAGTAATGGTGAAGAATGAGAGTTATGAGGAGAGAGAAGGAGATGGGGGCTTAAATAGGAAGGGTGGTGGTAGGTGGGGGTTATAGGGTCTGGTTGTATTCGGATCCATCCAAGGCCAACCCGAAAGTAAGACAGAGAGGTTAAGAGCAGAAAATAAAATGCAGAATTAAAATACAGAAATAAAATTGCAGGAAATTAATTAATATGAAAATTAAAGAGCAGATAATTAATTAACATGAACTTAAAGGAATTTAAATACAGGATAAGACATGATAAATACTAAGTGAATATATACGAGTTGTACATGTATAAAAATACGCATTCTGGGAACGGGGAGTGACACCGGGCGCTGAACAACATCATCATTAAGAACAAGTACCCTCTGCCCCGGATCGACGACCTGTTTGATCAACTGAGTGGAGCTAAGGTATTTTAGAAGATAGATCTCAGGTCTGGCTACCATCAAATCAAGGTCAGGAAGGAGGATATTCCAAAGACGGCGTTCAACACCAAATATGGGCAGTATGAATTTTTGGTCATGCCGTTTGGACTGACGAATGCCCCTGTAGTATTCATGAATCTTATGAACAAGGTCTTCCATGAGTACCTGGATCAGTTTGTTGTTGTCTTCATTGATGACATTCTAATCTACTCGAAGACTGAAGAGGAGCATGAAGAGCACCTGAGAAAAGTTCTGGGAACTTTGAGGAAGGAGAAGCTCTATGGTAAGCTATCTAAATGTGAATTCTTTTTAGACAAAGTAGAATTTTCTTGGCCATGTTGTCACAGGAGAAGGAATTTCGGTGGATCCAATGAAGATAGCTGCTATTGAGAAGTGGACTGCACCAAGTTCAGTTACAGAAATCAGAAGCTTTTTGGGTTTAGCTGGCTACTACCGGAAGTTTGTAAAGGATTTCTCTAGGATTGCTGAGCCGATGACGAAGCTCACTAGGAAGAACGAAGAATTCATTTGGTCTGAAGCTTGCCAGTCAGCATTTGAGGAACTGAAGAAGAGGCTTACAACGGCGCCGATACTTGCGCTACCCGCAGGTACCGACGGTTTCTCAATTTATAGTGATACTTCCAGTAAGGGATTGTGTTGCGTTCTTCAACAACACGGAAAAGTAATTACTTACGCATCTAGACAATTACGGACTCATGAGAAGAACTATCCTACGCATGATTTGGAGCTTGCAGCGGTGATATTTGCATTGAAGCTGTGGAAGCACTACCTTTATGGAGAGAGAGTGAAAATATTTACAGACCACAAAAGTCTTAAATATGTTTTCACTCAGAAGGAGCTCAACATGCGACAGAGACGATGGTTGGAGCTGATGAAGGACTTCGACATCAACCTGCAGTATCATTCGGGTAAGGCTAATGTTGTTGCAGATGCACTTAGTCGATACCCGATGGCAATGTTCTTGACCAAGGAACGGCATTTGTTGGAAGATATAGAAAAGCTTGGACTGGAGATTGTACTGCCTGAAGAGGAAATAAAGAAACTAGGACGAGAAACTAGTGTACCAGGAGCTGATTCATCAATGATACAGTTGAAGGATCAAGTGCTGGCAGGAACACTTGAAGGATTCTCAATCGCCAGCGACGGGGCATTGAGGCATAGTACGAGGCTTTGCGTACCAACTGGCGAACTGAGGAATGGATTGATGCAAGAAGCACACCAGTCGTAGTATCCCATACATCTAGGAGCTAACAAAATGTATCGAGATATGCGTACTGTGGTGTGGTGGTACGGAATGAAGAAGGACGTATTCAGGTATGTAGCTAGATGTTTAATTTGTCAACAAGTGAAAGCTAGCAGATAGAGACCAGCAGGATTGTTGCAGCAGCTGGACACCCCGTAGTAGAAATGGGAACACATAACAATGGACTTTGTGTCAGGACTGTGTCGATCCCAAGGAGGAAAGGACGCCATTTGGGTTATTGGGGACCGACTGACGAAGTCAGCTCACTTTATCCCCTTCAAGGTTGGTCTATCTACTGAGAAGTTGGCGGCACTGTACATGCGGCATATCTACCGGATTCATGGAGTTCCGGTAAGTATCGTATCTGACAGGGATACCAGGTTCACCTCACTTCTGGAAGAGCTTGTACGACAGTTTGGGAACGCAACTGAAGTTCAGCACCGCCTACCATCCCCAGACTGACGGACAATCGGAGAGAACAATCCAGACGCTAGAAAACATGCTGAGATCTTGCGTCTTGGAATTTGAAGGGTCTTGGGAAGACCATTTGCTTTTAGTAGAGTTTTCTTACAACAAACAGCTACCAAGCTAGCATCGGTATGACTTCGTTCGAGGCACTCTATGGACGTCGTTGCCGCACTCCACTTGCTTCGGACGACGTAGGAGAAAGAGTTTCTGCTTGGACCTAAAATGGTGACCGATGTAGCAGAGAAGGTAAAGGTGATTAGAGACAAGCTCAGGATTGCCCAAGACAGACAGAAGCATTGGGCTGATAGCAGTCGTCGACCACTGGAGTTCGAAGCAGGAGATAGTGTCTTGTCAAGATCTCCCCTACCAGAGGAACTATCAGATTTGGCAGAGCAGGAAAGCTGAGCCCCAGGTACATCGGCCCATTCGAAGTTTGAGCCGAATTGGAGAAGTAGCGTACCGATTAGCTCTACCAGCTAATCTTGAGGGTGTGCAGAACGTCTTCCACGTTTCACAGCTCAGACGCTATATCCCGGATCCGAGCCACATCTTGGACCATTCAGAGCTAGAGATTGGACCAAGCCTCACAGTGCCAGAGAAGCCAGTGGCGATTTCAGACAGAGACGAGAAGAAAACCAGAAACTCTGTGCCGCCTCATAAACTTCTATTTCTTGCAAGCATTATCTTTCGTTCTAATATTTTTGACTGATGCTGCTAAGTTAGCCTAATTTTTGAGCTTATTTCTTTATTCGAGCTTGATCATGACAGTATTTTATTGGGTGCACCCACTAATATATTGTCTAATCAGAACTGGTGCATGATGGTTTGATCAACCACGTGTACTTTGGTTCGCTTATATATATTCTTGTTCTACGTGGATAGTGACATAGTTAAAACTTGTCCCTAAACGTCTCATCCACGACTGCCTTGGCAATTTTTATTGTTGGACCTGAGTTACGGACGTAGTACCCGTACCTGTTTGATTTGAGTTTATCCTACCAATCTTTTAATTTCGAGGACGAAATTTTCTAAGGAGGGAAGATTGTGAAACCCAAAATTTTAGAATTTATGAATTGTTGGATTGTAGTATAATTTTTAGTTTAATTATTATTATTATTATCATTATTATTATTATTATATATATTATTATTATTATTTATTAGTCGCAATTAAGAAAATACTATTTTTAAAATTAATCATTGATTTTTGATTGTGGCCATGTCCCCGATCCCGATTCCGGACTTCGACCCCGAGTCCGAACACCAGATTCCGTTTCTCGAACCCAATTTTCGTTTTCGGTCCCGAATCCGTCCTAAAATCTTCTTATTAAATTATGGCCTTATTTATATTTAAACCTATATGTTGGCAGAAAAAAAACCTATTACAATTTCCCCATCTGGCTTGGTCTCCCACGACCAAGCCACCCCCCTAATCCCACTCCTTTCCATTCTTCTCTCCTCCACACAAATTCACTACTCATTCTCCACTCTTCCATTTAAACCACCCACCAGCACCACTCCCATCACCATTTCTCTCTCTCCCTCACTCTCACTTTCTTCTTCCTCTCACTCTCCCTCTCACTCACACCCAGCCCCCTTCCCTCTCCAGAGCTCGGCTCCACCCGAGCCCTCCGGCCGACCCCGAACTCCGGTGCCCGATCCATGCGGCCCCGTCTCCCGCCGGCCTCCGGCGACCTCGCCACCAGCCCGCGCGCGCCGCCTCCTCCGGCGCCCAAGCCCGCGACCCCCGGCGGCCGCGCCCAGCGCCTCCCGGCCTTCCGCCCAGCGCCCCGGCCGCGCCGCAGCGCCTCCCGTGCCGGCCAGAGCCCAGGCGCCACCCCCTCCTTCGCCTTCCGCCCGCCCAACTCCGGGTCCCGCGCCAAACTCCGCGGTCCCGATCTCCGCCCAGCCCCGTGCCGGCTGACTTCCGGTCCGCCGTCGCCTCCACCACTCCGGCCAGCTTTCCCCGGCCGCAAACTCCCTTCAGCGGTTTCTCCGGTCGATCCCACGGCTGTCCGCACCCGGCTCAGCCCGCGTGCGCCCCGCTGTTCCAACAACGCTGTCCAGCGCTGTTCCGACGGTTTTTGCTGCTGTCCGCGAGCTTGGGACTTTCCCGAGTCTGCGGGAATGTGGATTTCTCTTCCCTAGTATCATCTGAGAGCTCTCGCCGAGCAACCCAAGGTATATCTCGTGTCCTCGTGTCCCTATTTTAGTGTCGATGATGATACGGTCCCCGATCCCGTTACGGGATTCGGTTTAGGCGATTGTAGTTTCGGATTTTCTGAATCCTATTTCAGAATAATTCGGTTATGTGGATTCTGGTTTCCCGAACTTTATTTCGGGATTTCCGAATTTATTTCGTAGTTCGGTTTTACGCTGGATGCGTACGTTCCGATTAGTTTCGGTTCGGTTTTATATTTATGCCGGCTTTTATCTTTATTGTATTGGTTGTGGGATATTATTTCTATATGGAATATTATTACGGATGGTTTGGGTTGTTTCCCTGGTTCGGGATATTGTTTCTGTTGATTTTTGGCACCGTCCCAGGATTGGGTTGTCCCAATTACAGAGGAGATGCTGCCCAAATTTTCGGAAAAGTTTTTGAAAATAAAGTATTTTAAAATGGGTTTCTATTTTCAAATTCGGTATTTTGCAAACGGATTTCAAAAGTGGTTTTGTCGATTTAAAAGTGGATTTTGGAGTTTCGTATCCCAGTTAGGCGACGACCGTATCGGTCGAATGAGCCTCGGCGAAGCGCAAACGCTACAGGGCTCTTGTACGTTGAGGCGCTAGCCAGCAACATGACATTTGGACCAAGTCTGAGACGCATTTTACAACTATATTTATATTTATAATTATTTTTAGAACTGGTACTGCTGTTAGTATTTTTGGTGCAGGGCTTCGGCCTACTGTTTGGACCGTTCGCGGCACTCAGAGCTCGCCTAGATGATTAATTAATTTATGTAAAACTTTGTAAAGGGACATAAGCCCAATTTTTTATTTTATTTCGCTGTGACCCTGTATTGTGTAGTTTAGGTTTTTTACTTTCTTTTCTGAGTTGATTTTCGTTATTAGACGCGTAATTATAAATTAGGTATTAATTATTTTGTATAAAATTAATAAGGTTTTTTACGATAAATTAACTTGAATAAAATATTGGTAAGTTAACGAAGTCCATGTTTTATCACTAAAAAAAATATAGTTTTATACATATGATATAAAAATACAAAGTTTTACAAATTAACAGGTAATTGCCATTTTTTTAATTAATCAATAACCGACTTATTTAATTAAAATAATAATGAACGTGGATTGCGACGTTAGACAATTTTTGGTAGATTAATTAATAAACTTAAAACCTGACTAGGGTCTACTTCTAGAGATTGTAACTAGTACACCTAGAATGGTTTCATTATGGTTCTAAGCCAAGGTTCTCAACTGTAGGATCTCGGAGACGAACCTGACATCCTCCTCGGTACCGTCTTTCCCGATCCAGTCAATTAACAGAGGCAAGTTACGATTATGTTTTCTTGTATTTTATTTAGTAATTGTCTAGCTGCATGTTTAAACCACATTGCTACACGGAACCCTCTCCTAGGGTTCAGATATTGATTGATATTAATTGTGGGGATTGGGGGAATAGTTTAACGTTTATGACCAATACCTCCCATATTGCATGATTGTGCGAGCTTACCCCTCCTACACACGGGAATAAGTCGTATCGCGTCGCTAGGACGCTATTGTATAACCCAAGCCGGTCATAGACGATTACACATTCAAATCACATTGTTTTTAATCGTAGAATTACTGGAAAATATTGTTTCAACGGTTTAGCCTGCACTTTTCCATTATTGTCACTCCCCATTCCCGAAATACGTAAATTTTTGATTTTTTTATGTATATGGTATCTGGCACCTGTATCTTTATTGTATTTATCCTGTATTTGTAACTGGCCATGGCATGGAACAGTATCTCGTCGCGGATTAGTGTGCCACCCTTTGTCCTTGTCTGGTTGTAGGCGTGGTTCACTGTTTCGATGATAAGATTTCTGAACCGTATTGTGGTTAGGATTTTATTTAATTAATTTAATTAGTTGTATCATGTAGCATTTAACATGTCATTGGTCATGTGGTTAAGAGCATGCTTAAGCTTAGGGTTTCTTTGAGTCAACCCAACCCCTATATATATTCTTTTCCACACTCTCTCTCCACATTCACTCTTTCAATTATTTTCCTCAAGCAAACTTTTAGGCAAGTACATCTTGCACCAAATGGAGAGATTATTGCATTTTCATTTCTTGATTTTTCTTTGATATTATTTGTCTATATTGTTCTTCTCTTCATTCTCTACAAGTTTAGTTCTTGGAGTTTTTGATTTTAATGGCTAGTTTGGTGTAGATCTAAGTTTCTAAAACTAGGGTTCTATGGGTTTTCATGGTTTTGATCTATCAAACTTGGTTGTTTTTGAAAACTAATGGTCCTATGTTGTAGGGAATTCAATTCTACCCAATTTTGACCTTTGAAAAGTTAGATTTCGACTTATTTTGAGGAAGTTATGGCCAAAACAATTTTGGTCAAACTTCTATGTTCATCTGTCCTGATTCTGGCAGTGACGATGAATAGTATCGAGCCGCATAAGAATGCTGCATAGTGCTGCATAGTGTCGAACCGCATAAGGATGATGCATAGTACTGCATAGTACCGCATAGTGCCGAGCCGTATAAGGATGCTGCATAGTGCCGCATAGTGCCGAGCCGCATAAGGATGCTGAATAGTGCTGCATAGTGCCGAGCCGCATAAGAATGCTGCATAGTGCTACATAGTGCCGAGCCGCATAAGGATGATGCATAGTGTTGTATAGTGCCGAGCTGCATAAGGATGCTGCATAGTGCTGCATAGTGCCGAGCCGCATAAGGATGATGCATAGTGCTGCATAGTACCGCATAGTGCCGAGCCGCATAAGGATGCTGCATAGTACCGCATAGTGTCGAGCCGCATGAGGATTCTGCATAGTGCCGCATAGTGCCGAGCCGTATGAGGATGCTGCATAGTGTCGCATAGTGTCGAGCCGCATAAGGATGATGCATAGTGCTGCATAGTGCCGAGCCGCATAAGGATGCTGCATAGTGCCGCATAGTGCCGAGCCGCATGAGAATACTGAATAGTGCCGCATAGTGTCGAACCACATGAGGATGCTGCATAGTACTGCATAGTGCCGAGCCACATGAGGATGCTGCATAGTGCCGTATAGTGCCTATTTTGGCTGTTTTTGGCTATTTTAAGTCCTATTTGGCTGAATTATGGCCAGAATTTCTCCAAACTTCCAACATAAAAGTTGTAGATCTTTGTCTTGGCTTCAAGGACCTTCATGTCTCACTTTAACCTGAATTCATATGTGACTTTTATGTCACGAGGAGTCCGAGTGACTTTCTGACTTGACCATGTTCCTGACCTGATTACCTGTATACGTGCTGGTACATGTTCTAAGTGTGTATTGAGATACAATATTAGTACGTACTGCGGTGCCATTTAATGAGTGCACTGAGGTGTGACTCTACATGCTAAGTGATCATTCATGTTATATGTCAATACATGTGTACCTTCCAGCAAGTCATGGTAATTGGTCAGTAATAGTGTCGTGGTAAAATGGTTGTTGTTTGATGCATTACACTAAGCATGGATCTAGATTGAGCCGATGTGGATTCATACTTAGGGTACACGTACTATAGTACGACATATAGGAGGATGACCATGTGACCACGACATGTAATTCCAATATCAAGGTAGGGTTAATCTAAGCAACTTAAATTGGTAGAAGCATTGGGAGGGAACAGAATCTCGAGATCGTACGTCACCAGCCGCCCTGGGTTCCGTCCTGGCGCGTCGGGTTGGCTGCCTCGAATACTGTATAGTCATCCGCACTAGTAGAGTACAGTATCTAATTTGTGACTGTCGAGCCAGCTCTTCCTATAGGAGAGCTGGAACCGTTACTGCTTATTCTAGCGCGGTGGCCTTTCGGGGGACCGGTGCATTTCGTGCTTGCTTGTATATAATGGTTTGGCTTGCCCTGCTGGAATGCGATACGATCTGAGGATTCCTATATTTATATATATATTGCATTACTGGGATAACCCAGGCAAATCATAGAAAGCCGTAGGATTGATTGGCCGATTGTAAGCTGACTTGTTTGTAATATGTTTTCTTCTGTTAGCAACTGAGGAACATGGACTATCGTGGTGCGTGGTCCAACCCATGTCCTTGTTTGGTTGTTGGGTTGGGCTATTGTGCTGCGATAGGCTATGGACCGAAGTCGCGATCAGAAGCCCTTTTACCTGCCCATGGTTATAGGATATATCTTATCTCGGTACGATATTGGCACCGTTTGTCCTTGTTTGGTTGTAAGGGTGTCGTATCGTCTCGATGATATGGTATAAGCCTATAACTCATGAATCATGTCTTATTTAACTCATTGGATTTATCTCACTCTTTTGTGCTCCCTTGTGGTACTTGCTATTCGGGGCCTGACCCCGCTGGTTTTGTTTGGCCAGATTTCGTAGCAGCTCCAGAGGATCCAGCCTTCCACCCGAACAATGGTGCACACCAGGAGTATGGGCGCCAGGGACCATGAGTGGGTTTCTTCTTCACCGCTCTGATATCTTCTATTTTGTACTTGGCGTTTAGCCACCGGCACCTGTTTAGCCGGCAGTTCTGGACCTTAGTTTCCTTTTACATAATTGTAATTAAATTAGACTGCATCTGACTATAGTTATGTACTATTGACTCTCGGAACTAGCTCATCATTTTGTATAGCTAGACTCATGAATCATTCTGATGAAGCGTCGGGGACGCCTTACTGCTTTGTCTTATATGATCATTATTTACTGCTTCTTGTTTTGATTGATTGAGACTTAGATGCTCTGTGGGACCATAGGAGACCTGATTGTAGCATGCACCCCCTAGTCTCTTGACATCCACGATCGCCGTATGACGTTTATATACCTCATATGGTGTAGCTGGCCTAGTCCGTCTCAGTATTCCGGTACTGGGGCGTGATAATTATTACTTGAAATATGAGATACATATTCGTACTTGCTCCCTCCTGACTGGAGACAACAATTTTAGGTGACATTGAGGATGCTGAGCTATTATACAATAGCTACTATGATCCGATTTTGTACCCTGTGGTGTTGCCGGAGTTTTCCTTAGAGGACGCAGGACCTGAGGCCGACAAGCCGACCGCTTAGCTAGACGTTTCCAGTTTTCTCTAGTATTATTGTTTTGGAATTTTGTCAATTTGAATTCAGCACTTATTTTATTTCCAGTTGTACTTTTCAAATGTTGAATAAAAGTTTTAAAATTTTCGTATATTGAGTTGTGACAAATGTATAGTTTTTGTTGTGAATACCTGCATATAGAACAGCTTACTGCCGCCGTCTCACAACGGTGCAGGCTGGGCATGATCCGGTTCGACCCAATAATTTGGGATCGGATCGTGACACACCTCCACTCTCACCCCCTGCTACATTGGCTCCACCCGACCCCACCACTTTCTCTCATCCTCCAATCGAAGCCCTACATGTGGCAGGAGTAAAGGGATTGTAAGGATTTGGTTGTAGGTATAGCATTGCTCTAACAAAAAAAGACAAAAAAAAAGACTAAAAAATGGATTAAAAAATGACAAAAGTGACCAAAAAGCGACAAAAACAACAACAAAAAACGAAAAATCGGTCAAAAATGATTTAAAAAAAGTAGAAAAAAATTTAAACAAATTTTTTTTGTCCGAACAAAAGAAAAATACCCACATATTCTTAAGGGATAGGATTTTCATGTTTTATGAGTAAACTATTTATCCGGATATTTCTAATTTTCGAAAATATATTTTTTATAGTCCAAACAAACATGGTAATAGATTCTCATCCTAAATTTTGTAGGAAATAAAAAAAAAATACCGTGTACCAAACGCTCCCTAAGGGTCTCATTGGATTGAGGGAAAAAATAAGCAAAGTTAACTGAGATTAAGTGAAAAAAGTTTAGGGGAAAGATTTTTTTTTTCAAGATCATGCTTGTGCGAACAAAACAAGACCTAAATATAACAGTCCAACTCATTTGTAAAGATAAGGGTCTCATTGGATTGAGGGGAAAAAAAGCAAAACGTTAGTTAGTTTAAGAAAAGTTAAGTGAGGGGGATGAGTCAAAGAGTTAGTTAAGTGTGGTGTATTTAATAACTTTTATTTGAATTGGAGGTTTTGAGTAACAATATGCATGATTGATTGATAAAGATACAACAGGTACCATAATAATTTTATTATATGTGGCATAAGATTTGCACAAAAACATATATGATCAACAATTCAACAAATACATAAAATATATATGGTCATCAACTATCTTCCCTCCAATTTTTTGACGTATCTGGACGATTTTGTTTTTATGCATCAAATATATATGTGGTCATTACTCAACAAATGCTTCAAAAGTACAATCGTTGGATTTTAATTTGTTTCCTTATAATTTTCAACGATAAGTAATAAGTGAAAGTAAGAATAAACG
This sequence comes from Iris pallida, assembly GCA_029216955.1. Taxonomy (NCBI): domain Eukaryota; kingdom Viridiplantae; phylum Streptophyta; class Magnoliopsida; order Asparagales; family Iridaceae; genus Iris; species Iris pallida. The sequence goes on from JANAVB010008799.1 coordinate 3,169,028, forward strand.
ACGCACCTGGACGACAACAAGTTAAAAGACAGAAAGACGGAGCAACTTGATGAAAGCAAGAAAAATGGAGGAAAATGTCACGATGACGGAACAACATGGTAAAAGCAACAAAAATGTATGACAATATCACGACATTTTATACGAAAACAAGATATATTTATGACTTTTTAAACAATAACCTCTCAATTCCACTTGTTAACCCCTTCTCCAATTTAGAAAATTTAAATAATAAGCAAAAAGAATACGAAACAAATTTCCACTTAACTCTCACTTCCTCTCTCATCACTTAACCCTTTATGGCTTCCCCTCCTAAACTTGCACCCTCAAACCAAATAGATTTTTTTTCCAGCTCACTTATTTTTTTTTCCATTTAACTCCCTAAATGAGTTGAGAAATAACATAAAGGCTCAACTCCTTTGTTAAAACCAAGAATGCAAAAGTAATTTTTAGCCGCGTCATCTGCGTTGGTGATCGATGTTACAATTGCACACCTCTTATCTCGGGAACACCAGTCGACTTCTTATCGTCAACTCTCGCCCTTGTTTTTTTTTTTTTTTACAAAAATTTTCATCCAGACTAAGGAATTTTATCTAATTTATAAAAAAAGTAAGAAGTTTAGTGTATTTATATTGTAGATCACGAAACGATAATACCCATAACATGCGGTGGCTTTGCAGGAATTGCGGACGGGACGCGCCAGCGCCCATGACGTGCGTGGAGGGGCACGCCACCGTCCATGGCGCGCATGGAGGGGAGCTATATATCAATCATTAATCATGGTGGTAAGCTTAACGAGTAAGTTGCTGATCCGGTTATAAGAATTTCACCAAAGTAAACTTCTAAATCAGGAAAGTCTCACAAGCATGTAAGAATCATGTTTCCTTATAAAGAAGCATATTTACTTACGGTGAATGAAATCTACAGCACAGCACGTGCCATCAGTGATGGCGCGTCACCATACCTGCACCATTGGCACTGGCGTGTCCTCGAGCGCGCGCCACCAGCACTGGCACGTCCCATCTGTCTTCCGTGCAAATCTATCATGTGTCATGGGTATTATCGTTTCGTTACCCACAATATAATTACACTAAATTTTTTACTTTTTTATAAATTAAGAAAGATTCTTTACTCTAGATGATTTTTTTTTGTTTTTTTAATATGACTCATGTCCTCGTAAATCTTCCAAAGGTTTTATTTGATTAATTTTAGACAGTTTGTCCACTCTTGCATAGTGTTGGCCATTTCGCAATTAACGTCTAGTTTATGTTCACACTAGTAAACTAACATTTGAAGAGATTTTTATTGTGTTGTGGTTGTCTATGGCAGCTGCATTTTTATTTTTATAGAATTTTTTGACTTGTTTTTCATTTTATTTATTCGATTTTACGGTATATTTTACACTTTTACAAAAATGTACAATAATCCAACTTTGGACGGAATTCATCAAAAAATATTTTTTTGAACCAAAATGTCCTTGTCTCCTTCCTCTTTTCTCTCACTCACTTCCTTCTCCCTCCCCCTCCCCCCTCGTGGCCACCGCCCCCGCTCCCCCTCCCCGCCTCCGCTCCTCCCTCCCCCCGTCGCCGCCGTGCTGCTTCTGTCGTCGCCGTTGCTGTTGCCGGAGGCCGAAAGGGGGGGGAGCGGAGGCGAAGGCGGAGAGGGGGGAGCGGGGGGCGGTGGCCGGAGGGGAGGGGGGAGTGAGTGGAAAGAGGAAGGAGACAAGGTGTCATGACCCGCACCCTAGAGTAAGGGCACGAGAAGTGGGTACGTCCAGCCTACGCCGTAGTATCGGCGGTAGAACGCTGTCCTAGGTCACAACATCTAACAATGTAATGCTAAACAGTTTATACTCCCCGAATGGGGGTGACATAGCAGAATGTAAACTCAATCACAACTAAGGAAGAAGAAGTACGATATGATATAAAACTCAAAATGAAGTACAGAAGATCAGAAGAGTCTAAGTGTCTAAGATAACATCTCAGCAAACATCCAGAAATACAAGTCTCAACTACTGAATATGAAATAATATATACAATCTAGATCCCAAATGACAGTAATAGTAAAACCTAGACTAGGGAGCCTCAGTCTCTATAGCTAATGGATCCGGCTAGAAATCCGGACCACTGGTGTCATCTAGAGCTGCCCCGTAGTAGATATCCACACATGCCTCCTCCTCGTCCTCTGTAATATTTTCAACAGGTCCAGTCAGGACAGGAGCGAGCACAATACATCTCAACAGATCATAGCAGGTTAGAAAATATAATCATGCAGTAAAGTAAGATACAAGAACTGAAAGAAAGTACAGAATGTAAACAAAGAGAGAACTGTAATAGAAATATCTACTATAAGTAGAGAACTAACAGTGGCTAGTGAGTCAGAGTACAATATAAACATGTGAATGGCATAGGAGATTCTGGGAACTATACTATGGAGTGATTCTGGGAACTACACTACTTGGATATTATTCACATGTCTACTTCTACTCCCCCGTACCCCCAATCAATACACAAGGATCCAGCCAGGTTATGTTATGATTCCATGCAATGGCCCACAAGGTGTGATACATGGTAGGCCCATAAATGGGTGATTCTGGGAATGCCCATAAATGGGTGATTCAAGGAAGACTCTGTGATCATGAGAGTACATGTCACAAGTGATCAATGAACCGTGAAGCATAGTGATACACCATGTAAGTGAAACGCACAGAACATGTAGTATCCGATGCTCCCTGAGGGGATAACATCTCAAGAAGGGATCCATATAGTACTAATCCGTGTGACAAACGTGACAGTATCAAGTAAAGTAATTTAAAGCAGGAAAATAATTCTAAACATGATATGAAATGATCAGAGAATGTACTCGCCTGGTATCTGAGTGTCCAAGATGAAGGTACTGTCCGAGGAGTGGTGTCTGGCTCCTATTTAGAACAGCACATGTCATAACATGTCCAGAATGGTAATAAGATGCACTACAATATATTCTAAATGAATCTAGGTCAATCTAGGCCAAAGTCAACTCTTGGTCAACTCTGGTCAACCCTAGAAGTCAAACTAGGTCAACTATGGTCAAACTAGGTCTAACAAGCCTAAATTAGGTCAAACAAGTCATTCTAGGTCTAAACAAGTCTAGGTTATGTTAAACTAGGTTTAACAATCATTCTAAGTCCTAACAAGTCTATATTAGTCTAATCAAGGCTAAACTAGCCTATGCTAGTATACCAAGTCCATACAACCTATACAACACAAAGTCAAAACCAACATCACACAACCTATATTGCATCTAGACCTACACATGGAAATCACATAATACATACATACATATATATATATACATATAGACTACCTATATGTATACCATACATACATATATATAATATATATATAATAGTACACACACATATATAATATATAGGATACCTACATATATATACATAATATACTTTATGCATTAGATATACATACATATATTGTATACATTACATTACACTATATATATATATATATATATATATATATATATATATATATATATATATATATATATATATATATATATATATATATATATATATAGGGAGATAGAAAAATAGAGAGATAGAAAGAGTGATGTGAGATTGTGTCAAGTGGGTGTGAACTAGAAAACCTGTGTGTGTGTGTTACATATACAAAACAGTGTGTAAACTGTGTAATAACCTGGGAATCAGTAAGTGTAATATGAAGCATGTGACAGTGCCTACATGAAACAGTGTAGTGTTCATGTATGTGTCTAATGTGTTCACAGGAATATATGTGAACTGAAACATGTATGTGTGTTCAGTCATTGGGAAGATGACAGGAATGTTCTCAGGTTTTAGCAACCCATCTCAGTTTTTGTGACTGTGTGTGTGTTGAGTGCACAGGTTTATGTTTAGCATGTTCATGTGTGTGAGTATATTAAAACCTGTGTGTGTGTGTAGTGTCCCAGGGTTCAATGTTTAGGACAGTGCACAGGAATTTGGTTGTGTGTGTTAGAGTAGGCATGTAATAGAGTGTGTGAGTGTCAGTGGAAAACAGGAATACATGACAGGAATATCAGGTTTCAGTGTAACCTCAGTTTCAGTTTTTACATGTTCAGTCCTAATCAATGTAATTCGAATAAGCATCAACAAAACTCATAGTCCTCAAACCGAAACAACAACACAACATGTATCCTAGGAGTATACCAACATACATATATAATCTCAGAAAAATGAGAGATCAAAATCAATTCTTCACAAACTCAAAATGGAAAAAAACAGGAAAACAGGGAAGTATCAGGAAAATGGGGAATTTGAAATTCAAACATCAAAATCAGTTTAATACTAATAATTAATGCTTGGTAATGTGAGTGTCATATGTGTTGGTGTCAGCCATAACCAAACGTGTCCACCCAGTGGACACAAACGTGTCCAAAATGTCTCATGTTCAGTGTTCAAGTTATTTTCAGGAATCAATTTACAGTGAACTAACAGTGAAACTTTAGTTTAAAGAAAAGGGAAACAATTCTCAGGTTTTAGGTTCATGTATAAGTTACCGATACTCATAATCAGACTGGAAACACACAGTTAACATTAATCCCAAAATCTCAGGAAATCACATACTCATTTGATTGAACTCAGGATTTTTGTATACCCGGGTTAACACTCAACCTCAGTTAATAACCTAAATTAGCATGGACATTAACATTTCATATTTTCAGGAAATCTTAGAAATTAACACTAACTGTCAGTTCATAAAACCAAAAACCCAACTCAGTACTAGACTGATACATGAACTGGAAAAACATTGACACGTAAAAACCCAAGTTTGAACCTAATTTAAACCAAACAAAATTGGACAACTGTCATATAGGTTCATTCCCCATGTGATCTCGTGTCTAGGTGTGTCATTCGTGTCCACTAGAGTGGACACGAAGTGTCCAAACACAAAAAAACAAATATATCAATAAACAGCATTACAAATCCTCGTGCACGTGTGTCGATTGATCCAGGACACGACACAGACATCCATGTGTCACGTGCACGTGTCAGTGGGTACGCCTAGGGTTAGTCTAGGTCTGACACACCCCGAATCGGACCCACGTGTCGTTGTGTCCGACTTACAAGGCCGTATCCGAACCCCAAAAAAAAGACCGAACCATCAGTAAAAAACTCGTGCAGAGCGAATCTCGTGTCCGACACGACACGAGAAGACTTGGGACTTGGGGTGGAGACTCGCAGACGTTGCCCCCATCCCCTCGTCCAAACTCAGCTTACCTCGTGTCGTATTGTGTCTGATACAGCCCCCGAGTAGCAGGACAGCCAACCGAGTGCACGCAGGGGCATGTCCGCGGGTCCAGTACCACCCCAACACGACACAAAATGTGCTCAGTCCATTAGAAACGTGTAAGCGACACAAAACCCTAATTTTCTATTCAAACAAAATCAGAAAATAAGAACGAAATGCCCACTGTGGTATTTCGTCGAACACCTACGAATGCACACTGGTACGTGTCCGATACGGACACGTAAAGGACACGAAACCTAGCAAAACCTATTCCTACAGTTAGAGGACACCTAGGGCTTCCTATCCATGCTTAGAAACTGAAATTTCATGGAGATAATGAGAAGTTACCTATTGGTGTTCTTCTCCAAAGAAAGCTTCAAAATGGGGGATCCTTCTTGCTAACCCCAAAGCTCCAAATTGTCCCAAATTTGAGAATGACCTCCATGAACAGTAGGGGAACAGTGATTAGAGTGCTATGGAAGAAATCTCAATAAAAATGGAATTCTATTGATTAATCTATGAAGAAATACAAATGGAGGCTCACCTAGTTCTTAGGAAAATGATGGAATATTGAAAAGAGGCACAACTCCCAATAGAGATACTTTATAGGCAAGGGGGGTCCTTGGCTGGCCACATAGCTAGGGTTAGGGTTTCTAGGGGTGCTGTAAGCCCCCTGAATTTCAGGGCAATTTTAAAATTTTCTAAATAAATTATTTTCGATAAATATTTTATTATTTAATTGTTTTAGATCATTAATGTACCTTTCCGTAACTTTGACTTCTGGAGCGTCAGGGATACCAATCTCTGGAAACTCTCTTCACGAGTTTTGAAGTAGACAAGATTATCTTTATTTTGGTATATCATGTCCCACTTAAACTCGTTTCCTTGTGCTCTTTTTGTATCGCGCAACTTCGGGTCAACTTAGACCAATTAATCGTTGAATAATTATTCCCAATTTTATCTTTGATCATCGTTTGCACGTTACCGTGACTTTTAATTTAGGAGCACCAGACCAGTCGTTTTCTTAGAACCAACTTCTCATGGATAATCTACTCGAGATGCTCTTCACCCATTACCTTCGTGTCCCACTCAGACACTCTATTTTGTGCTTTATTTTCTTCGCACAACTTTCGGGTCAATTTAGGCCGATTTATTTTCTACCGTGAAACCTGATTTATTTTCCAATTTAATTTTGGGACCCGACATCGATCCAACCTAGTCGACCCAAAGTATGGACGTGGCCCACATGAAGCCTACTACCCACATGACGCTTGTGTCCCATTTATTGGAGTCCCCGTATATTATTTATTTGCCCATGATTATAAATACCCATTTTAATTCGAATATTGCACCCGGTCCGATTTTGGCCCGACCTGGCTCGATCGAACCCGAATCCAAGCCCCATGTTGTTCTTCCATGACTGCCCAAAAACCCCACATAATTTTCCTATTTTTTTTCCATTTTGAAAATATCTTTCTCTCTCCACTTTACAAATATCTCATTTAATATCTCTTATATATATATATACATATATATATATATATATATATATATATATATATATATATATATATATATATATCTTACTCTCTATCCAAACACACTCACACACCCCCTCACCTCCACCTCACAGCAGGAGCGCCCCCCCAACCGACCTCTCTCTCTCCCCTTTCAAATAATATCTCCTCTCTCTCTCTATTCTTACACACACTCTTTCTCACTCTCTTTATACACACTCACACACAATATCTAACTCTTTCTATCTCTCTCCTTACACATGCATGCACCCCCCCAACCCCAAGCTTCAGCCGACAGCCCCCTCACCCCTCTCTCACCTCCCTCTCTCCATAATATTCCCTCCCCCATGCTGCAAACCTCCCCCTACTTCAACTCCTTCTTCTTCTTAAACTTCTTTTTCTCCTTCAAGCTTTAACACCACCACCACCACCACCACGTCAAACACCACCACCCTTACCGTGCCCCTGGCCGGAGCTCCGCACGACCACCCTCTCCTCCTTCCTCCTCCTCACTACTTCATCACCACCACCACCACCACTTTCACCATTAATATCACCACCACCATCAACTATACCACCTTCACCATCATCCGAGCCACCACACACCACCGTGGACCACCGCCGCAGCCGTCGCGCCAGGCCGACGAGCACCCCACGCTGCAGCGCAGCACTGCAGCAGCAGCGTAGCAGCTGCGAGTAGCAGCAGTGGGTGTCATGCAACCCCCGCGCCCACGTAGGCGCATGGCGCACGCCACCGCGGCCAGCCACCGGCCATCGGCGACCCCTCCACCGGCACGCGACCCCAGGCGACCTCCCCCGTTCCACCACCGTCCTCCCCGACGCGCCGAATAGGCTATTCGTGCATTTTGAACGGAATCCCGTCGGCGCGCGCGAGTTTTGAACTGGGAAATGGCGTCCCGTCGCAGTGACTTCGCGCACATTTTTCGAGAGATCCGACCGTTGGATCGGCGAACTCCTTGCTTCGTCTCAATCTCGGTATATAGCACTTCACTCCCCTCAATTTTCGTCCATTAATTTCGTCGTTTGATACCTCAAAACTGGCCACCAAGTTGACATTTTAAATTGAACTGTTTTTGGATAGTTTCGTGGAGCCGACTTCGTCAGCTCGTAACTCCGCCGTCGCAGCTCCGGTTGGCACGCTACCAGTTCTTCTGCATAGCTGGTATAACCATCTTCCTATCTCCTTTAGGTTTCGTTTCATTATAAGCACGTTCGGTTGGTCGAATTCGACACCAAAGTTGGCCGTCCGAATTCTTTAATTTGCACTTGTTAAATTCCATTTTTGAACCCGGGACTCTGAATTCAATTTCTGACACCATCAGTAGACTCGTGGCGTCGTTCTGGCTTGTTTTCATATAAAGTTTGCTTGATTTGGAGAACGTGGGCCCTGGCACGCATTTCGGTGCAAAGCGGGTCCCACTTTTCGAGTCAACGGGTCACTTTGAGATCGGCTCATCGGAATCCAATTCCGGATATACCGTTGAGTTCGTATCATCATTCTGGACTCGTTGACATATAATTTGCTGAGTTTTGAAGACATTTGCTCCGGCACGCATTTCGGTGCAAATCGGATACCAAGTGTTCGCGTCAACGTATCATTTTGAGATCGGCACATCGGAATCCTATTTCGGACATACCGTTGGGTTCGTATCATCATTCTGAATTCGTGGACATATAATTTGTTAGGTTTTGTAGACTTATTTTTTGACACATTTTTCGGTGCAAAGTGTGTCCAACGGCGGACATCATTTTGACCCAAAATTACCGTTTTGCCTCTGTGTCCAAATTGGACTTATAGGTAGGCTATCCTAGCTAATTTGATCGTTCTGGACACGTTGGTGATATTTATTTTATCATCCGACAACATCTGTAGATTTTGCTTATGTATTATCCTTAATTTATAATTAATTATTTTTCCATATATTGTTACTTTCTGGTTTTGAATTTTTATATATATTTTAATTTCTGTAAAAATCTTGGAAAAATTGTATTTAAATGCTATGTTAATTTAGCTAATTTATTATAATTTTTTCAGCATTTAATAAGTACTTTTGGTATTTTATAAAAATGGGAAAACAGAACTCATTTTCAGGATATATGTGTTTGTTGATTTTTAATAAATACTTATGAGGGTTTATAAATCCCAAAAAAATTAGTATAAATTTCTATAATTAACAAGGATCATTTTGGTATTTTATTTTATGTATATTAAACTTTTTGTCTATCTCTAAAATTGTTGGAACTTAGTGTACAGTTTGATTTATTTATTGAATAATTACGACTTACAATATTTTGTGTTGTTTTGAGTTATAGACGTATTGGACCTCACCCCGCACTAGTGTAAAGACCCTAGGAAGTTAGTTTGTGTATAGTGGCACTCCACATTAGACTTTTATGCTAGGTCTCCACTTGGCTAGTGTCCAGTTAGGAGTCGTGTCTCACCTCTAGTGTAGTATTGAATATAGCTTAGAACTGAGTTTGTATATAATTATTGACAGCACACCGGACATCTATATCTTCGTACTAGTATTCTTGCTTTGCTCGAGACAAGTACATCTATAAACTCATTTACTGTCTTTTAATGCTAGAACATGTATTAACCCTGTTAAAATACTGATCCTTGAGGTAGCAAGTTATATCTTCACATGTTGTATTACTTTCAGTACCTGCCATGCTTGGGACAGTTCTTATATCTTCACATGCTTCTTACTGGTTTACAGCACATGTTTCACTATGCTTTATACTGCTATGAGTATTCACATGTTTTATACTGCTCCCAGTATCTCCCACATGTTTTTACTGTTCTCGTATCTCTCACATGTTATATATATGGGTTATGGGGAAACTGACAGTTGAGTACGTGATCATGCCCCCTCTACAGTACCGAGCAAAGTTTTATTTTATATGTTACTGCGCCGTAGGCCTTTATCTCAAAGCTGTATTTGTGCGTATGTACATCTATCGCCTTTACACTTGTACGGAAGTACATTTCATTATGTGCTCCTGCACATTGTACACCTATTGACGATCATGTACCTGCTACAGTTTTAAACATTACATATACATCTGTCTCTATGACATATGTATCATTGCCATGATAGATTATGAGTTATACCATGATTCCAGATATGCCATGTTCCCTATGTTACTATGATATCGTGATCATGATTCCAGTTGTACATGAGGCCATGTTTCCAGTATTTCTTGTTTTATAGACTTATCACACCATGTTTTTTATTGTACATCTCTTTCATTATATATTCAGTACTTTAGTTGTAGAGGTTGTACTTGCTCCCGTCCTGACAGGATAACGTTGTAGGTTCACTTTTCGAGGTGGAAACGCTATGTGTTACATGTTATGGCACTGATTTTGAGGACCTGGCCATAGCTCCAGAAGAGGCCCCAGCGGGGAACCTTGCTTAGTTATCTTTCTTGTGTTTTGAGATGTAGACTTTGTCTGTACTTATATTTGGATACTGGACTTTGTCTCCAGTTAGATACTTGGAAGTGTATTATTAAGTCTGTGCTTATGTTACCCTCGCTTATAGATGCTGTGTTGTGATGAACCTTAAATGTGATTTTAGAACTGTTAGCTGCTTAGATCCTTTATTGTTTATTCTAGAACAGCTTACTGCGCTTTAACCAAGCGTAGGCTGGACATGGCTCGGCCCGGCCCAACAATTTGGGTATCGGGTCGTGACAGGTGCATCTAAGGCTAGCAATGCATCAAGTCTATTTGAATGGCCTAGAATCTAGGGCTCCTTCCTAGTCAAGTTGCAACCCACTCAACCTAGCTAATCATGACTTAAACCCATTTAACCAATACTAACTAAACTCAATGTGGCTCACTAGACTAGCTATGACAAATCTAGGTTAGGTCCAATCTAGGTTAGGCTAATCTAAACCACATAGAAATTAATTAAATAATATTTAAATCATACCATTCAAATAAATTATTTTAAATTCCTAATAAAATATATTAAATTCAAATAATTCAAAAATGACAAAAATATCCTCAAACTAAAAATGATCAATGAAATACCCTAATCACATGGCTAGGCTCTAGGTCACTATCTCTAGGATTACACTAGCAAAACACCAAATCATAAGTCATAATTTTAAATAGTTTAAAAATGATTGAAAATCACCAAAAATTATAATATGAAATAAATATCAATAAATAATATTTATAATTACAAAATTTTAAAATTACCCTCATCTGGAAAACTGGGTGTTACAATCCTACCCACCTTATAAAAATTTCGTCCTCGAAATTGAGATGATCGCACCCCTTCTTGGTCAAACATAGACAAGGGTCAATCACTAGCCAATTTTTCAACATCTAATTACTTGGTCATCAGCTGGTCAACTTCTTAGGATTTTACCTATGCTAGCTACCTAGTGTTGGCAATCAAAATTTAGCAAAAAGAGAAACTCTATAATAGGATAGCTCTTAACTTTCCAATCCTATCAAGTCACCCATAACTAAGTACCTACAAGCTAAGCACACCAATCCCAAATACCACATATATATGCTCAAGAACAACAACCCATCACATATATCCTAAGTACATTATCTATATATATATGACTGATCAACCAAGGGTTAAAGTAGACTAAACTTATAAGTGACTGAACAGATGTTTAGAATTGGCTAAGGATGAATGGCCTGAATCATCAATATAGGCAAAAGGGAATGATGCCAAGGGGACTGAAATTATGAGCTAAAGGACAGGACATTTGGGTCCACTTGTAAAGTCAAAGTGAAAGGAAACCTACATGGTGACTGAAACATGCCTCTAGATCAACCTGGCCTCTCCTCTATATCTGGATGAACTAACTACATGCAGGACAGTGGTCTGAAGAAGTGAACCAAACTGGTGTACAGGGAATGCAATAGGCAGTATACTGCAAATGAGTGCAGGCTACGTACCAATCAAAATACATTATATATATATACAAACTATATATATTAACCCTCATCACCTCAACTCTACTCAAGGTCTAATAACACATCCTCCCTACCACATGCCTATCACTCCAATGGAGGGGTCAGATACTGTAAGGTGTACTGGGACAGAACAGTGAACTATCCCAAGTGGTGAGTACAGGCCTCTAGTATGCATGAAACTAACTCTCCAGATATGCAGAATATGGTAAGGGGTTGATGGTTATATTGATGAGTCAATAATTGGGGTCTGAACTATGGTCCAGTGAGACCTATGATGCAACATGGCAGGTAATGAAAGTTGAGTGCAGTGAACAACCTGAAATAGTATGAACCAAGGGAAGAGGGTCTCTAATGAAGGGTCTACACACTGCCTATAAAGGTTGATCAATCATGACTGAACTCAACACAAAGAGAACTTAACTAAAATATAAAACTGAACCAAATATAGGCTAATCAACATGTCAATACCCTATTCAACAATGACCTATAGATACCAACCAACCCATATCCCATATGCCAATATCATCTGCAATCTATATGTATATAGGCCTCTCAGTCTTAGGTGAACTACAACTATACTCAAGGACAGGCTCTGGTCATGGGTGCCTCACTGGAAAAAGGTAAGGAAAAAATAATAACAATCATCAAGGTTGTAAGGCATACTAACATCCTATATATAAACTGGTTGGTATTATAAATAACATGGGAATCACCTACACTGGGTTACTATTCTAATACTAATGCTAACTATCATCCCCAGGGTACAGGCACTCTACAAGTCATCATATTATTATACTATGAAAGAACCACATATGAATAAGCTCTACAAAACTAAATATCCCAACTCCTAAGTTATTTATAACAACAGAAGGGTATGATGTTTAAAACCTTCTCAAGATATAATCTGTTAATCATATGCGTCTGTCCAAAATCATGTTGTCCAGAGTCTTCATCATGCTAGTGAGCAAGGCTACGATAATCACAGAGTCCTTGACTAAGGTACGTACCTCTAGGTTCATGGTATTTAAAATTTTCGCATTGCCGCATGCGACGGCGAAAACCTTAAATTTCCATACCCGAGAAATATATCCAAAATCTGACTACATGTCCTCACTATGCCAACTAACACGACTATCGAAGATTCTAGATCCCATAACTGAGGTGACCTAGCCCATATGATTTCTCAGAAGAAAAAAAACAAACATAACAAAAGAGCAACATGACAAAATTAATCAATCAACAAGGAACAGATGGAATCAGATTTCAAGGTAGTTATAAAAGACAATTGCGGGAATAGAATCGAGAAGAACGGAACTTGCAGCAAGATCTACAATGGTCTGTGCATTCTCGACTGTCCTGACGATAGCTCGCCCATGCTGGTTTCCCCTGGTCTGCTGCTGATGCTGCATGAACCGCTGCTGCTGAGAGAAATTAGGAATAACGGGAGAAAGTCTCTGTACAGACAGAGGTGCACCTCCAATATAGCAGAAACGCCAACCTGAGTCGGTACAACAGGAGCTGCGGTCTCGAGGCCCTGATGAACAGGATGAGAGGTGGCCAGCCTCTCGATAGTATCCCCCGAACCGGAGCGATGAGATCATGTCTCCATAACCATCATGAAGACAGATCAAACAAGAAGCAATTACTGAGAATGAAGCAAAAAATCAAAGGAGGACAGTTTATATTCAAGGGAAGACAATAAACAGCAAATTTAGATAAAATAAATTTGATTAAGAGTTTTTCCTAATGTGATCGAGTACCTTCAAAATATCCTAATCCTACTGCAGGCTGTAGTGATACTCTAGTTCGAATACCACTACATAAACTGGACCTGCATGGGCCACCACTAAAAATGTGTCACGACCCGCACCCTAGAGTAAGGGCACGAGAAGTGGGTACGTCCAGCCTACGCCGCAGTGTCGGCGGTAGAACGCTGTCCTAGGTCACAACATCTAACAATGTAATGCTAAACAGTTTATACTTCCCGAATGGGGGTGACATAGCAGAATGTAAACTCAATCACAACTAAAGAAGAAGAAGTACGATATGATATAAAACTCAAAATGAAGTACAGAAGATCAGAAGAGTCTAAGTGTCTAAGATAACATCTCAGCAAACATCCAGAAATACAAGTCTCAACTACTGAATATGAAAGAATATATACAATCCAGATCCCAAATGACAGTAATAGTAAAACCCAGACTAGGGAGCCTCAGTCTCTATAGCTAATGGATCCGGCTGGAAATTCGGATCACTGGTGTCATCTAGAGCTGCCCCGTAGTAGGTATCCACACAGGCCTCCTCCTCGTCCTCTGTAATATTTTCAATAGGTCCAGTTAGGACAGGAGCGAGCACAATACATCTCAACAGATCATAGCAGGTTAGAAATTATAATCATGCAGTAAAGTAAGATACAAGAACTAAAAGAAAGTACAGAATGTAAACAGAGAGAGAACTGTAATAGAAATATCTACTATAAGTAGAGAACTAACAGTGTCTAGTGAGTCAGAGTACAATATAAACATGTGAATGGCATAGGAGATTTTGGAAACTATACTATGGAGTGATTCTGGGAACTACACTACTTGGATATTATTCACATGTCTACTTCTACTCCCTCGTACCCCCAATCAATACACAAGGATCCAGCCAGGTTGTCACGACCCGCATCCACTTTTCGGATACGAAACGTGTCCAAGCCCAGCCTACACCGCAGTGTCGGCGGTAGTACGCTGTCTATACTCAAGTCACGGTAATCTAGAATCACGGGAAAACTATATCTCATCCACAGAAATAATCATGTCACAGTCAAGATCAATGAAAAGACATGAACTGAATAATAATGAATAAACTGAATATCAAGAATCACTGTCACGTCCGGTGGACACAAATCCACTACCAATAGACGAAAGAAAATGAAAGAATACATGGAGTAACTAACTGAATAAAAACTGCTAATCTAGACCTCCTCAAGTGCAAGCGATGCGATCTGATGCTGGCTCAAGCCTCTGGTCTGCTCCTAACTCAAACTCGGCTAACCTGAAGAGATCATCAGGTCCTCAGAGGACTAGCAAGATACATAAAAACGAGCCTTTCTAACAGTTTATTATGCATGGAAAAAGATACAGAATAAACAAGTAAAACTGAGCAATGAATAAAGCACAAATCTATACACTGTCTACACATAGATGAACTGCCGAACAAGGACTAGAGAACTCATGTCATGATGTCAACGGATAGCCGAAACGAATACTCAAACCCTTGTCCCTAGCGTGGACTCGCAGGTTTGAACTACTAACCCTCGTCCCTAGTGTGGACTCGCAGGCTAGCCTCTACTACTAACCCTCGTCCCTAGTGTGGACTCGCAGGCTAGCATCACCCTCGTCCCTAGTGTGGACTCGCAGACGTAACCCTATACCACTAACCCTCGTCCCTAGTGTGGACTCGCAGGCTAGCATCACTTCTAAAGCTAAAACATATATATTTTGGAGGATCTTATATATGCGGTCATGCTAGCACAATGGATAGCATATCATATGCAATCAATTATTGGTCCAAAGACATAGGCTCAGATCGAAATAAAAAGGGATAGGACCTAAGCAATGTAGGACTTCATACATCTAGGGGAAGTCTGCTCTTATGAAGGCACTATAGAGGAAAGGACAGATGCAAGTGTTTACATTGTCAATTTAGCCTATGCAATAGGTAGCAAGGTTCAGTGAGCAGTATCCCTAGTAATTCGAATGATGGTTCTAAGAAATAGTCTTGCCTGTGCCTATGGGGTTGATACAATGTGGCTCTACTCTTAGTTTTCTATTTGCATACAAGAGAAATCACCTGTTAACATCTATTGACCTGACACACACACCACTGGTTGGCCTACACAGACCCTCTATGTTCTGGTATGCTCTGTACAGATCTCTATACCTGTAGTTAACACTCTTCTCTGTACAATTAAACACAGGGTGATAACTGATACTTTAGTTAAAGCAGACTGATACATGGATTACCAAGTGGACTCGTTATATGAAGATGCAAGACTGACATAGAAATTATGTATCAAGAACCCGGATCAAATTGGTTTCAGTATGCATGGTGTGGGCTTGGCTTGGTCACACACACCTGGCATCCTGATACCCTGGCTCAACCTGTGCACCCTACCTCTGAAACCTTATGCACTGAATTACCTATTACTGCCTGCATTTGGTTACGCCATCTAGTGTCTATAACATCAATGCTATGTCATCTCAGGATCCCCTGCTCCATCGTTGGCAATCAATCTCAGACATTGGCAGAGGCTGTAAATCCCAACTGAAACTTAATACAAATAGGTCTGTTCAATTGCCTAACATAACCTTTTAGCTCTGATACATCCTGATACATTTGTCATGTGGTATGAAAAATGAATACAAGATGGCTAACACAATAAATTACCCGAGTCCTTCATTAAGTCATGACAGCTACTCATGGGATCATGTGAGGACTGAACATTACTTGATGCCCAGGTCTGGACCTTCGACTAAAATAAGTTTGCAAAGGGATGCAGGGACCAGTGTTCATTTACATATGGCTGATCCAAGGAGAAATGTGACAGAACAGAGATAAAGGAATGTGATTTGTACTCTAAAGTATCAGAAATTTGAAAAATGCAGGGCCAATGGGTGTTCTGAAACAAGGACATGTATTCAGTAATGCTAATGAAGTTTGGCTGGGATATGCTTGATCCCACCCTTCTTTTCTCAAAAGAAAACAAGAGAATATGTATACATTTACTAAATTAAAGCATTAATTGGGTACAGGCAGGTAGACTATCAGTTTATATTAACACAATATCTTATACATATACTAGACAACAATCTTTTAGAGTACTCAGGCCATGGAAATATAGTTGGTTTCATCCAATGCTCAGGTTTCCAGTAATCCCTATACTTGGCTACAGGTTCAGAATTTTACTGGGACGTATTGGTACTACCCACAGCCCTTCTCTTAGGAATTTGATCGAACACATCAGGAAAACCAATGGAGTTACTCGAGTATGTTTGGGTTAAACTTAATGGCAGGGAAGAACAAATACTATTGTAAGGAATTCAAAATTACCTGTCGATTGCTCTTGGCTTGGAGAAGAACTCGCGGCAGGCTAGGTTTTCGAAGGGTTGGAGGCTGCGAAAATAGATCGAGAGATCTGAATTTACATACCCATGTATATAAATATGAAAGAGATAAGGATAGAGGATTTAAGATCGAGTTTAAACCGGGTTGCTCAATCCAGAGAGTATTTCAAATTCGATTTGAATTTGAAAGCAGTGTGGGTTCGGTTTAAAGGAGAATTTGAATTAAAACCACCTTGCACAAGAGTCCCTGTGAGTTACTGTATTTTCCATATGGTCCTTCTATCTGGATTTTTAGTAAACTAAACCTTATAAAGCATAATAATTTATATGAGAGAGAAATGTGTAACTAAAATGATTTAAATAATAAAATAAAAAAATACAGGAGAAAAATTGGTCAAGGGGTTGACAACTCTATCCCCCTTAAACAAATTTCGTCCTCGAAATTTAATGAACCACGATCTATTAGAATGGAAAGTCTTGAACAAATTGCTATGACAGAAATTCAAAAACAATTCAATTTAAAATATAGGTCTATCCATGCTACTATTACAAAAATCTACTGAAAATTTTTGCCATTCGCTCCGTGTGGTGTCGCCGCATCTTCCGCGTTCATGGCAAAGGCTCGCCCTCCTCCTGCGGTTGGTAGTGGTGGGGCACTTGCGTTCTTCTTCGGACAATTGCGAGACAAGTGTTGGTTGGATCCACAAGTCCAACACAACCCTAATCTGCTGCGACAATTTTCTTGAGTGTGGCCTTTCTTCGAGCAATACTGGCAGATGGGAATGTCTTGAACTTGGCGTGGGGCTGCTTGTGGTTGTTGCTGATGCAGTTGCGCTGGTGTCCTCCCTGAAATGTTGGGACGTTTCGCCGGTGTTGCTTGATCGCTGCCTCCTCCGAGTGCGTCTCGATTCCTCTTCGGCTTGTGACTCAGCTCCTCTTCTACAGCTTGGACGACTTCTAGAATCTCCTCGTAAGTGGTGGCTCGACTGGTGGCGATGGCTAGACGAATCTCATGAGACAGTCCTTTCCTGAATCGTCGCGCCTTGTCTTCAGGGGTGCTGACCAAGTTCTTCGCGAAGCGGCTGAGGCGAGAAAACTCCGATGTGTACTCGTCGATGGTGTTGTTGCCCTGCTCTAAGTGCTCGAACTGACTCACCAACGCTTCTCGTGCTACGTATGGATAGAATTTCCTCTTGAACAGTCGCTTGAATTTCTTCCAAGTCACGTCTGGAGCAGAAAACCGGGGCTCACCTTGGTACCACGTTCGTGCAATGTCGAAAAGCTGTCCACTGACTGACTCAATCTTCAAATCTTCTGGAACTCGGGCCATCTTCAGATACCTCTCCACGTTCTCTAGCCATTCATCAGCGTAGACGATCCCCTCTGTCCCATGGAACGACATGGGCCTAAAGTCCATGAAGTGCTTGGGATTCCCTGGACGCTGTCGCGGAGCATCTCGAATCTGAAGAACCTCTCTCAAAGTGTCGCGAAACATGTTGGCCAGCTGCTGGATGATCCCGAGGAGGGTGACATTGTCCAGTGCTGGTGGCGGAGGCAGAACATGTGCTGGATACATCGTCGAGGCTGGATACATCGTCGAGGCTGGATACATCGCCGGCGGTGGGTGCATGGAAAAAGTTGGATACATCACTGGTGTGGGATGCATGGCTGGTACTGGACGTGGAACCCCTGGCGGTGGAACAGATGCTAGTGGCAGACCGGGTGCTGGTGGTGGAGTCTGCGGGGGAAACTGTGGAGGCGGTGGAATATCGCCTCTGCGGAATCTCGAGAATTGCGGTTGATTACTCGCATGAGTGAGCTGGCCTTCTTGTGTCGGTGGAGTCATGTACGTGAAAGAGCCTCCTGTAACCGGTGGGGTATTCAGTACAGCATTATTCCTGTCTTGAGAGTCCATCTTAACTGTAACAAGAACAAACACTTTAGCCGTTGAAGAGATTTCAAACAGGATGCAAATAAAGGATTCAATGAAATCAAGGACTAGAGATTAACAAGGAGTCAAGACATGTGGATGAGATCCTAAGTGTCTAATCCTATCCGCAGGCTCACGACGGCACAGTGAAGTCACCGAAGTGATTAACGTAGACCTGCATGGGCCACCAAAAAAACTTGTCACGATCCGCATCCGTTTTTCGGATACGAAATGTGTCCAAGCCCAGCCTACGCCGCAGTGTCGGCGGTAGTACGCTGTCTATACTCAAGTCACGGCAATCTAGAATTATGGAAAAACTATATCTTATCCACAGAAATAATCATGTCACAGTCAAGATCAATGAAAAGACATGAACTGAATAATAATGAATAAACTGAATATCAAGAATCACTGTCGCGTCCGGTGGACACAAATCCACTACCAATAGACGAAAGAAAATGAAAGAATACATGGAGTAACTAACTGAATAAAAACTGCTAATCTAGACCTCCTCAAGTGCAAGCGATGCGATCTGATGCTGGCTCAACCCTCTGGTCTGCTCCTAACTCAAACTCGGCTAACTTGAAAAGATCATCAGGTCCTCAGAGGACTAGCAAGATACATAAAAACGAGCCTTTCTAACAGTTTATTATGCATGAAAAAAGATACAGAATAAACAAGTAAAACTGAGCAATAAATAAAGCACGAATCTGTACACTGTCTACACATAGATGAACTGCCGAACAAGGACTAGAGAACTCATGTCATGATGTCAACGGATAGCCGAAACGAATACTCAAACCCTCGTCCCTAGCGTGGACTCGCAGGTTTGAACTACTAACCCTCGTCCCTAGTGTGGACTTGCAGGCTAGCCTCTACTACTAACCCTCATCCCTAGTGTGGACTCGCAGGCTAGTGTAGAAGCATGAAAAAGAAGGAATCTTTCTTTTAATCCCACATCGGAAAGGAGAAGAAGGGAGGCCTCATTCCACTCTATATATAGAGACCTCTTGCCTCCTTTGAAAAGGGCACCAAAATAAATAAAGAAAAGGGAGCCCATTATCCAGGGAGCCCGTTCGAGCCACAAAAATTGCAGTATTCTTCTGGGTTGGCTGCAAGTTCTTCACTCGCTGTCATGGCAAGGATAATTTGGACTCTGAGTACTATGCGCCCCACGGGCTGGTACGAGGAAGTCCAAGGCGGCACGGGCCATGCGCCTCAAACGTGCTATGCCAGCAGTAAACCAGAAACATGCGCTCACAATCATGCGCGCTGCTGATAGTAAGCTGTACAAGGTCGACTCGGGTGCTGCGGCGCCAGAAACGAGCCGACCTTCAAAGTTCTTGTCTCACTTGGGCGCATCTATTGCGTTCACAACCAAGTCAAGCAAGGCAAACCCAGTGGTCTTGAACTCCCGCGCCTCCTCTGGTTGTGCGTCTGAGGTCCGTTCAAGTCACTTCAAATGCTGTGGTTCCCCTACTACTGATCGGGATGCCTGTTTGGTATTAGATCAGGGGGCGCAGCACTCACTTGACCACCCCGGCACTTGGCTTTGCTATGCGCCTGAAGGGGTTGCGAAGGTGGCACTCTCACTTGACCACCCCGGCGCTTGGCCTTGCCATGCGTCTGAAGGGGGTGCGAAGGTGGCACTCTCCTCCAACGATCTGCACAACGTGATCACTCACAAGTGCCGATCAGGAGAACCGACCAACAAGCATAATGTGCCCCTCACAGGGCACACTTATGCTACGGTCGTCATCAACTGCTGCTACCGCAAGACAGTGGCTCCACCACCAATGCAGTCTGTGTTCCAACAGTTGCAACATGCTGTACATGTCTCCCAGCGCATCACTCCGCCCCGTTAGAGTGAATCACTTCTTCGTCAACGTACAGACGCATCTACCAGCCTGGGGCTCTTATCTTCTGAAGGAGTTCACCGTCAAAGCTTCTTTGAACAAGGAGAACCATCATCCACATTACAATGTCTTGCCAAAGAGGAGGATCAGTCGAATCCATCTTCGTCGAGAAGTCAAGGGAGAGGCAACATGACTCTCTCAAACTGTTGCTATTCATAGGCCAGGGCAAATCAAACCCATGCGCCAAGTGGCAACCTTCCCGAAGTCAGTACAATGAACTTGTATTTTTGATGAATGAACTCGCCTCTTCGAATTCAGCTAAGTCAGGGAGCCACTAATGCTCTGAAGAACTCAACAGACGGACCAATGAAGATGCGCCATGCACAGACGCGTCCTTCAACATCAAGCGTATCACACAAACGCACCCTTCAACATCAAGCACATCACACAGACGCGCCTTTCAGCACCAAGCGCATCACAGGGGATGTGCCCTCATGTGCCCCCATACGCCTAGTGGAACGCCAATCGACGCGTCCACTCAGCTGTCTATTGAATGTCAGAAACATTAAATGCTGAACAGACAGAGTTGGCAGCACACCTCCCAAAGTCTGAACAGTTGACAGCTTTTTCAGAAGACGAAGCGTCGACAACGTCAGCATCATCATTACTTTACTCCGACGGCTACTGCCACGTGGCCATCTAACCACTCGCATGCACCTCCGCAACCATGTGCTCAAAATCGCATGCGCCTTAAAAGCCATGCGTCCCAGACTGCTCTCTGATCCCAAAAGACAGAAGGAAAGTCGCCTGCATGCGCCTCAAAAGCCATGCGCCCAGAATAGTTCGTGACTCCTAAAGGTTACGAGCTAAAGTCTCCTCATGCGCCCAGTCCTAGGCGCATCTTACCAGATCATTCCTCCATCAAATCCGAGATCTCCGAGCCATGAGTCGACGACACGTGTCCTTTGACTCAACTCACCCAAGATTTCAGCAACAGAAAGATCTTCTCCTCTGCTACGTGCCGGCTCACAACAGCAGTATAAAGAATTCAACTCCTCGATCAAGGTGCATCGTCCATGCGCCTCCATCAGCAATCACCACGTGGCGTCCCCGCGTACAGGCGTATCCTACGTGTGCGCATGAGCAGCCGGCCTGCAAAGCTATAAATAGAAGGATCATTTCCTTCACACACACACACAGAACGAACACACAAAAAACCAACGAACCACCAGAGAGGCAGATACAGACACTCAACGTCTTCCTCCTCTCAGCAAGCTCCAGCACCCAGAGCAATCTAAATCTTCAGAGAACCGATAACCATCGTCAGATCGTCAACGGAGTCAACGCATTACCACTCACTCCATCGGCACAAGGGACCCAGATAAACAAAAGTGTACTCCTAGGACTACATCTAAGTCCTATATTGTAACACTGTTCTGTTTGTATTGAAATTTACAATAAAAGAATTTTAATGGCAAACAGCTAGCATCACCCTCGTCCCTATTGTGGACTCGCAGGCGTAACCCTATACCACTAACCCTCATCCCTAGTGTGGACTCGCAGGCTAGCATCTATTACTAACCCTCGTCCCTAGTGTGGACTCGCAGGCTAGCATCACTTCTAAAGCTAAAACATGTATATTTTGGAGGATCTTATATATGCGGTCATGCTAGCACAATGGATAGCATATCATATGCAATCAATTATTGGTCCAAAGACATAGGCTCAGATCGAAATAAAAAGGGATGGGACCTAAGCAATGTAGGACTTCATACATCTAGGGGAAGTCTGCTCTTATGAAGGCACTATAGAGGGAAGGACAGATGCAAGTGTTTACATTGTCAATTTGGCCTATGCAATAGGTAGCAAGGTTCAGTGAGCAGTATCCCTAGTAATTCGAATGATGGTTCTAAGAAATAGTCTTGCCTGTGCCTATGGGGTTGATACAATGTGGCTCTACTCTTAGTTTTCTATTTGCATACAAGAGAAATCACCTGTTAACATCTATTGACCTGACACACACACCACTGGTTAGCCTACACAGACCCTCTATGTTCTGGTATGCTCTGTACAGGTCTCTATACCTGCAGTTAACACTCTTCTCTGTACAATTAAACACAGGGTGATAACTGATACTTTAGTCAAAGCAGACTGATGCATGGATTACCAATTGGACTCGTTATATGAAGATGCAAGACTGACATAGAAATTATGTATCAAGAACCCGGATCAAATTGGTTTCAGTATGCATGGTGTGGGCTTGGCTTGGTCACACACACCTGGCATCCTGATACCCTAGCTCAACCTGTGCACCCTACCTCTGAAACCTTATGCACTGAATTACCTATTACTGCCTGCATTTGGTTACGCCATCTAGTGTCTATAACATCAATGCTATGTCATCTCAGGATCCCCTGCTCCATCGTTGGCAATCAATCTCAGACATTGGCAGAGGCTGTAAATCCCAACTGAAACTTAATACAAATAGGTCTGTTCAATTGCCTAACATAACCTTCTAGCTCTGATACATCCTGATACATTTGTAATGTGGTATGAAAAATGAATACAAGATGGCTAACACAATAAATTACCCGAGTCCTTCATTAAGTCATGACAGCTACTCATGGGATCATGTGAGGACTGAACATTACTTGATGCCCAGGTCTGGACCTTCGACTAAAATAAGTTTGCAAAGGGATGCAGGGACCAGTGTTCATTTACATATGGCTGATCCAAGGAGCAATGGGACAGAACAGAGATAAAGGAATGTGATTTGTACTCTAAAGTATCAAAAATTTGAAAAATACAGGGCCAATGGGTGTTCTGAAACAAGGACATGTATTCAGTAATGCTAATGAAGTTTGGCTGGGATATGCTTGATCCCACCCTTCTTTTCTCAAAAGAAAACAAGAGAATATGTATACATTTACTAAATTAAAGCATTAATTGGGTACAGGCAGGTAGACTATCAGTTTATATTAACACAATATCTTATACATATACTAGACAACAATCTTTTAGAGTACTCAGGCCATGGAAATATAGTTGGTTTCATCCAATGCTCAGGTTTCCAGTAATCCCTATACTTGGCTACAGGTTCAGAATTTTACTGGGACGTATTGGTACTACCCACAGCCCTTCTCTTAGGAATTTGATCGAACACATCAGGAAAACCAATGGAGTTACTCGAGTATGTTCGGGTTAAACTTAATGGCAGGGAAGAACAAATGCTATTGTAAGGAATTCGAAATTACCTGTCGATTGCTCTTGGCTTGGAGAAGAACTCGCGGTAGGCTAGGTTTTCGAAGGGTTGGAGGCTGCAGAAATAGATCAAGAGATCTGAATTTACATACCCATGTATATAAATCTGAAAGAGATAAGGATAGAGGATTTAAGATCGAGTTTAAACCGGGTTGCTCAATCCAGAGAGTATTTCAAATTCGATTTGAATTTGAAAGCAGTGTGGGTTCGGTTTAAAGGAGAATTTGAATTAAAACCACCTTGCACAAGAGTCCCTGTGAATTACTGTATTTTCCATATGGTCCTTCTATCTGGATTTTTAGTAAACTAAACCTTATAAAGCATAATAATTTATATGAGAGACAAATGTGTAACTAAAATGATTTAAATAATAAAATAAAAAAATACAGGGGAAAAATTGGTCAAGGGGTTGACACAGGTTATGTTATGATTCCATGCAATGGCCCACAAGGGGTGATACATGGTAGGCCCATAAATGGGTGATTCTAGGAATGTCCATAAATGGATGATTCAAGGAAGACTCTGTGATCATGAGAGTACATGTCACAAGTGATCAATGAACCGTGAAGCATAGTGATACACCATGTAAGTGAAACACACAGAACATGTAGTATCCGATGCTCCCTGAGGGGATAACATCTCAAGAAGGGATCCATATAGTACTAATCCGTGTGAACAACATGACAGTATCAAGTAAAGTAATTTAAAGCAGAAAAATAATTCTAAACAAGATATGAAATGATCAGAGAATGTACTCGCCTGGTATCTGAGTGTCCAAGATGAAGGTACTGTCCGAGGAGTGGTGTCTGGCTCCTATTTAGAACAGCACAAGTCATAACATGTCCAGAATGATAATAAGATGCACTACAATGCATTCTAAATGAATCTAGGTCAATCTAGGCCAAAGTCAACTCTTGGTCAACTCTGGTCAACCCTAGAAGTCAAACTAGGTCAACTATGGTCAAACTAGGTCTAACAAGCCTAAATTAGGTCAAACAAGTCATTCTAGGTCTAAACAAGTCTAGGTTATGTTAAACTAGGTTTAACAATCATTCTAAGTCCTAACAAGTCTATATTAGTCTAATCAAGGCTAAACTAGCCTATGCTAGTATACCAAGTCCATACAACCTATACAACACAAAGTCAAAACCAACATCACACAACCTATATTGCATCTAGACCTACACATGGAAATCACATAATACATACATATATATATATACATATAGGCTACCTATATGTATACCATACATACATATATATAATATATATATAATAGTACACACACATATATAATATATAGGATACCTACATATATATACATAATATACTTTATGCATTAGATATACATACATATATTGTATACATTACATTATATATATATACATAGGGAGATAGAAAAATAGAGAGATAGAAAGAGTGATGTGAGATTGTGTCAAGTGGGTGTGAACTAGGAAACCTGTATGTGTGTGTTACATATACAAAACAGTATGTAAACTGTATAATAACCTGGGAATCGGTGAGTATAATAGGAAGCATGTGACAGTGCCTACATGAAACAGTGTAGTGTTCAGGTATGTGTCTAATGTGTTCACAGGAATATATGTGAACTGAAACATGTATGTGTGTTCAGTCATTAGGAAGATGACATGAATGTTCTCAGGTTTTAGCAACCCATCTCAGTTTTTGTGACTGTGTGTGTCGAGTGCACATGTTTATGTTTAGCATGTTCATGTGTGTGAGTATATTAAAACCTGTGTGTGTGTGTAGTGTCCCAGGGTTTAATGTTTAGGACAGTGCACAGGAATTTGGTTGTGTGTTAGAGTAGGCATGTAATAGAGTGTGTGAGTGTCAGTGGAAAACAGGAATACATGACAGGAATATCAGGTTTCAGTGTAACCTCAGTTTCAGTTTTTACATGTTCAGTCCTAATCAATGTAATTCGAATAAGCATCAACAAAACTCATAGTCCTCAAACCGAAACAACAACACAACATGTATCCTAGGAGTATACCAACATAAATATATAATCTCAGAAAAATGAGAGATCAAAATCAATTCTTCACAAACTCGAAATGGAAAAAAAAACAGAAAAACATGGAAGTATCAGGAAAATAGGGAATTTGAAATTCGAACATCAAAATCAGTTTAATACTAGTAATTAATGCTTGGTAATGTGAGTGACATATGTGTTGGTGTCAGCCATAACCAAACGTGTCCACCCAGTAGACACAAACGTGTCCAAAGTGTCTCATGTTCAGTGTTCAAGTTATTTTCAGGAATCAATTTACAGTGAACTAACAGTGAAACTTTAGTTTAAAGAAAAGGGTATCACGACCCGCACCCACTTTTCGGGCACGAGAGCGTGAACAAGCCAGCTACGTATCGAGCGGACTCCAGCCCGACTCGAGTACGTATAAGATATCCAGGGCAAGGTATCATGTCTAATCTAAACTATATCTTAATCCACATGAATCATATAATCAAGAATGAACAATTATGGGTCATGGTCTGCAGCCCATTAGCATATATGTCCGATAAGACTCTAACGATAGTAACAAGAGTCTAAAACTGAATCAGGAAACATGATAAGGTAAGAAAGCACGAAAGGATAACAAACGTAATCATGATACCTGAATCCCATAAGAGTCGCAAAATCCTCCGCCATCCAGAACTACTAGCTAACTCCATGCAATCGCTAAACCTGAGGAGATCATCAGGTCCTCAGAGGACATAGCAAGATACATAATATACATGCCTATCTATCAGTTTTATCATGCGCAAGAAAATAAACAAGAAAGAACAAGAACAAGACAAATGACTATGAACACGAACACGAACACGAATACGAACACTAAAACAACTACGTATAAATGAACTGCCGGATGAACGATAATCACGAGATCAATGGAAGAAACCAAACCCTCATTTCGAGTGTGGACTCACGGGTTTAAACTAAACACTAACCCTCATCCCGAGTGTGGACTCTCTGGTTAGTACTAACCCTCGTCCCGAGTGTGGACTCTCTGGTTAGTTCACGGCAAGGCACCCTCATCCCGAGTGTGGACTCTCTGGTACAAATTCTACATCCTCGTCCCGTGTGTGGACTTTCAGATGTAAACACCCTTGTCCCAAGCGTGGACTCTCTGGTGCAAGTCAAGTCTACACCCTCGTCCCGAGCGTGGACTCTCTGGTGCAAATAATCGACATTCTAGTCCCGAGTGTGGACTCACGGATGTAAACAGATCAAGGAAAACACCCTCGTCCTGAGTGTGGACTCTCTGGTGTCAAAGAAACAATATTAAGGGTTTAGCAGTTCAATTACACGTACTCGTTCTATGACACGACTCAAACAAGGTACTGACGAGAACAACTCCAAACACGAGGCCAAACATGGACACGGCTATATGCAACAAGAACAACTCCACAGAAAATAACACGAAAAGCACATGTCCATAAATAATCCAAAGACTATAAAATGAAAGGAAATGTATGTAAATAAAACTGTAGAGGAAGGCAAGGTATACTTGTCTGGGGGTTGCACGAAGAACCAACAATGTAACTCCAATCAATAAGTCAGAAAGTCCAAGTCATCACAACTGTCTCCAAAAGCTGAAATAAATATTACCAATGTTCTCATAATAGTCAAATTAGCTAGGATTGCATGTCCTTAAGTCCAATTCTGGACACAGGGGCAAAACTGTAATTTCGGGCAAAAATGATATCCGTCGTT
Organism: Iris pallida; assembly: GCA_029216955.1. Lineage (NCBI taxonomy): Eukaryota > Viridiplantae > Streptophyta > Magnoliopsida > Asparagales > Iridaceae > Iris > Iris pallida. The sequence goes on from JANAVB010008799.1 coordinate 3,196,690, forward strand.
GGACCCGCTTTGCACCGAAAAGCGTGTCAGAGTCAATGGTCTCTAAAGTCTTCAAACTACATGTCAACATATCCGGTTTTCCGATACGAACCCAACCGTATGTCCAAAGTTGGATTCCGGCAGGCCGTGCACAAAATCACCCGTTGAGTCAGACCGTGGGGCCCGCAAAACGGTAATTTTATCAACTGTCTCAGAATCGGACCAAACTTGGCATACAGGACCAAAAAAATGATACGGTCCTGTTGGCGCAAGTTTCGTCTCGATCTGACGAGCGTGCACAAAGTAATTAGGAAATTTGCACAGAGGCCGATACAGAGAATTTCGATGGATACGCATCAAATTTGTCACGCACACGCGACCAATTTGAATTCCGCCAAAGCCCACACGACCACGAAACCGATACACAGCTTTCGATGCTTTCGGTTCGCGACAACGTCGCCCGGTTTGATGGGACGCACGTCGTATCGAACAATTTCTAGTTTTCGAAAACTGTTTTTTCTATTTTTTTCTTGATTTTTAAATCAATTATCTTCCTGTATAATAAACGAAAAATAGTTCTACAAAAAGTGTTCTAATCTCGTATAGGTTGTCTTTAAACCTATTCAAGTGGATTTTCAAGAGTATCGATATCCTGCCCGCAATCCGTCTTCCAAAACACGTGATTGGGACGGTTTTCTAACTATTCATGAGCAGGTTTTCGACAAAGTTTGTGTCGAGTTCACGGGGTTATCATGCTGTCTCATTCAAATCCCCTTGATGGGAATTCGAGAGGGTCATGAGGGGCTTCTACAGGACTTAACAAAACTCAAAACGCCCGAGTATCAACGAAGAAAATGGGTTGTGAACAAGGTTACCTGGACTTCTTCAAAACAGGGAACCCCTGTTCACTGTCGACTATGGGCGGCGCTGGTGGCTTCCTGCGGTCGTGGCGGCGCGTCCAGGGTGTCAGGGAGGGTCGTCCAGGTTGGGGCTGCGGCCAGGGTCGGCACTGGGATTAGGGTTTTCGTAAAAACCCCTCTGGTTCGATCGACATATCCATATATATCTCTTGGTTTCATTCGAATATATACGTGTGCGTTCTGTTACAGACGGGTCGGGAAGGAAAAGGGTTCGCGTGCTGTGGTGGGCCTGTGGGCTGAGGGGTTCGGGGTGGTCCCCCCTCCCCTGCTGGGCTCGGGATCGATTATGGGGTCTTCTTGCTCAGGTGAGTATGGGTTCTTATATAGGTCAGCTACACAGAGCTAAGGGCTGGGACTGGGTTCTACAAGCTGCTGTTGGGGAGTTGCTGAACTTGGTCTTGGCTTCGCCCGGGTGGTTGGGGTGGTTGGGCCCGGCTGTTGGGCTGGGCCTTGCTTCCTTTGTTTTATTTATATCATAGAAACTTATATATATATATATATATATATATATATATATATATATATATATATATATATATATATATATATATATATATATATATATATATTACATACATATATATACCGTATATTCATATCGATACACACTTAGTCAACCCAAAAATATAGATAATATATATATATATATATATATATATATATATATATATATATATATATATATATATATATATATATATATATATATATATATATATATAGCTAGTGTAAGGCCTCAACATAAAATATGCATCTATAAATAATATTTATTTACCATAACAGAAAATGACTCGAAATAAGTATATAACCTATATATATAATATATATAATATAATATCATATATATAATATCACTTAATTATACCCAAAGGATTTAGACATATCCTTGGCAACTATTTTATAACAAATAAAGCAATACTACTAATATCAATAAAATAATATATACTGCTATACACATTATATATGGAATAAATATATTTCACTAACCTTTCTAAAATAATGAAAACATATATTCAATTATTAAATAGGCACCATAAATCTATACATACATATCCATATAGTTTAAATACCCTAAAATGCACCAGGATAATGTAAGGGAAATAGTTATCATATTTCCAAGAATAAATATTCAATCAAAATAACTGAATATTGATATTATATATATATAACATTTATTCTAGGAAAATATTCATTAGATACTTTAAACAAGGTAGAAGTACACACACAAAGTATATCGTCCTGGACGTCTTAGGACTCACTATAAGCCTATACGGGCTTGGGCTCGGTTCGGATCCAGTCCGGGCTAAGTTGGTACAATCGGGTCATCTAAAATCAATATATCTAATTAATAAACAATGGATTTATCGGTGGGGGTTAAGTCGCAACTTGGCCTGGTTTTCCTAGTTAGGACGTCCATATGGTTCGGCCTTCCCTACCAGGGCTAACACACTAGTCAAAGCACGCTACTGTACTATCCGTGCCACGATTCCTAGTCGTCTGGTACTTTAAAACTTCATCATGGCTAAAGTCATCCACCGTAATAATTAATTAATAATTATCTATAAAATCTAAAAATCACCATTTAACACAAATAAATAAATAAAAAAAATAAAAAAAATCCGGGAAGGGAAGCTACAAATCTACCCACCTTAAAAATAATTTTGTCCTCGAAATTTCTAATTCATAACTATTCCTTAAAAATCAAAATCTACTATCACTTTAATCTCCTCAAATTTAATTTTTCAAAAATACTTTATAACCTCGAATACTTGAGGACTTCTACCCACCTTTGGTCACACTACTCCTCAAAATACGGTCACTAAAGTCTTATGGTCTTCTAGCTAGTTGCTACCAGCAAATATCTAAGCATATGACATCTATAATCTCACATATCTATAAACAACCAAGCATTCAATAGTCAAGCAATATTATACTATAATTTAAGAGTTTCTGATGAATTCTAGACAGCACGATTATTCGTCACCCCGAAATAGGAAGGGACGAGAATCAATGGTTCAAAAAGCAAGGAAGTATAATCGAGAGCAAATATGGAGTTTTCAAAGGCGGTAGAGAAATTTCTAGAGAATTTTCAAGGCAGTGTGGATTGAGATTCCTAAGGGTTTAGTCAAATTCGCAGGCTCGTATCATTATAGTTACGTAACCGATACAATATGCTCTGACCTGCATGGGCCACCACAAAAACTTGTCACAACCCGTACCCACTTTTCGGGTGCGAGAGCGTGAACAAGCCAGCTACGTATCGAACGGACTCCAGCCCGACTCGAGTACGTATAAGCTGTCCAGGGTAAGGTATCATGTCTAATCTAAACTATATCTCAATCCACATGAATCATATAATCAAGAATGAACAATTATGGGTCATGGTCTGCAGCCCATTAGCATATATGTCCGATAAGACTCTAACGATAGTAACAAGAGTCTAAAACTGAATCAGGAAACATGATAAGGTAAGAAAGCATGAAAGGATAACAAACGTAATCATGATACCTGAATCCCATAAGAGTCACAAAATCCTCCGCCATCCAGAACTACTAGCTAACTCCATGCAATCGCTAAACCTGAGGAGATCATCAGGTCCTTAGAGGACATAGCAAGATACACAATATACATGCCTATCTATCAGTTTTATCATGTGCAAGAAAATAAACAAAAAAGAACAAGAACAAGACAAATGACTATGAACACGAACACGAACACCAATACGAACACTAAAACAACTACGCGTAAATGAACTGCCGGATGAACGATAATCACGAGATCAATGGAAGAAACCAAACCCTCACCCCGAGTGTGGACTCACGGGTTTGAACTAAACACTAACCCTCGTCCCGAGTGTGGACTCTCTGGTTAGTACTAACCCTCGTCTCGAGTGTGGACTCTCTGGTTAGTTCACGGCAAGGCACCCTCGTCCCGAGTGTGGACTCTCTGGTACAAATTCTACATCCTCGTCCCGTGTGTGGACTCTCTGATGTAAACACCCTCGTCCCGAGCGTGGACTCTCTGGTGCAAGTCAAGTCAAGTCAAGTCTACACCCTCGTCCCGAACGTGGACTCTCTGGTGCAAATAATCGACATCCTAGTCCCGAGTGTGGACTCACGGATGTAAACAGATCAAGGAAAACACCCTCGTCCCGAGTGTGGACTCTCTGGTGTCAAGGAAACAATATCAAGGGTTTAACAGTTCAATTACACGTACTCGTTCTATGACACGACTCAAACGAGGTAATGACGAGAACAACTCCAAACACGAGGCCAAACATGGACACGGCTATATGCAACAAGAACAACTCCACAGAAAATAACACGAAAAGCACATATCCATAAATAATCCAAAGACTGTAAAATGAAAGGAAATGCATGTAAATAAAACTGTAGAGGAAGGCAAGATATACTTGCCTGGGGGTTGCACGAAGAACCAACAATGTAACTCCAATCAATAAGTCAGAAAGTCCAAGTCATCACAACTGTCTCCAAAAGCTGAAATAAACATTACCAACGATCTCAGAATAGTCAAATTAGCTAGAATTGCCTGTCCTTAAGTCCAATTCTGGACACAGAGGCAAAACGGTGATTTCGGACAAAAACGATGTCCGCCGTTGGACCCGCTTTGCACCGAAAAGCGTGCCAGAGTCAATGATCTCTAAAGTCATCAAACTATATGTCAACAGGTTTGGTTTTTCGATACGAACCCAACCGTATGTCCAAAGTTGGATTCCGGCAGACCGTGCACAAAATCACCCGTTAAGCCGGACCGTAGGGCCCGCAAAACGGCAATTTTATCAACTGTCTCAGAATCGGACCAAACTTGGCATACAGGACCAGAAAAACGATACGGTCCTGTTGGCGTAAGTTTTGTCTCGATCTGACGAGCGTGCACAAAGTAATTGGGAAATTTGCACAGAGGCCGATACGGAGAATTTCGACGGATACGCATCAAATTTGTCGCGCACACGCGACCAATTTGAATTTCGCCAAAGCCCACACGACCACGAAACCGATACGCAGCTTTCGATGCTTTCGGTTCGCGATCACGTCGCCCGGTTTGACGGGACGCACGTCGTATCGAACAATTTCTAGTTTTCGAAAACAGTTTTTTCTATTTTTTTCTTGATTTTTAGAATCAATTATCTTCCTGTATAATAAACGAAAAATAGTTCTACAAAAAGTGTTCTAATCTCGTATAGGTTGTCTTTAAACCTATTCAAGTGGATTTTCAAGAGTATCGATATCCTGCCCGCAATCCGTCTTCCAAAACACGTGATTGGGACAGTTTTCTAACTATTCATGAGCAGGTTTTCGACAAAGTTTGTGTCGAGTTCACGGGGTTATCATGCTGTCTCATTCAAATCCCCTTTATGGGAATTCGAGAGGGTCATGAGGGGCTTCTGCAGGACTTAACAAAACTCAAAACGACCGAGTATCAATGAAGAAAATGGGTTGTGAACAGGGTTACCTGGACTTTTTCAAAACAGGGAACCCCTGTTCACTGTCGACTATGGGCGGCGCTGGTGGCTTCCTGCGATCGTGGCGGCGCGTCCAGGGTGTCAGGGAGGGTCGCCCAGGTTGGGGCTGCGGCCAGGGTCGACGCTGGGATTAGGGTTTTCGTAAAAACCCCTCTGGTTCGATCGACATATCCATATATATCTCTTGGTTTCATTCGAATATATACGTGTGCGTTCTGTTACAGACGGGTCGGGAAGGAAAGGGGTTCGCGTGCTGTGGTGGGCCTGTGGGCTGAGGGGTTTGGGTTGGCCCCCCTCCCCTGCTGGGCTCGGGATCGATTATGGGGTCTTCTTGCTCAGGTGAGTATGGGTTCTTATATAGGTCAGCTACACAGAGCTAAGGGCTGGGACTGGGTTCTACTAGCTGCTGTTGGGGAGTTGCTGAACTTGGTCTTGGCTTCGCCCGGGTGGTTGGGGTGGTTGGGCCCGGCTGTTGGGATGGGCCTTGCTTCCTTTGTTTTATTTATATCAAAGAAACTTATATATATATATATTACATACATATATATATATATATATATATATATATATATATATATATATATATATATATATATATACCGTATATATATATCGATACATACTTAGTCAACCCAAAAATATAGATAATATATATATATATATATATATATATATATATATATATATATATATATATATATATATATATATATATATATATATATATATATATGTATAGCTAGTGTAAGGCCTCAACATAAAATATGCACCTATAAATAATATTTATTTACCATAACAGAAAAAGACTCGAAATAAGTATATACCTATATATATATATAATATATATACTATAATATCATATATATAATATCACTTAATTATACCCAAAGGATTTAGACATATCCTTGGCAACTATTTTATAACAAATAAAGCAATACTACTAATATCAATAAAATAATATATACTGCTATACACATTATATATGGAATAAATATATTTCACTAACCTTTCTAAAATAATGAAAACATATATTCAATTATTAAATAGGCACCATAAATCTATACATACATATCCATATAGTTTAAATACCCTAAAATGCACCAGGATAATGTAAGGGAAATAGTTATCATATTTCCAAGAATAAATATTCAATCAAAATAACTGAATATTGATATTATATATATATAACATTTATTCTAGGAAAATATTCATTAGATACTTTAAACAAGGTAGAAGTACACACACAAAGTATATCGTCCTGGACGTCTTAGGACTCACTATAAGCCTATACGGGCTTGGGCTCGGTTCGGATCCAGTCCGGGCTAAGTTGGTACAATCGGGTCATCTAAAATCAATATATCTAATTAATAAACAATGGATTTATCGGTGGGGGTTAAGTCGCAACTTGGCCTGGTTTCCTAGTTAGGACGTCCATATGGCTCGGCCTTCCCTACCAGGGCTAACACACTAGTCAAAGCACGCTTCTGCACTATCCGTGCCACGATTCCTAGTCGTCTGGTACTTCAAAACTTCATCATGGCTAAAGTCATCCACCGTAATAATTAATTAATAATTATCTATAATATCTAAAAATCACCATTTAACACAAATAAATAAAAAAAAAAAATTCGGGAAGGAAAGCTACAAAGGGAAACAATTCTCAGGTTTTAGGTTCATATATAAGTTACTGATACTCATAATCAAACTGGAAACACACAGTTAACATTAATCCCAAAATCTCAGGAAATCACATACTCATTTGATTGAACTCAGGATTTTTGTATACCCGGGTTAACACTCAACCTCAGTTAATAACCTAAATTAGCATGGACATTAACATTTCACATTTTCAGGAAATCTCAGAAATTAACACTAACTGTCAGTTCATAAAACCAAAAACCCAACTCAGTACTAGACTGATACATGAACTGGAAAAACATTGACACGTAAAAACCCAAGTTTGAACCTAATTTAAACCAAACGAAATTGGACAACAGTCATATAGGTTCATTCCCCATGTGATCTCGTGTCTAGGTGTGTCATTCGTGTCCACTAGAGTGGACACGAAGTGTCCAAACACAGAAAAACAAATATATCAGTAAACAGCATTACAAATCCTCGTGCACGTGTGTCGATTGATCCAGGACACGACACAGACATCCATGTGTCACGTGCACGTATTAGTGGGTACGCCTAGGGTTAGTCTAGGTCTGACATACCCCGAATCGGACCCACGTATCGTCGTGTCCGACTTACAAGGCCGTATCCGAACCCCAAAAAAAAGACTGAACCATCAGTAAAAAACCCGTGCAGAACGAATCTCGTGTCCGACACGACACGAGAAGACTTGGGACTTGGGGGGGAGACTCGCAGACGTTGCCCCCATCCCCTCGTCCAAACTCAGCTCACCTCGTGTCGTATTGTGTCCGATACAGCCCCCGAGTAGCAGGGCTAGGGGTGTTCATCGGTCGGTGGTCGACCTATTTGATTACAATCGAAGTCGAAAAAAGTCAAAACCGACCGACTTGGTTCGGTTTGGCTCGGTTCGGTTGATCGGTTTTTGAGAAGCCAAAAAATTTCATCACTCAAAATTAACATATACTAAATTTCATATACATCCGTTTTTCCCAGTTTTTTCCTGTGTGTATCATGGAAAAATTTCATATACTAAAAAAACTGGTACATATAAATTTCATAATACACCTTCATCATATGTAAATCTTCTCTAAAACATTCGAAAAAAACTGGAACAAACAAATATAAATAAACATATACATTCGAAAAAAAAACAAATATAAATATGTTTGTTCCTGTTTCAAAATTAACAAATTTCTTCCACAAATCTTCTCTAAAACATTCAAAAAAAATAACTGGAACTGGAAGTCTGGAACAAACGCCAAGTATGTTCAAATTGATTCTCGAAAATAAACCCTAACCCTACCTACATCATCTATATTCTATAGATCTAATGTTACCACTTTGCATTTTGCACTTACCAGTCTTGACTCTTGAGTCTCGAGGGAGAGAGAGGAGAAGATTGGAGAGTCGACTCAGTCGAGGACTCGAAGCCGAACTCAAGGAGTCGAACCGCTGAGAGCTCAAGGAGGAAGAGAGTCGAGACGGGCGGAGCTGAGAGCTCACCAAGTGGAGTCGAACCGCTGCGGAGCCGAAGACTCACTGGAGAGGGAGAGTTTAGGGGGAGAGACTCACTGGAGAGTCTTGGAGAGGGAAGAGAGGGAGAGAATGGAATGAGGAATCGAGGATTATGAGCAGCCGCCTCTTTTTGGTCCTCCTTGTAGTTCACTTGAACCGGTACTAAACCAGTAAACCCTATTTTTCATATGGTTAGTAACTGGTACGGTTTGGTTCGGTTTTTAGAATAATCAAACCGTAAACCGAACCAAACTAGTCGGTTTTTTACAAGGCCAAATCGAACCAATTCGATTGAACCATCGGTTCGGTTAAAAACCGATCGGTTCGGTTTGATTTGGTTCGATTTGATCGGTTTGATTTAAATATGCACAGCCCTAAGCAGGGCAGCCAACCGAGTGCGCGCGGGGGCGTGTCCGCGGGTCCAGTACCACCCCAACACGACACGAAATGTGCTCAGTCCATTAGAAACGTGTAAGCGACACAAAACCCTAATTTTCTATTCAAACAAAATCAGAAAATAAGAACGAAATGCCCACTGTGGCATTTCGTCGAACACCTACGAATGCACACTGGTACGTGTCCGATACGGACACGTAAAGGACACGAAACCTAGCAAAACCTATTCCTACAGTTAGAGGACACCTAGGGCTTCCTATCCATGCTTAGAAACTGAAATTTCATGGAGAGAATGAGAAGTTACCTATTGGTGTTCTTCTCTAAAGAAAGCTTTAAAATGGGGGATCCTTCTTGCTAACCCCAAAGCTCCAAATTGTCCCAAATTTGAGAATGACCTCCATGAACAGTAGGGGAACAGTGATTAGAGTGCTATGGAAGAAATCTCAATAAAAATGGAGCTCTATTGATTAATCTATGAAGAAATACAAATGGAGGCTCACCTAGTTCTTAGGAAAATGATGGAATATTGAAAAGAGGCACAACTCCCAATAGAGATACTTTATAGGCAAGGGGGGGGGGGGGGGGGTCCTTGGCTGGCCACTTAGCTAGGGTTAGGGTTTCTAGGGGTGCATCTAAGGCTAGTAATGCATCAAGTCTATTTGAATGGCCTAGAATCTAGGGCTCCTTCCTAGTCAAGTTGCAACCCACTCAACCTAGCTAATCATGACTTAAACCCATTTAACCAATACTAACTAAACTCAATGTGGCTCACTAGACTAGCTATGACTAATCTAGGTTAGGTCCAATCTAGGTTAGGCTAATCTAAACCACATGGAAATTAATTAAATAATATTTAAATCACACCATTCAAATAAATTATTTTAAATTTCTAATAAAATATATTAAATTCAAATAATTCAAAAATGACAAAAATATTCTCAAACTAAAAATGATAAATGAAATACCCTAATCACATGGCTAGGCTCTAGGTCACTATCTCTAGGATTACACTAGCAAAATACCAAATCACAAGTCATGATTTTAAATAGTTTAAAAATGATTGAAAATTACCAAAAATCATAATATGAAATAAATATCAATAAATAATATTTATAATTACAAAATTTCAAAATTACCCTCATCTGAAAAACTGGGTGTTACACAAGGACATTTTAGTTCCAAAAAATACTTTTGACGAATTCTGTCCAAAGTGGAGATACTGTACATGTTTTTCAAAACTGTGGGGTGCACCATAAAATCGGATAAACAAAATGGAGGACAAGTCAAAAAAAATTCTATTTTTATTTGTATTTGTTTGCCTTCGAAGCTAAGACTATGCAACTAAATATCCTATCCAACTCAGATATTAAGAGCATCTCCAACCCTATTGTGACTTTGGAAAAAAGTTGTTGCCACATTGATATTAAGAGCATCTCCAACCCTATTGTGACTTTGGAAAAAAGTTGTTGCCACATAGGAATGCCAAAATTTTATTCAAAAGTTCTTCTCCAATGCAATTGTCAAGTCAATTGTGAAGCTTATGTGACAAAAATTAAAGAAGACATTGTGAAGTTGATTGTCTTGTTCTAGACAATGCACTTGACAATGTCTTCTCTTCCATGTCATCAATTATGAATAAAAAAATATTAGAAAAAAGAAAGAAGATGAGTAGTTGTCTTAAAAGTTGCCTTGGAAGTTGGAAAAAATACTTTTTATTGTCTTCTCAATACTTTTGCATTGGAGAGAGTTTTTCTATCTCATTGTCTTTTGAGATATAATTTTGTCACATAAACAAGACATTGTCTTGTGGCTCATGCCACATAGGAGCCACCTAAGACTCACAACACTTAACAAGACAATAGGGTTGGAGATGCTCTAAGTAACAACTTGTTACCACTTCTCATTGTTTTGCCCCCCTAAACTATCCTTCAATAGTTGACAATAGTCAATTATAATTTTCCCTCTTTTGAGAAAAAAAAAATATCAAATTCCTCAAAATCTATCCCTTATTTATTCTTCCAGATGCATGCTGACTTCTAGACCAAATTGACTTCTAGACCAAATTCTCCTTCCCTTCTTATTCTAGCAAACTCTCACACCTTCATGTTGGCTATCTTAGGTATATATAGCTACAGGTCCGGACTTGATATAAGGCTCATGAGACGGTTGTCTCAGGTCCAAAATTTTAGAGGGCACCATTCTTTTATACTATTTAATGTATATAAGTCCGATTTGAATAAAAACAACGCATACTCATTCTAATCATTTTAGTTCGCGTAAAAATGTACCTTTTTTGTTATAGGGTATCAAAACGTCATATATTAGAATACCAAAAGACAAATCAGTTAGTTTGTTGTGTTTCTTGGAGGTATAAATTGAACAACAAAACAAGTTCTAATTTTACTTATTAGTTTGAAACATCTTCAATTTTATTAGTAATTCATTATGTCATATTATTTTGGATTAAACAAAATTTATTTACTGTTCTATTTCTTAAATTTTGTGTTGATATATAGTATTATTGTATCATCGTCGATGAAAAATGTAAATTATATGAACATTAAATTTTGGGGGCACTATTTTTAGAGATCGCCTCAGGCAGGCCTCAAAATCTAAAGTCCGACACTGTATGGCTAACTTAGGAGGGTTATATGCATATGATTTCTTACTTCCTACGTAATGGAGGCTAAGGAGATTTTCTTGCATGTGCTCTTCTAAGGTTCGATGAGCCTCCATCATTCTACACTCTCCTCCCCCTCTTCCCTTGTCATCAGGAAAGTGTTAGCTATGATAGAAGTTGATTAAATCCACATGGGATATAAATATTTTTTTCACTGAGAAAAATAGCCTAGAATTGGAAAATGGTTAGTATTTTTTTCCATTGAGAAAGAGCTATAGTTTAGGAAATGGTCAATGGAAAATATTTCTCTTGTTATGACAAATAAAAAAAATAACAAAGCAAACAATTTCATATTTTATAAACATTATGTATACAAGATTGATATTAAAATAAAAATAAAAAAATTCAAAAATAGAAAACCTAATAATCGATAATGTCTCGATAACAGATGGTCCAAGTGCTGTTAAGATTTCGTTGTGACCTCTAAAATCTCATACACTGCAATCTGGGAAACGACGAGTCCTCGGTCACCCTTTCTTGCCTCACTGACATGTGGGCCAGGAAAATACTCTTGGAATCTGCCCCCATCTTATCAGCATTGGCCGGCTACTGAGGAAACAATTTAACTGCCGGCTAACGATGGGAAGGAGCTTCGAGCTCATCATCATAATATAATTAAAATAACATTTATATTTTTTGTAATTTTGCTGGGAATGGATCTAAATGAACAAATAACAATAAAATAGTAATAAATTATTCTCTGTCTGTTATATATACTCTTTTCCAGTACATTTACTCCACTCTTTCTTCAATTTCAAAGTTTTTTTTTTCCTTTGTATTTTTCTTCCTTCCATTTCTTGTGCTATATTATTGGATTTCCATAAGCAAAGCTCTGGTTTTGTTCCAATATGCAAACAACAAAGCCCAGGTAATCAAAGCTCTTTCCTTTACTATCAATTCCAATCAAAACCCAAGCTTTATTTTTTTATTTTTTTAATTTTAGAAACCATTTTTACGGGGTTTTCTTGTTTATATGGAATCCTTTTTAAAGTTCATATTTTTTTTATTGATTTTGCTTCTTTTTTTTCTGGTCATTTTGAAGATCGGTTCTTTCGTCTCCCAGTTCGAAGCAAGCTCCAAAATGGGGCAAAGGAATGAGCTTTTCGTTGGATTCGTCGGAGGCGAAGGTGTTCGATCGAAAGCCCTCCCTGAAGTCCCCATCTTCACTGGAGGTTTGACTCATCAAATCCTAATAATCTATGCATCATATTTGCTATTTTTAGGACGATTTCGATCGTTGCGTGTTCGTGTTCAGAAAAGGACTTCGAGAGAAGAGCAAGTGAGCCACCTCCAAGAAGAGCTTCGGAAGGCCAAGGAGGAGAATAGCCGAGCTCTCGAAGAGTTGGAAGAGTCGAAGAGGAACAAAACGATGCCGGTGGCGGCGGCGGCGTCGGAGAATATGCAGAAGGAAGTGGAGAAAGCAAAGGAATCGGAGAGGAAGATGCTGGAGTCGCTGATCGAGCAGACGAAGCAGTTCGAGCAGACGAAGATATCGCTCGAAGAAGCCAAGCTCGAGATCAGGTCACTCCGAGACAGCATCAAGAGCTCGAAGTGTTCGAAGAATTGTAACGGCGGCGGCAGCAGAGGTCTGGCGAAGAGCCAGAGCGACCGAAATCTTGCGAAGCTCGATGATCCTCCGGCCGATAATCAGCTGGACGTGATCCGAGTCACGAAGGAGCTCAGGCTGGCCACCGCGGCGGAGGAGAAGAGCAAGAAAGCGATGGACGGTCTGGCGCTCGCGCTCAAGGAGGTGTCGACCGAGGCCAACCAGGCGAAGGCGAGGCTCTCGACCAGCCAGACCGAGCTCGAGAGGGCGAGGTCGGAAGCGGAGAGGTCCAGAGCGACGCTGGCGGCCGCGGAGGAGAAGCTGCGGGCGGCGGAGGAAGAATGCAGGAGCCTGAGATCGAAAGCCGAGGATTCGGCCACCATTTGGAGCGAGAAGGAGAACGGATTCATAAGCTGCATGAAGGCTTCCGAGGAGGAGACCGCCAACCTGAGGCGAGAGAACGGCAGATTGGTCGATTCGCTGAGAATTTGCAGAGAAGACCACGCGAAGCTCCGAGACGTGCTCAAGCACGCGGTGAACGAAGCCACCGTGGTGAAGGAGGCGCTGGAGATTGCGAGGGACGAGAACTCCCGACTCAAAGATCTGTTGGCGGAGAAGGAGAAGGCCTACCAAAGCATCAGACAGGAGTACGAGTGCCTCAAGGTCAGCGAAGCCGCAGCGGCCGACAGCGTGAAGGAACTGAAGGGCTTTCTCGCTGCCGCTTCCGGTGTGGACTACCCCGACGTGGACTACCGCAGCAGCTGGTCTCCGGCTGGCACGGGAACGACAATGTCGGAACGGTGGAGAGCCGAGCCGAGAATACGCAACGGGAGGAGGCACTCTCTTGGAGGATCGCACGATCCCAACGGGCTGTCGGTGGAGTCGAGCGGTCAGGTCTTGGGGTCGGTCAGTAACGTGTCGGACTCCATGATACCGTCGTCGCTGTTTACTTACGACACGGAGGCATCGAACTCTGGCGGCGAGTTGATTCGCACCGATAGGACGGCGTTGCCCGGCTCGATGCGCGGCGCAGGGGAGGAGAGGAAGAAGAAGAAACCGATATTGAGAAGATTTGGGGACATGCTGAGGAGGAGAAGCTTCCACAAGTAGTGTGTTCTTTTTTAGCTTGTTTTGAGAGTTAATTTGGTATGATTTTTTGAAAAGTTTATTTGTTTTTTTTTGAAATCACACTCACACACACAATTGGGGGACTCGAACCTTGCCGGCTCCTCCGGGTGTCCGCTCCAATACCACTAGGCTAGAGAGCACGGACATTTTTTGAAAAGTTTATTTGGAATTAGTTTTTCTGTGAATATTTAGCTTGAGCCAGTTAGGGTTGTTTGAATAGATGTAACTCTTTGAAAATGTGAAAGTGGCACTTGCAGCAAGTTTAGTTTTTGTGGACTTGCAGCAAGTGACGTTTTCCAAAATGTGTTTGGATAGAATATTTTTTGTCTGCTACAAGTGGAAAAAAAAAATTGGTTTGGTGTTTGGATAGTTATGTATGTAGAAAATAGAATTTTTTTTTGGAGATATGGTAAACCTAGTATAGTTACCCCCAATATATATATATATATATATCAGCTCTCTCTCTCTATACATTTTTTTTTTCCAAAAAAAAAAAAACACTCCACCGCCACCACTCCCACCGCCACCGCCACTCCCACCGCCACCGCCACCGCCACCACTCCCCACCGTCACCACCACCACCAGCTCTTCCTCTCTCCCCACCACCACCACCACCGCCAACTCCTCCTCTCTCCCCACCGCTACCGCCACCACTCCCCACCACCCCCGCCACCACTCCCTACCGCCACAACCACCAGCAGCTCCTTCTCTCTCCCCACTCCCGCCACCACTCCCCACTGCCACCACTCCCCACCGCCACCACCGCCAGCAGCTCCTCTCTCCCCACTTTCTTCTCACTTTCCTTACTTTTTTGATGTAACTTGGTTGTAAGAAAAAATTTGTGTGCTGCAACTAGGACTGACGATTTTGCTCTGGTACCCTCTACCCTAGCCGGGTACCCTGTACCCTCAGGTGCCCACGGGTACCCTCTACCCTAGGAGGCAAGCCCTACCCTTACCCTCTTGGAATTAGGGTAGGGTAAGGGTTATATTCTGTTACCCTAGTGCAACAATTACCCGGGTACCCGTCCTACCCGTCCTACCCTCTGCCCTGTAACCCTACCCTGAACCCTACCCTACCCTGAATCACTACCCTGTAAATCTGTGCTTTGTATTTGTATAGTCCCACACTCCCACTGTAGTTACTACTACATACTTGTATAGTCCCACACTCCCTCTGCCCTGTAGCCCTACCCTAAACCCTACCCTACCCTACCCTGAATTACTACTACATATTTGTAGTTTTTTGTAATTAGTTAGTACTTAGGATTAGGAGAACTACATAGTGCTTGATCCTAATGAGTCAGGTCTAGCCCCCTCCTTGGGTATGTAGGCAGCCCAGGTTCCACTATATAACTGGGTTCAGCGCCTTTAGTAAAAAAAAATATTCCTCCTGTTATTTTTTGTTAAGTTGTTATGATTTTTGAATGTTGTAAAAATCTTAAGTATCAAGGTGTTTACTAGCAAAAAAAATAATTTTCAAAGTTAAAAAAACTGAAATGGCAAGGGTAGTACCCTTACCCTCCCTACCCTGACCCTCAGCTACCCTATGAGGGTAAAGGGCAAGGACGGGTAATGGGTATTGATTTTTTGGAAGAGGGCTACCCTACTCTTCCCTCATAACTCCCCTAGGGTATCAAAAAAAATGTCAATACCCTACCCTGCCCTGCCCTCTTCCTGCCCTTACCCTACCCTACCCTACCCATCGCCACCCTTGCTGCAACTACTGTTGCATGGATTAGACACCTGCAACGCCGATTCTCGCGCGAGCCAAAAGCTGCAATTACCGCGAGCTCCGTCCCGTTGCAGCAAAACACTCCACTTATCGCGGTTTTCCTGCGATCCAAACAGCCACTTAGAAGAATAAGCTATACACAAATGTAAACCTGCAATTTATACTTCCATCAAAGAAGAAGAACTTTGCCATAGAAGTTATGGTTTGAATGAAATCATTTTTTTTAAGATGTTTCGATACACTAATCTTTCGCCATCCAGTCGGGATCTTATACCTTTCTTTGATAACCACAAGAGTCAAGAGTCACTCGAGTTCGGTGAATAAAATCACTTAATAATCTGTCTGCAACTTCATTATATGTAATCCTTATTTTTATATCTAGTTCCAACGAATCTTTCCTCTCTAGCCTCGTTTGGCTCGCGGAATGGAAGGGAAAAGAAATCAATTTCTTGGCATTTTCTTTTCTTTGGAAAATTATGATTCCCATTGATTTTTCTTTTCGATGTTTGAAAATGCCAAAGAATATGAAAAGGAAAGTGAATACTTCAATGTGGGAAAGTGATTCCTTGCTTGGATGGATGGAATCACTTTCCTCCCTAATTATTCTTCCATTGGTAATCACTTTTCTCTCATCCTCAATTCCTTTGGCACCCAAATATAGAAAAATAATCACTTTCATTTTCCAACCCGATGATTCCGCAAACCAAACGAGGCCTCTTTGTTTTTGGCTTATATTGTATGAATATAAAAATTAATACAATTAAGGACACGATACAAATACATAAATATTTTTAAATAGGTAAAATAACAAGCCACCTATTTTTTACAAATACGAACTCCATTTGTGCATAGGTTAACTTTTCACTATCCCCGTTTCTGGCATATTAACTTCACTTTTCGATTTTGACATCAAATTTCATAAATTGTTCTTTTGAAACATATTATTTCTATTTTGAAAAACACCGAGACTACTCCAAAAAAATATCTTGTAGTACAAAAGTGAAATTTAAATACTTGTATTATCAGATATATTTTTGGAGTGGTCCTGATGTGTTTCAAAACTGACTAAAAGTGTTTTAAAAGAACAATTTATAAAATTGGGATGCCAAAATCGAACAGTGAAAAGTTAAATCAGAGTTGGGTATTTTTTTCAAACCCCCTAGATTTGACTGTAGGACTATAATTGACAAGCCTTGAAGGGGGCCGTTTGAATTGTGGATGCGACTATAATGTATAATCACAGAATAAAGATGGTAGGATCGCTCCAGCAACATAATATGAGTCTTTGCCGGCAGAGACCTCTGGTCATCTAATAGAAAGAAGCCTAATTTTTTTTTTTTTTTTTTTGGTCTCATTCGTACGACATAACATCCTGTGACATTTGTACGTGTTCATTTGTTGTTAGGATTTATTGCTTGTAACCAAGTTATTTGTTGTCTATTTCAAGCTGGATGCAGAAGAATGCAGTTTACAGAACTTTTATATCGAATGAAGAATATATATAATTGCATAATGAGAAGAATTCGAAGTACTCTTGCTAATTTGTAGAATATATAATTGCATGATAAGAAGAATTCGAAGTGCTCTTGCTAATTTGTTTTATATGGTTATTAGAGCCCATGGTACTCTTGCTACTGGCAGAAAGCTATGCTACAAACAATATTTGATAAGGACATGTCTGAAGAATTCCACTAAGCAGACTCCTTCAGGCATGCGTTTGGTTCGCGGAAAGTAAAGTAAATCATTTTTTTCCTTTATTTTCTTTAAAAAATATTATTTCTCTAATTTTTTTTAGGTCTTTTCAAAGTCTTAAAAAAAATTAATTTTACTTTTCCAAAATCCTGATCCGCGAACCAAACCGGCCTCAGTGAGTCTAAACTTTAGAATTCTCCAGTGTGGAATACAAAAGTCCATTTGGTAGGAAAACTACTCAGTCCTATACTTCTAGAGCTATTTGAAAGATTGGGTCCGTCGTGCGGCACCGTATGGACGTCGAGAAGACTAGAGCAAAAGTTCAATTTCCTCTAATAATTTCATATCGGTTCGGTCCGGTTCGACGCACGTAATGGGTGCGGGTACGTGCCCACATCTGCGGGCGCCGAATACCGATTTGATTTCCTCTTCGGGTTCGGACTGAGATCCTAAAAATACTTTTTCTCCTCCTCATTTAATTTTGACCGTTATAAACCTATTAATTTTGTAACATTTGACATATTAACTCCTGTCCAGATACAATATATCACATGTTTTTCATTTGAATTTATTTGTAACGTTCAATATTTATTGGCTGGATTAAATTGCCTTCATTCTCCATTATTCCCTAACTTTGGAAAAAAGCCTATATATTGAGACACATCTCAATATTTTGGATACACTGAAAATTACTACAAAATACTCTCTCTCTCTCTCTCTCTCTCTCTCTCCCTCATTCTTGTCACTCCGAAACTCTTTTGTTCTTGGTTTGTTGCTTTGGGCAGAGCTAAGTCGAGGGTCACTCTCTCTACGTCGTGTGCAGCAAGGATATTCCGGTGGAGCGAAAATTTTACCACTATGAGCATTCGGACAAAGTCTGCACATAGACCTGAATTAACTCTTAGGACAGTGCTACGTGCGCAACTTCTCCAGAGGCCGGTAACAATTTACTGTTTTATTTTTGTTGCAGATATTAAAGTGAAAAAATTTCAACAATCTAAGAGTTAATTGATCATTGAAATATCATATTTTTATTCATCATTATGCAAAATTTAAATATATTCATATGGTATAATATCATATAAGTTAATAAAAGACATGGTGTGACACTGTCAACACGATTGACAGAGCTCATTTGTTCATCTCTACTAAATAGGCACTCTGACTACCGTTTTACTTTATTTTTTCATCTACAATGCAAGAGAGCCCATATTTCTAACTTTGATGAGTTGGGATAGTATTTCGTCATTAAAATCTCCCAAAAGGTGAGCACAAATTCACGGTCATAAGTTCCTATGACAGATTTTTATGTTACTTTATGTTGAATATATTAATGATTCTTAAGTTCACATTTTTTTCCTTTATGCTATTGTTCCATTTGATCCATTTGAGATATATGTATTTTATGATGTTTCAGTGTCTTGTTGTCTAGGACAATTTTAATGCATTTAATAGATTTACTTAATTGGATTAGTCTCTTCCTATTTTAAATTATTTGGTTTAACCAAGTTGGTCATTTCATTGAACTTTTGGAACCAAGTGTTTTGTCAGAAAATTTGGTTTCAACATTGTTAATTTTCTTCAATTTTTTTTTTTTGCATCTTTATAAATAGTGTATACTATTTACTGGAAATTGAATTTATCTTATAGAGAAATATTTTCTGGTATTTCTGTGAGAAATAATTTTCTTCATATAGTTATCCTAAAATTGCAACTTCATCTATTGTCTACATAATTGTAATTACTCAAAATCTATAATTCCAATTAAATTTATTTATTTCTATCATTATTACAATTATTATAATTTTAATGTTGTTGTAACCGATTTGTTTAAATGAGTGCTAACAAATTTTGGTTACAGAGATATTCCTATGTCACTCCCCGATCCCGATATATGTATTCTTCATGGATTCCATATACGGTATATGTATTTAGCATGTGTATAATTCCGTATATTTATTAATGGTGGCATGTAGTTTTTTTTAGCATTGTCATTAGTGGAGTGATTAGGGATTAGGGTCTTTTTAAGCCAACCCAACCCCTATTTAATATCTCTTCCTCTCTCTCTCTCCTCATTTACTCCTCTATTTATTTCTCTCAACAATAAGTCCACAGGCAAGTACAACTTGCTCAAAAGTGGAGATTAGTAAATTTTTCATTCTTGATTTTTCCTTGATATTATTTGCCTATAATGTTCTTCTCTTCATTCTCTACAAGTTTAGTTCATGAAGTTTTTGATTTTAATGGCTAGATTTGTGTAGATCTAAGTTCCTAAAACTAGGGTTTCATGGATTTTCATGGTTTTGATCGATCAAACTTGGCTATTTTCGAAAACCAATGGTCCTATGTTGTAGGAGATTTGATTCTACACGATTTTGATCTTTGGAAAGTTAGATTTCGACTTGTTTGGAGAAAGTTATGGCCGAAGCAATATTTGGGCCTCTCCGAGGATCACCTATGCTGGCTCTGGCAGGGATGATGAACAGTTTTCCGTGGCCGCATGGACTTCCGTGACCGTATGGACTTCCGTGGCCGTATGAACTTCCGTGGCCGCATGAATTTTCGTGGCCGCATGGACTTCCGCGGCCGCATGAACTTCCGTGGCCGCATGAACTTCCATGGCCGCATGGACTTCCGTGGCCGTATGAATTTCCGTGGCCGCATGAACTTCCGTGGCCGCATGAACTACCGTGGCCGCATGAACTTCCGCAGCCGCATGAACCAATTTCTAGTTGCATGAGCCTTTCGCAGCCGCGTGTGCATTCCTCAGCCACATACGATTCGCACTTTCCAGCCGCATGCGCTTTCTCCTTGGGCCGCATATGCCTGTTCTTTCTTGAGCCGTAGAGCCTCAGCCGCCTGTTCCCTTGAGTCTCAGTCCTCATTTCTGAGCTGACTACCAATGTGATGGCTGGATATCCCTATGTGTGTACCGAGGTACAATCTACGTGAGCACCGAGGTGCTATCCTACGCGCTAAGTGTTCCTACGTGATACCTGTCAGTACCATCAAGAGTCCAGCATTACATAAGTAATGGTCGGTAGCAATGACGTGGTATGTGATGTGTGTTGCATTACACCAAGAAGGGGGAACATACGTATGACTCCTTGAGCCAGTACGGATTTTTTCTTGGGGTACTCGTACGATGTACGACATCTTGATGAGCGAACATGTGACCACGACATATGAGCTCTGAGGATAACCTAGGGATTAATTAGGCAACTAACTTGGTAGATGCATTGGGTGGGATGAATCCCAAGATCGTGCCATACTGGCCATCCCAGGTTCAGTCCTGACGTGTCGGGTTGGCCGCCACGGATATGGTTTTATTCGCCTATAGCGAAAGACTATATCCGACCTCTACGAGCTATGTGTTATATGTTTAGCGCGGTAGCCCTCCGGGGGACTGGCGCATATTCAACGTGTTATATGTCTTATGGTTTGGCTAGCCCTGCTGGGTTGACACGATCTGAGGATTCCTTTATCGCGGGGATAACTCCGCCAAATATAGAAAGCCGCAAGAATGAATGGCCGCTTGGAAAATGACTTGACTGTGCTTGAGCCTTCCACTAGTAGCCGAGGGACATAAACTGTCACGGTACGTGGTCCAACCCATGTCCTTGTTTGGTTGTTGGGTTGGTCTATCGTGCTAGGACAGGCTGTGGACCGAGGTTACGACCGAAAGCTTTCATTAATATTTATAATATTTATGCTTGGGTTTTATCTCACTCTTTTGTGCTCCCTTGTGGTACTTGCTATTCGGGACTGATCCCGCTGGTTTTGTTTGGCCAGATCACGTAGCAGAGCCTGAGGATCCGAACTTCTTCCCTGACGTCAATGGTGCATACTAGGAGCATGGCTGGCGGGGGACTCGAGTGGGTTTCTTCTCCACCACTCTTGTATCTTTACTTATGTCCTGGCATTTAGCCACCAGCACCTGTTTAGCCGGCTAATCTAGACATTTTGTCTTTGCACAATTGTAATTAAATCAGACTGCAGCTGAATACAATTTTGTACCTATGAATTTCTGGGCTAGCTAACTTATAAAGCTAGACCCCCCATGATCATTTTGATGAAACGTCAGGGACGCCTTACTGCTTTATCTTATATGTTCATTAATTGATGTTTTCTGGCTTGAATGATTGAGACATAGATGTTCTGTGTGACCATAGGAGACTTGAATGTAGCATATACCCCCTTGTCTTTCGACAGCCACGATCGCCGTATGACGTTTGTATACCTCATATGGAGTAGCTGGCCTAGTCCATCTCCGTATTTCGGTACTGGGGCGTGACAAGGTTTTATTGGTGGCCCATGCAGGTCTGATTTTCAGACTTCTGGGGTGAAACTATTATAGAAGTCTCAATCAAAACTTGTTCCCTTTGGATCTCTTGCCTCGATTTCTCTTTTCTCACATTAATTGATAACCTGAATTGCATCCTCGAATCTTACTCGTCCTAATAATTAATATCATGTACCCTTCCTTATAGGGGTGCTTCTTTCTCAGTAGCTGGTGAGGCCAACATGGAGGAACAACCGGCAGAGCATGGCTCGACGGGGCAGCAATCGGAAGGAGTACATTCTCCTGACCAGATCCGAGTAGAAGTGATATCAGAGCCAGTAGAACCGCAGGTTCTAGAAACTCCTGCACCCCCAGCGGTGCCTGCCACGACGCCAATACCTGATGCTGCAGCACTCCTGGAGGTCATCCAAGGATTCTTGGCTACTCAGCAGCGACAGGTGGCAGCCCATCAGCAACAGCAGACCCGACGACAGGAACAGAATGTGCTACTGAATCAGGGGTTACAATTAGCCCTCGAGAGAAGTGTCAGAAATGATTCAGGAGCATCGGGGAGGTTTTGTCGACTTAACCCGAGATATTTTGACGGCACAGAGGATGCCATCACGACGGATGCTTGGCTTCAGAATACTGAGGCCATATTGACTGCAGCTAAGGTTCCAGCAGAAGAGAAGGTTGACCAGGTTAGACTGATACTTCAGGATCTCGCCCGCGATTGGTGGGCATCAGAATAGGTTGGACTGAGGTGTCATGTTCCCTGGGATAGCTTCCGTACCAGATTCAAGGCCAAGTACTTTGGCGTGGTAGCGCGGTATGAGTTACAGCAGAGGTTTATCAGTCTCAAGCAGGCTGGAAAGACGGTGGATGGATATGCAGCAGAGTTCTGCAGACTGAGTCGGTTTGTACCGACGATGGTAGCTACAGAGCCCGAGAAGGCGATGAGGTTCCAGCAGGGACTTCATTTGGAAATTCTACAGCTTGTAGAGGGACACGACTATCAGACTTTTGATGCCGTTTTAACGGCAGCCCGGAGGCATGAACTCACCCAACAGAGGTTGGTGACAAGACATGGGGGCCAGAAGAGGTCCCATTCCCAGAGTAGGGGTGGAGGAGTAGTACAGCGGACATCGACGCCAGCACCCGACATTCGTATTCAAGAGTCAGGAGTGCCACGGAGGACGGCAGTATCTGAGATATCAGCACCAGTCCGGCATCAGCAGCCGAGGAACTAGCAGCAGCGCCAGGGGGCGTCAATTGGATGTATTTACTGTGGTAAGGGAGGGCACACTAGGGATGTGTGTCGTTCAGCTAATGGGTTATGCATGAGGTGTGGCAGTCCAGACCATAGGATTGCCAATTGTCCTATGATGCAGAGGCCAGGAGGGCCAGTTCAGCAGTTTCCGACATTGTCAGCTCCAGGAATAGCACCGAACAGAGGACCAGCACTGGCCGTAAGGCCGCTCGCCCAGCGTCTACCTACGCATGCTCAGATGTTTCGCCAGACATAGAACAAGGAAGGCCCGCAGAGGCCGCAGCAACAGCATGGTCGAGGAAGGCAGCAGGAGGGAGCTCAGCAAGGCCAGGGCCAGGCCTTCACCCTATCACTGAAAGATGCGCTAGCTTCAGGCGACGTGGTTGCAGGTAATATTTCTGTTACCTCTTTTCCAGCAGTAGCATTATTTGATTCGGGGGCTACCTACTCTTTTATATCTGTACGATTTACGACACGTATTGGATTGGAGTTCGAGGCATTGCCAGAGAGGATGAATATACTCACTGGTAATGGGCTCGTAGGAGTTAGCAGAGTGTGCTTAGCGTGTCCAGTCATAGTGAGTGGACGATTATTGCCCGCATCTTTGATTGAGTTTTCCATGGGCAACTTTGACGTTGTCCTAGGCATGGACTGGTTGAGAGACAGTCATGCGACGATAGATTATCGGGGAGGTAGGATAGTATTTAATGTACCTGGCATTGAGGAGTTCGTCTTTGACCGATCACTGGAGGATCGACCCAAGGGCATCGTTGCAGAAGCATTGGCAGAGCAGGAGCAGATTCCAAGGGTAGTCAGAGAGTTTTTTGATGTATTTCCAGATGAGCTTCCAGGTTTACCACCAGTGAGAGATGTTGAGTTTTGTATTGAGCTGAATCCTGGGACGGAGCCTAAAGTCGACAGAGTTTACAGAATGTCACAGTCAGAGTTGGGCAAGTTGTACCAGCATGAAGAAGAATTGAAGGCGAAGCAGTTTATCCGAGACAGTAAATCGCCCTGGACAGCACCGATAATTTTGGTACCCAAGAAGGATGGATCAACGCAAATGTGCATTGATTACCGGCAGTTGAATGCAGTAACCGTGAAGAACAAGTATCCTTTACCAAGGATTGATGACTTGTTTGATCAATTGAGTAAGGCTTGCATCTTCTCGAAGATTGATCTTCGATCTGGATATTATCAAGTGAGGGTCCGGGAGCAGGACATACCCAAGACAACATTTAGATCACGGTATGGGCATTATAAGTTTCTGGTGATGCCATTTGGACTGACTAATACCCCAGCAGTATTCATGGATTTGATGAATCGCATCTTTCTACCCTATTTGGATAAGTTTGTAGTAGTGTTTATAGATGATATCCTCGTCTATTCCAGTAGTAAGGAGGAACATGAGAAACATCTTCGGACAGTTTTGTAGACCTTGAGGGAGCATCAACTTTATGCGAAGCTTAATAAATGTGAGTTTTGGTTGGACCATATTTCGTTCCTGGGATACATTATTTCTGGAGCAGGAGTGTCAGTAGATCCGAGGAAGGTAGAGACAGTAGAGAATTGGCCAGTCCCGAAGACGGTAGCAGAAGTACGAAGTTTCTTAGGATTGGCAGGTTACTACAGAAGGTTCGTGGCAGACTTTGCCAGGATTTCGGCACCCATGACGCATTTGACGCATAAGGATGTAGAGTTTGTTTGGTCAGCAGAGTGTCAGGCATCATTTGAAGAGTTGAAGAAGAAATTAATCTCAGTCCCGATCTTGACCCTTCCAGTAGGATCGGGAGGATTTACAGAGTATTGTGACACATCCGGGAAGGGACTTGGATGTGTGTTGATGCAGCATGGTAAGGTGATAGCATATGCATCTCGACAGCTTCGAGATCATGAGAAGAATTATCCGACTCACGACGTAGAATTAGCAGCCGTAGTGTTTTCACTTAAGTTATAGAGACACTATTTATATGGGGTTCGAGTGGATATTTACACTGATCACAAGAGTTTAAAGTATGTGTTTACCCAGAAGGACCTAAACATGAGACAGAGGAGATAGTTGGAATTACTGAAAGACTTTGATGTAATTCTTCAGTATCATCCAGACAAGGCGAATGTGGTAGCAGATGCCTTGAGCAGGAGAGATGGTGCATTCATTCTAACCACGCAGAGGCATATTTTGGAAGATCTTCAGAAAATGGGAATTGAAGTGATCTTGCCGCAAGATACGGGAGTTATGGCCAGTTTGCAGATTCAGTCTACTCTCGTAGAGAGGATCAGAACAGCTCAGGCGGAGGATCCGCGAATCCAGAAGCTTCGATCAGAGAGTGAGTTAGGTCTCGGAAAGGAGTTAGCAATCTATGATGATGGTACACTTAGGTTCGAAAACCGTATTTGTGTACCCGGTGGAGACCTTCGACACGAAGTTATGTCAGAAGCTCATAGTTTACCTTATTCCATTCATCCCGGAGGCACAAAGATGTACCAGGATATGAAGCAGCACTTTTGGTGGAATGGCATAAAAAGGGAGATAGCGAGGTTTGTATCCAGGTGTTTGGTATGTCAGTAAGTGAAGAAAGAGCAGCAGAGACCAGCAGGATTGTTGCAGCCGCTACCTATTCCGGAGTGGAAATGGGAGCACATCACGATGGACTTTGTGACCGGTTTACCTAGACCTCCGACCGGCCGAAAATGCAGTTTGGGTGATCGTGGATCGGCTCACGAAGATAGCACATTTTTTTCCTTTCAGAGTAGGGCAGTCTAGGGAGCAGCTGGCAGAAGTGTATATAAAGCAGATTGTGAGGCAGCATGGTGTTCCAGTCAGCATAGTATCAGATAGAGACACCCGGTTCACCTCTCACTTTTGGCAGAGTTTGCACCAAAGTTTGGGTACCAAGTTGAGGTTCAGTACAGCCTATCATCCGCAGACGGATGGATAATAAGAAAAAACCATTCAGACCTTGGAAGATATGTTACGGGATTGTACTTTAGACTTCGGCAGAACTTGGAAAGATCATCTTCATTTAGTAGAGTTCTCTTACAATAACAGTTATTAGACAAGTATACAGATGGTACCGTTTGAAGCATTGTATGAAAGAAAGTGTAGGTCCCCTCTGGCATAGGACGATGTGGGAGAACGAAAATTGTTGGGACCAGAAATGATCACGCAGACCGTGGAGACAGTCAAGTTGATCAGAGAGCGGCTTCGGGTCGTGCAAGACAGACACCGCCACTGGGCAGATCGGCATCGAAGGCCTATAGAGTTTGGTGTCGGTGACCAAGTATTTCTGTGGATTTTGCCTACTCGGGGTGTCATTAGATTTGAAACCCGAGGAAAGCTTAGTCCGTGATTCGTTGGTCCTTTTAAGATTCTCGCTCGGGTAGGCGATGTTGCTTATCGGCTTGCCCTTCCTTCCTCGCTATCTGGCGTACATGATATGTTTCATGTATCTCAGTTGCGTGGATATGTTCCAGATCCGAGTCATGTCCTCGACCATTCGGAGTTAGTCGTTGGTACCGACCTAACTTACGAGGAACAACCCGTGTCTATTTTGGACCGGCAAGAGAAGGTACTCAAGAACCGGACTATTAGCCTTGTCCGTGTCGCTTGGGGCCATCACTCTCCGGGAGAGTCAACCTGGGAGCGCGAGGACGAGATTAGATCTTGGTATCCGCACTTGTTCGACTCAGGAGGTATGTTTCTCCTCATACCTTGATAATCTTCTTACATATTTGTTTCGCACCATTTTGAAATGTATGATCGATAACTGCTAATGATGGGTTGTTAGCGTAGATTGTAATTGCACCTTGCTTGTCCGGATACCTCTACCTTTGTCTTGGCTGAAATTCCGAGGACGAAATTTTTCTAAGGAGGATAGGGATGTCACTCCCCGATCCCGATATATGTATTCTTCATGGATTCCGTATACGGTATCTGTATTTAGCATGTGTATAATTTCGTATATTTAATAATGGTGGCATGTAGTTTTTTTAGCATTGTTATTAGTGGAGTGATTAGGGATTAGGGATTAGGGTTTTCTTAAGCCAACCCAACCCCTATTTAATATCTCTTCCTCTCTCTCTCTATCCTCATTCACTCCTCCATTTATTTCTCTCAACAACCACTCCACAGACAAGTACAACTTGCTCAAAAGTGGAGATTAGTAAATTTTTCATTCTTGATTTTTCCTTAATATTATTTGCCTATAATGTTCTTCTCTTCATTCTCTACAAGTTTAGTTCATAAAGTTTTTGATTTTAATGGCTAGATTTGTGTAGATCTAAGTTCCTAAAACTAGGATTTCATGGGTTTTCCTGGTTTTGATCTATCAAACTTGGCTATTTTCAAAAACCAATGGTCCTATGTTGTAGGAAATTTGATTCTACACAATTTTGACCTTTGAAAAGTTAGATTTTGACTTGTTTGGAGAAACTTATAGCCGAAGCAATATTTGGGCCTCTCCGAGGATCGCCTATGCTGGCTCTGGCTGGGAGATGAACAGTTTTCCGTGGCCGCATGGACTTCCGTGGCCGCATGAACTTCCGTGGCCGCATGAATTTTCGTGGCCGCATGGACTTCCGTGGCCGCATGGACTTCTGTGGCCGCACGGACTTCCGTGGCCGCATGAATTTTCGTGGCCGAATGAACTTCCGTGGCCGCATGGACTTCCGTGGCCGCATGAACTTCCGTGGCCGCATGAATTTTTGTGGCCGCATGAACTTTCGTGGCCGCATGAATTTCCGTGGCCGCATGAACTTCCGTGGCCGCATGAACTTTCGTTGCCGCATGAACTTCCGCAGCCGCATGAACCAGTTTCTAGCTGCATGAGCCTTTCGCAGCCGCATGTGCATTCCTCAGCCGCATACGATTCGCACTTCCCAGCCGCATGCGCTTTCTCCTTGGGCCGCATATGCCTGTTCTTTCTTGAGTCGCATGAGCCTCAGCCGCCTGTTCCCTTGAGTCTCAGTCCTTATTTCTGAGCTGACTACCTATGTGATGGCTGGATATCCCTATGTGTGTACCGAGGTACAATCTACGTGAGCACCGAGGTGCTATCCTACGTACTAAGTATTCCTACGTGATACCTGTCAGTACCATCAAGAGTCCAGCATTACATAAGTAATGGTCGGTAGCAATGACGTGGTATATGATGTGTGCTGCATTACACCAAGAAGGGGGAACATACGTATGACTCCTTAAGCCAGTACGAATTTCTTCTTGGGGTACTCGTACGATGTACGACATCTAGAGGAACGAACATGTGACCACGACATGTGAGCTCTGAGGATAACCTAGGGATTAATTAGGCAACTAACTTGGTAGATGCATTGGGTGGGATGAATCCCGAGATCGTGCCATACTGGCCCCCCCAGGTTCAGTCCTGACGTGTTGGGTTGGCCGCTACGGATATGGTTTTATTCGCCTATAGCGGAAGACTATATCCGACCTCTACGAGCTATGTGTTATATGTTTTAGCGCGGTAGCCCTCCGGGGGACTGGTGCATATTCAACGTGTTATATGTCTTATGGTTTGGCTAGCCCTGCTGGGTTGACACGATCTGAGGATTCCTTTTAATTAGTATCGCGGGGATAACTCCGCCAAATATAGAAAGACGCAGGAATGAATGGCCGCTTGGAAAACGACTTGACTGTGCTTGAGCCTTCCACTAGTAGCCGAGGGACATGGACTGTCACGGTACGTGGTCCAACCCATGTCCTTGTTTGGTTGTTGGGTTGGTCTATCGTGCTAGGACAGGCTGTGGACCGAGGTTACGACCGGAAGCTTTCTTTAATATTTAGAATATTTATGCTTGGGTTTTATCTTACTCTTTTGTGCTCCCTTGTGGTACTTGCTATTCGGAGCTGACCCCGCTGGTTTTGTTTGGCCAGATCACGTAGCAGAGCCTGAGGATCCGAACTTCTTCCCTGACGTCAATGGTGCATACTAGGAGCATGGCTGGCGGGGGACTCGAGTGGGTTTCTTCTCCACCACTCTTATATCTTTACTTATGTCCTGGCGTTTAGCCACCGGCACCTGTTTAGCCGGCTAATCTAGATATTTTGTCTTTGCACAATTGTAATTAAATCAGACTGCAGCTGAATACAATTTTGTACCTATGACTTTTTGGGCTAGCTAACTTATAAAACTAGACCTTCCATGATCATTTTGATGAAGCGTCAGGGACGCGTTACTGCTTTATCTTATATGTTCATTAATTGATGTTTTCTGGCTTGAATGATTGAGACATAGATGTTCTGTGTGACCATAGGAGACTTGAATGTAGCATATACCCCCTTGTCTTTCGACAGCCACGATCGCCGTAAGACGTTTGTATACCTCATATGGAGTAGCTGGCCTAGTCCGTCTCCGTATTTCGGTACTGGGGCGTGACATCCTACTATTGAAACTATTTTCACTCATCTGATACTTGAGTAAAATGTTTACACTTGATTAGCAATAGCATTAATAGGTATTGCGGTTATTATCATTCTGCCAAGATCGTGCCTGGCTCCTCTTCTTGAAAGTTATATATCACTGATGGACCCTATTATATCTTTCACAGTATGTTAATTTGTCATCACAAACTACAGTAGGTGGTTAATTTTCAACTGGAACATGTTCATATTTGATCATACTACAACTATTTACCGCAGTAACTTGCATGGCATTGCAACTGCTTGTATTTGTTATAATACATACATGGGAATCAATAACCAAGTATGCTATATTGCCAAAGTAAGAATGGACTTACTATTAGTTGCATTATTAGAGTTTGCTTCACTTTTTAATTAAAAATTTTATTTCTAGGCTTGCACGACCTTTAAAAGTACTTATCCACATTATGTCTACATTTTGTTTTCATGTCCATTTTTTACTAATTTGAAATGCACGTGGCTTTATTGTCATTGTCAAACTTTGTTTTATTTTTCATTTGTTTAATTGTTTTTGACAATGTATGTAAAATATTTGTGAACCATGAGTCGTAAAGATTTGTCTTTCTAAACTCTAACTCTCTTTCTTATTTGAATGGAGAAACACAAAATTCAGTTTTAAATTATTTGGCTTTGATTAGCATCTTGTGTTTACATTTATTTCTCACTTGTCTCAATCAGCGTCTTGTGTTTAGATTTGTTTCTCATTTGTCTCAATCAGCGTCTTGTGTTTAGATTTGTTTGCATTCAGATTGAGTTTCAAACTCGAAATGGTGGAAAACAAAGTCTATCTCATACTCACATCACTCTTATTTTCTACAAAGAATTTGCTTGTGGATCTATAAAGTTATAATAATATATATTGTATATTTTCATAGAATTGGTTGATTGTGATATGAGTCAGTATAATATTATTGGATTTGAGATGATCTCATTAAAAAAAAATTGTTCATAAACTTTGTATAAGTCATATCTCTTAACATGATGATATTGAAAAGTTTTGCCCACTAACTATATTTGATTTTTTTTTTTTTGCTTTAGCTTAAATTATTCTTTGCCTACTAAGTATGTGTATATTGGACTAGCACACTTGCTGAAACATTTTTGCTTAAGGGATTGTTTAGAAGTCACAATTAAATATTAAGGTACTTCACTCTTTCATAAATGATGATCCTACTATTGGTGTAGATGGATCCAAAGAAAATCCGCAGTAACTAAAGTTCTACAATTATTTTCGGTCTCGGATCTATAGATACTTTTGATTTTTAAAAAAAATCATGCATGGTTATTCGGTCATAATTTGGTATTTGTTCTTGCTGCATTATTTACTTAGTTGGTATTTTAATGAAAAGTATCACATTGATGATATAAATATCTATGATTGTATGTATTGATTTTGCACTACATAATCAATAAGGATATTTTTGTAATTAAGAAATATCAACAAAAACTATTTATCTGACTATTTTACAAATATTGCTGAATTATTTTTATTGTTAAAATTTATTGAAAAATGTACTATTGTGCAAAAATGTATTGTTGTGCCTGAATGAACAAGGTATGCATCGTTTACTTACATTTTGTTAATATGTATACCAACCTCTATTTTCTTGAAGAAAAAATCACTAGAAATATTTTATCTGTCAATGAAAGAAGCAATATGTTAAGGATGACAATAATACATATTTACATTTTGTGCTCTTACTATTAACATGATCTTTGTAATATTCTCTCTCTAAGTCAAAGGCATTAGAGATTGTGACTTGACTAGAAAATGTGCAAACATGCTAAGGGTGAAGGTACATAAAACAAAGTTCTTTGCTCTATCTTTCTGAATGTGATTTTCCAAACTATTGGATACTGATGGTTGTTTAGTAAGATTAATAGAACTACTTAAAATTATGTACCAAATATTTCTTCTGAAGTGCTATTGCTAGGCCGAAATTAAGAAGTACACTACCAAAATATGTCTATTTAGTGACGGCCAGATCCGTCGCCCATCCGTCGGCAATTTGTATTAGCGACTGATCACTGACGGATCTTGGTCAAAATAATCCGTCGGCAATCAGCTCGTCGCTAATAAAGATCCGTCGCTAAGTAGTCGTCAAGTGACGGAATAGCGACGGCTTTTCGTCGTCACAATACGATGCATTAGCGACGACTTTTCGATGGTCTTTCGTCGATTTCAAGTATTAAATACTGAATTGTGTAGAAGCTAGCGACGGATAGTCCGTCGGTAAACCGTCGTATCAGCGTATCAGAGGGTATCGTTCCGTCGCTATTCTATCGACTGCCGTTGCTAATAAAGGACGGATTAGCGACGGAATACTGACGGATAATCCGTCGACCAAGTTCTAAAAATGCTTGGCATTTCCAGACCCATGGCGACGGATAAGTCGTCGCTACTCCGTCGCTCATCCGTCGACGAAGCGAAGGACTAGTGACGGATAATCCGTCGCCATTGTTCTGGAAATGTTATGCATTTCCAGAACCTTGGCGACGGATGTTCCGTCGCTATTCCGTCGAACTATGTATTTCTAGAACCTTGGCGACGAATTTGCCGACGCGAATCCGTCGACCACCCGTCGCTGACTGGAAACAGTTTCAAATCTCCAGGTAGCGACGGATATTCCGTCGAAAGGTAGTCGGAAACTGGAAACGATTTGTCGCTAAGCGGTCACTAGTCCGTCGCTAACTGAGATTTTTTTGAAAAAAAATACAGAGCTTTCCCTGTTCACACAAATAAGCATAAACCAAACCAATATATAACGCACACCAATTATCCAACAATCACATAGACCAAATATATAATGCACACCAATTATCCAACAATCACATAGACCAAATATATAATATACACCAATATAAAATTATCACAAATATTCTGAAATCATAAACTAATATCCGTCGTTATAATCCGAAATTCCCACAAATATTCCAAAATTCTCACAAATATTACAAATTTTCTTAATTACAATACTTTAAGGAGGAGGAGGAGTTCGATTGCCCGGTGGTGGTAATCCCTGCTGCGACCGACGAATATACTGCTCTACTAGGTACGGCGGCAAGTCGTCGTAGACACTGCTCGGAAGTCGACGTAGCTGCTCTGGCGACATGAGATCAAGGAGTGCCGTCACAGTCGAAGGCGGTACCAGAGGGGCAGCAGGGTTGAAAGAAAGATGACCGACGGAAGAAGGACCAGGAGCAACAGTCGACGGACCGGCACCAGTAGAAGACGGACCGACACCAGCAGCAGACGGACCGGCAGCAGCAGACGGACGCGGAAAGTACGTGGCAATTTTCTCCCGCAAGGACGACACCGCCTCGTGCAGCTGCGTAAGCTGCGACCTAACATCATCGTCTGCCGGAGCCGCGGAAGGAGGCGGTGTCGGTGGAAATCTCTGAGTCGCAATTGTGCAACGGCCCTAGGGAGACTCCGTACAGGTGCCCTTTCTTAAAGCCGCCGACGGTATCTACGAACAAGTCGTTGCAAGCGGCCAAAGAAGAGGGCGTTCGGACGGGCGTCTTTTCACCGACATCCTCGGTCTCAGTTAACTGA
This sequence comes from Iris pallida, assembly GCA_029216955.1. Lineage (NCBI taxonomy): Eukaryota > Viridiplantae > Streptophyta > Magnoliopsida > Asparagales > Iridaceae > Iris > Iris pallida. The sequence goes on from JANAVB010008799.1 coordinate 3,229,945, forward strand.
GCTCGACTAAGGGCCTCACGATACGCAGCCTATCAAATGAATGTGTTTTTATTATAAGATTTACCTAAGTTGTAATCTAAATCCTATGTTTCACTAAGCTAAGTGTGAATCCTAAGTTTACCTAAGTTATAGTCCGAATACTTTTAATTATAACGTAAATCTCATAAACATAAGTACTTACATCAATCTCCTTGGCCCTCTCGTCGACGAAGCTCCTGTCCTTCCGTCTCTTGTGCGTATGCTGGAAGACGTCGTGCATGGTGACCGATTCTGGCGCTCTTCCCTCCTTCACCGCCCGTTGGGTCTGCATACAAAATTTTTGTAGAACTTAATTAACTCCGTATATTAATAATACCTAATTCGATAGTGAAATAAATTTACGGTATCTCACCAGATCTGCAAGCGTCGCTGCGTGGGGCCTTGATCCCCCCGTATGAAGCCCCGCGACCCGTCGGTTCGCTTTCGCCTTCTCCGATTTCTCCTTGTACGCAGGAGTATTCATCATATCTAAGAGGTCCTCATAATAGTCCTGTCGGATCCAATTCGGCCTCGTCCGCCCCATTTTTAGGTCATGAATCATATCCCGTATCTTCTTCGAGGCAGCGTTTTTGTAGGTCCTATGGATCGCGTCCTCGCGATGGGGGGGCCACCAGTACGTCGTCTAACATACAAATTCAATTATCACGTAATTTAAAAAATGGTTGATTAAAGAGTAACTAATAATTAACTAGAAGATATAGATATATACCCTCAACACGTCGAGCCAGACGTACTTCAAGTTTGGGGGCACCGACGAAAAGTTGAGGTAGGGACCATGGAAGTTAGCCCTGATAATTTCTCCAAGAGTCCTGGCAACATTAAACGGAAAAAACCTACAAAAAAGAAACGATTGGATTATTAACTTGAATAAATGAAAGAAATTTAATAAATTATCTTTAATTTACTTACGAGGTCCCCGCGGGCCATAACTCTCGTCGGAACTCGTCTCTCGGCCTCTCTGGTGCCGTCGGAGGATCCGCGGGTTCGCGCATGTACTCCCCAGTAATCGGATGGAACCGAGTATGGGGTACTCTGGGGCCCACTGTGCAGTAACTGTGGGATCCACTGGTGGGTCCGCTGGTGGGTCCGATAGCGGAACAGATCCGCTAGCAGATCCAGACTCATGCCTCGATGAAATAGTCGATCGACAGCGGGATGCATCTGTGCCCGGGGTACTCTCCGGGTCGGGCTCGCTGGATGGGGTCACATCCCGGGAAGATTGAATGCGACCACGACCACCAGCACCACTACGACCACGACCACGACCACCATCACCGCCAGCACCATTACCACGACCACCACCAGAACCACGACCACGGCCAGCCATCATGACCTGTAAATAGAACACATAAACATAATTAACAATATCAAAGTGTAATTGAATATAAAATTCTAAACTAAAATATACATACCACCAGTAGGGAGACGAGTGCCGCTGCGACGAAAAAGACTAGGAGTGCCATCTGCAATAAGTAAATAATCGAACGAAAAAATATAAATTCACGTAATTGCTTTTATGAGGTCAAACTTAATTCACGTAATTGGAAGTGTTTTTAATATACAACAATATTTAACCTAATCATCGTCTTCGTTCTCATCCTCGGCCTCGTCTTCATCATCATCCTCCTCCTCATCCTCATCCTCATCCTCATCCTTATCTTCATCGTCGATTTCATCTGTATCCTCATCCCCATCAAATTCGTTTTCTTCTTCCTCTTCTTCTTCTTCTTCTTCTTCTGCCTCAATATTTGGGACAAGACGTCCCTTTCTCCCCTGGTTGACAGTTAAGTCTTGTGTATCAACCTCTTCATCCCCTCTATTTTCCTCAACAATATCTTCAACATCCATCGTAACCGAGTGTTGTCCCAAGTATTGGGACTTTTCGATCTGGTCCTCTTGGTATGCTGGGTCTCCAACGTTGAATGTATTTCTAGATTTAATCTTGCATACTGCCCACCAGTCAAATCGATCTCTATGACGCCTTGGGTAGCTTGTGTAGTAGACTTGAACAGCCTGATTTGCTATCGCAAATGTATCGGACCCTCTATACCTCCTGCGATGATTTATATCGACAAATCCAAATTATTTATCGATTCTCCAACCGATATTTGGTGTCGTATCGAACCACTTACATTTGAACATCACAATATGCATATCATATGGGCCAGTATATTGTAAATCTATAATATCCCGAAGCACTCCATAATAGTGAAAGTCTGGTTCATCGTCATAGATGGTGCCTCTTATGCAAACACCGGAATCCTTGGTACTGATGCCGTCATTGATAAATTTGACATTTATAGCATTCTGAGTTGCCTTAAACCTGAAGCCATTAACGACATAGCCTGGCCAAGTCTTTGTTTGCCTCTTCGGTCCCAATGCCAGATAACGAACACTCTCATTAGTGAGTGTTGTTTCAGGCAATAAAACCTGTAAATATATATTTATAATTTAAATGTTTTAGATTATATATTTCTAATCTTAGTTACTTATGTATTTTATAAGAATATATAAAATCAACCTCAATTATAATCTTAGTTACTTACGTATTTGCGAAACCATGACGGAAATGTACAATCAACCTCTCTTTGAAGTCCCTCATCGGTAATATCGGGTGTCCTCATTTTGACTTCATCTCTAAATACACTATTAGAGAAAATAAGAATATATAAGTGTAGTCACTTAATTCATCAAATTCGAGATTATAACGAGTGCAAGTGTACTGACTTACTGTCACGCCCCAGAACCAGAATACCGGAGAGCGGGGGCAGACATAGCCAGCTACGCAATCCCAAAGTACGTTAATACTCTGAAATCACGTATAAGCTGTCGAGACATGGGGGTTACTCTACAAGCCATCAGTCAATCCTAAGGTTTAACAATCCTAGGTATCTCAATCACATGCAATTATACAAGAGCAAAGAGTACGATCATCATACATACAATAGTAAGGCGTCCCGAACCATATATACATGACTGATCATGAAGCCAGTACCATAGAATTGAGGACTAGCTAGAGTATTAGTCGTACATGATAAGGACTAGCTATAGTCTAGAATACACATATCATGTTTATGCCCGTAGGCTACAATATCAAGGAAAATACCAAAACACGAGCTAAACACGTGCTCGGGGCTAAACGTTACAAGAGAAGAATTTACATATCAGTGGGAGGATGAAGAAGAAATCCACTGAGGCACTCTGGTGCTCCGGCTGGACACCGTCGAGTAGATGGTGCGGTAGAATCCTTCGGGCTCTTCTATCAGAATCTGGCCATGCAAAACCAGTGGAGTCAGACCCCAAATAGCAAGTACCACAAAGGAGGCCGAACTATGAACTTAAAACCAGCAATCATAGCAATCAACAGGGAGAGAAAGCAATAAGTAAGGGAGGATCGAGATTCGTGCAGTACCAATGCACTAATCCCGAACATAGGGAGACAATAAGTAAATCATCAATTGACATAAAGTAAACTGGAGAACATGCTAAATAAATAGAGCTAGGCAATATACGAAGAGAGGACGAAGGTACTGTTCCGGAAGCCAGGTTACAACCCTTAAACCAAACAAGGACCGGGATTGTAATCCTTCGCCTGAACAGAACTTAGTCTCTGATCATTTATTGCTAGAGGTGACAATCATTAAGTGATAATCATAGAGTGACAATACAGAGTATAATACATTAGAGTGACAATTATTGCAATCATTACCTTGGAACAATTAGGAACTGGATCTAGACAAGACTTAGACTGGAAATGTGATATACGATGAGATAACTATGGGACTTATTCAGATAACCAGGTTACAACCCGTAAACCAAACAAGGACCGGGGTTGTAACGCTTCGTCTGAACAGAACTTGGTTTCTCCCACCATTTATCGGCAAGGTAAAATAAGAAATCAGGACATGTAACAATCATATACAAGATCAAGACAAGACTAGACAGACTGAACTCCATCCAACATTCACGGCCAAGCAATAAGTACGGCTTGATCCTTTAACTAACTAGGGTTATCACAGGCCTAGTTACTAGCAAGATGCAATGAGAATTCCAAGTCCGGTTACCTGTTTGTTACTACCTGAGTGATCCCAACAAGAAAAGGAAAAGATAGCATGATATAGCAGACACACTGTAGTAAGATACATGTGTCCTAAGGTACCACACTCGACGGCGGGCTGGAAGTGCGCTCATCTTGACGGATAGCAACAAATCCCATGTATATATATAAGGCCGGGACCAAAGGGGCAACAGGTAACTGGGAAATTCTCTATGAACTATTTGATCAATCTAGTCATTAACCTAGCCAGATTCAGTATGAATTCCTGACCGTGGAAAACCAGAGATTCATGTCCTAGACATGATGCAAGACATGACGGGTTTATTTGTACAAACACAATCACCCACGGTGTCCAAGCCATTCATACTGGTCATGTCAGGTTAGCCATCGTAACAGTATTTCAAGGAGTATCATGTCAAGAGTGCGCCACGGCGGGCCACTATCATGTCATTATCATGTCAAGTTTACTGGTCAAGAGTGCGCCACGACGGGCCACTATCAGGTCATGTCAGGTCATTAATCAGGAGTGCACCACTACGGGTCACTATCGTGTTTAGGGTACATGTGCCGGATAATATAGTACAAGTATTCAATCAGGAGACTCAAGTTATGCTGAGGTTACAAGACACAAGTCATCAGTAAAGATCAAATAACAATAGAGAAATAATAATAATAACAATAATTAAATAGCGGGACAAGGCACAGGAAGGAGCCCTGCGGCTCAGGGTCACTATCAAGTCATGCTAGTTCCTGGTCATACTATGTCATGTACAATTGTCATTTCAATCATGTCAATCAAATCAGGATTATCAAGTCATGCTAGTTCCTTGTCACACTATGCTGCCCCGCGCGCGCCACCCCCGCAGTCTTCGCCGCCCCCGCAGCCCACGACGCCCCCGGCAGCCCAAGACACCTACGACCACCGAGAGAGAGAGAGAGAGAGATTACCTTTGGGAGAGAGAGAGGAGAGGTTGCCGATCACCGCCGCAGGAGTGAGAGAGAGGAGAGTGAGGTCGCCGACCGCCGCAGGAGAAAGAGAGAGAGGAGAGAGAATAAAATTTGGGGAAATAAAAAGTTCCCCCTGTCGTTTCAATTTAAGTCTGGGCCCTTTATTTAGCGACAGACTAGCGTCGGATTTTGTCCGTCGCTAATCCGTCGCTCTATTTGATACTTGCCGACGGAAAATCCGTCGCTACATAGTCGAAGCATTGTCCCGCCACTTCTCCCAACAATTTTTGCCAAATAATCGACTGCATAGCGACGGCTGCATTTCCGTCGCTATATTTCCGACGACCTAGCGACGGATGAGCGACCTTTTCTCCCCCTTAAAATGAAATAAAAAATGTATCGGCATGTCGTCGGTACTCCGTCGACTATTTGCCGCGAATCCGTCGCTAACGCCGACAGAAATTTTCCGTCGCTAACAATCCGTCGCTAATTGACTGTATTTTGGTAGTGGTACAAAATTGCAACGATCATGTGGAAAGGTAAATTTTTAAATTTATAATTCACATATTTTATTCATTTTGATTACTAAGTTTAGTTGGACAAATATATGATGTCTGTGAGCCTTCATTCTTGGTTTCTGTATGTAGAATACAGTGATAATGGATAATATTCTTTCCTTGACCGGTTTTACATATTTGAATCTTAAATGAATATATTATCACAATATTAGAATTTCTGATCGGAAAGAAATCTCTATATTGTTCTGTCACAATATTTAGACAAACTTTGTCTTTGCCTTTATTTCGTTATGCTATAATTGTTTTGACTCATTAAAACAATTTAGTCACAAGAAAGTAGTTAGTGAAATTGCAAATATCTAAAGTTTTAAAAGTTGAGATTATTTTGGGTACAAGCCGAAAGGGTCCTTCTGTCAACCGAACGTAAATAGCCCTAGGCGACACGGTACTTAATCGTCCCCCTGTGGACCACCGCTAGCTGGGAACCGGCCCCTACAGCTAACCCAAATTAATCAACACTTGATAGACTAAAGATTTTTAAGGTTATTAGCAAAATCACTTAAACTATTATTCTAGTACTCTAGACTGTCATTTTTTCAAACATGTCTAGTAAAGAGAAACCTTTAGAGCCATGGGTGAAAGATATTGTGTCATACTTTAACAGGTGACAGATTCAGATAATTTTGACTCACTATCCAAAGGTTTATATTAACAATTAGTAGAATCATACATTTTGTTAAATGATTTTGAGGACACAAAGTATGATTTAGGAGTAATCCAAACATTTGACTTAGTCAAACCAAGTACTCCTAAATAAAATAAACTTCTACTAGTTTCAGAGGTTTTTAATTATTTTCTGAGTCATTATATGACATATTCTTCGTATACAAAATTACTAAAGGTTTCACCTGTGGAACAACTTAGATACTCATAAGTTAATAGGTACATGTGACCACTATCATATCTAAGAGTATCAAAGAATTTGAATTTGTATATTTAAACATAGCTTGTACTAAGGCTAAATGGATCAGATATCTTACTGTGTATATATCAAAGGGATCCAGGTCTAAATTTTACTTTTGCCATGACTTCATAAAGTATTGAATAGATTAAGCATCTTATTATACATATACTTAATATACATATTTTTGTACCTATCATTTTTATAAATTATGCTAAAGAATTGGTAAAGCATGATCTTGTGAATTTTAAGATGAACAGGTACTTACAGCTGCATTTCAAGACATTTAAAGAGCCTAAACGACAAAAATGTAGTTCTTGACTATAAAAAAACTTTACAGATCTCTTGACGAAGAGTCTGTTTACTCTTGACGAAGAGTTTGTCTAGAAAATTATTCCTAGAATCATCGAGGGGGATGGGGTTAAGCCCATAATTTAGTCACCAGCAGTGGCAACCCAACCGAGTCTGACTGGAGATCCCAAGAAGCCGGTTCAATGGGTAGAAACAAGCTGGACTAGGTGACTATTATGGAACACTGACCTTGAGATTAAATTCTCTTAAAATAAAAGTCCAAGAGGCTGTACATGTGTACATTGATACCCCATCCTTATGGTGACAGTGTTCCTTGTGTGATATAGATATGGTGAGTTTAAAACTCTTAATAAGTCCAAGCATGATATGTAGGGTTGATTCCTATCACCAACCCTTGAGGACTTACCTATATGAGAGGTCGTGAAGGCCGCAACAATAGGACAGGGCGGTCCTAGACAACTCTCATGAAAATATAAAAGTACGCATGGCCAACCAAACGTGCCACCCGATAGACCCAAGTACCTCTAGCGTACTATGTGTGCTATTTTCTGAATCTGGTTCAAGAATACTGATTCAAGGCGTAGTCCATCAAGCTCTTCTTCAGACAAAGACAATAGTCACTACGTGAGATTCTGTCACGACCCACACCCGGATATACGGGTACGAATACGTGGGCCACGCCCAGCTTACGCCGCAGTATCGACGGTAGAGCGCTGTCAAGTACCCGATACTAACTACAACATCTAAAGATCCATAACTAGAAATGTACTCATGTCACATCATGAAAACTAAGGAAGATAAGATAAAAAATAATAACAATATCACTAGAACAACTAGAATCTACAAGGATCATATGAGACAAGAATAAAACAGAGGAAAACAATAACAAAACTAAATAGCTACCAGACCGAGAACTCCTGAGAGACACTCACGGTGAAGAATACCGAGAACCACCCTAGCTAGCAACATCATGTAGTCCAATACTGAGGGCACAACTACTCCTAAAAATATTATCAACATATCCAGTCAGGATGGAACGAGCACAAATCTCAAATAACAGTTCTAGTTAGACGATATTAAAAATGTAGCAGTAAATAGAGAGACTATACAAGGAAATTACGAAATGTACATGTGAGTATTATGGCAAGGTAAGCTGTAAATCTAGAGCTAGAACAAGGCAAGTAAAACTGATCATGCCATGTACAAGAATCAAGAATCATCTATCTAGGTGTGTGAGTAATAGATACAACATGTGTAGTACCCCGTCCTTATATCGTGCCCCGTTTTCGTCCAAGGGATGCGCGAGAAAGGAACACTGTTGCTATCGATTCGGTCGGGACCGATAGGTCAGAATCGGCCGAGTCGATCGAACGAAAACGGTTGAATTAAGATCCATTCCACGTTATGGAATGGCTTCTTCGGAACCAAGTCCCATATTCAGCGGGTTGCGCCTCGAGGATTGGCTCTGCGGCTGAGTCAGAAGAGACCTCCCGTTGCTCTGATTTCCATGCCGCATTTGATTTGGCTTTGACTTTTGTTTTCGTTAATGTGTTTTTCGTAAATTTTTTCCGAATAGGTTTTCGTGACTTGCGTTTTCGAGCTTCGCATTCATATCGAATTTCCTTGAATTATACAGTGTTCTAATCAGTTGCTTATGCGATAGCAGGTGATCGCACAGGCGACGTCAGCGCAGCCAACCGGTCGCTCGCTTGAAGCAAGGCTAAGGCGAGTGGCTGACCTCCTTCGTCTCGTCCCTCTATTTTAAAACCAAAATAAAGTAAAATGAATACTTATCACAATAGTGTAGAATCAAAAAAATCGTGGCATGATTCTTCACGAAACACTTGCTATCAAACTGTCGTTATTGAAAATAGAAAACATGTTTTCTTATGCAAATTCACTTAGCCTATGCAAAACAATGAATGAATCGATTAACGTTTATCGCAAAGATATGGCTAAGTAAGCATCGACTAAGTTCAAAAGAAAATGGTCATTGGATAACTTGTCGACAAGGTGAAGTTTCTTCGAACGGTTGCCTGGGCCAAGGGACCGATTCGGCCCGGAAGGAACGAGTGTAGCAAGCGCCAGCCTTTCATCGGCGCGAGTTAGGCGGAAACTTTCGTACAGGGCTCGCTACCCGACACGAAAGGGTCGCCGTCTAACCCAGCTATAGTTTGCGATGTTTGACATTGCCAGTGGCCTTCACACCCTTTCACTGTTTAACAAATGCACGGGACACAGGATGGATATGATAGTTGCTTAATGTTATACAATTCCATATGCTTGCCTGAAAACATGTTGACATGCAATTGATCAGGATGGTTAGAAAGATCACGTAAAAGGCTAGCTAACATGTTTATAAAATTTCTTGAATCAAATGCAGAGCTTGGATTTAATTAGCCATTCGCCAGTACATATGTTCGTACTGATCCTCGCTCTTTGCAGGTCCCGCGAACCAGAAAGGATGCGCCAACTAGCTCAGCGACGTTCGTGACTTTTGAAGCTTCGACCGTGCGTCGAAGACTTTTCCTACGACTCTACTTTTGAAGGCTCTCGACAGTCCAAGGAAGATGACTCAGCGTCCCTCCTATCCAGGTCACTGGAGTGCTTTGTTGTATATTGAGGGATGTGTGCAATGTATGGAACGGCTATCTCATCGGCACTCTTTTGTAATCGAGTCATGTTGTAGCCCGCGCGGCATGAGTTTTATACTAGAGTCTGTAAAAGATGTTCATTATCAATAAAGAATCAAGTTTTCTTTACTTAATGTGTGATTCATTTTGTCGACGTACTCTCTTAGATCTCGTGTCTCGGATTTCCTTATGACTATGCCTTATGCGATCGCAAATTAGGTTCGCACGGCATCACGCCCGGGGGACGACTATCGATTCGACGTAATCGGGACGTGACATAATGGTATCAGAGCACGGCTTTACGTCATTGGGCTCCAGGGTCGAGTTCTAGTCTCAAAACCATTGACCTCGTGTCGATGAGATGAGTTGTTCCATACGCTGAACCCTGGACATTTCTGAAACTAACGAGAGTTGCCTTTCCTTTTTCCCTACAGTTATGGGAGCTCGGACGGAGGATGAGACGAGCGCTTCCAGCGGCTCGAGTGATTCTAGACCCGAGCATTCCGTCAACCCAACGGGAATGACTCCTACCGTATCCGGACCTTCCGACGACCCGATGTAACGTATGCTGCAAATGCTTGAAATGCAGCAACGTCAAAACGAGCTCCATCGTCAGCAAGCGGAGGCTCATCAGACTCAATTTGAGAATTGATTCGAGGCTCAATTCAAGCTGCAGCAGCAGCTGAATACCCTCTAGCAAATCGTACAATCAGTCGTGGGCAACAACAACAATTCAACGATGACGCCTGTCGTGACCCAGCCTACGGTTCGGTCCAACGAAGCTGAACCAGAGGCGCCCGTGCTCTCACCTGCAGCACCGAAAAGTTCTAACTTCGACGTGTCAAAATTTACGAAATGCTGCCGCACTGCCTTCAACGGCACAGAAGATCCCTCCGTGGCGATCGACTGGTTGGAAGAGTTGGAAGACAAGTTCAAGCTTCTGGGTGTCGAGGACTCGAAGAAAGTCACATGTGCTCAACTTCTACTTCGAATGAACGCGTACGATTGGTGGGCTGTACAGAAGCGGGATATTCGACGTGAAGACGAGACGGCGGCGATCTCATGGGCGACATTCAGAAATGCGTTCGAGACCGAATATCTTTCTGCAGCCGTGCGATAGGAAAAAGAAAATGAGTTTATGCAGTTGACGCAAGGGAATATGACTGTATCACGCCCCAGAACCAGAATACCGGAGAGCGAGGGAGTGACTTAGCCAGCTACGTATTACGGGTAGATGAATACCGTATAATACGATCAATGCTGTCTAAAGGACGAGGGGGTGCATACTACATGAAAGCCTCACTAGGGTTACTCAACATCTATTGTCTCAATCATTCAAACAAGAAGCAATAATAGAGAACATGTAAGATAGAGCAGTAAGGCGTCCCAGACGCTCAGTCAAAATGTTCTTGAGATCTGGCGGTACAAAATATAGCCAGATGATATAGCAAGGTATACACAATTGTTATCAGCTGCAGTCCGACTTAGTTACAATTATGTAAAAGTAAGTGCAAGACAATCCAACTAACATGTCGGTGCCAAACGGCAATAACTAAAGTAAGTAGCAAAACGAGCAGGGAAGTAAGGAACCCACTCGTGTCCTCCTGCTATCATTCCTCTAGTATTGACCATCTTGGAGGTAGAGGTAAGTTGAGTCCTCGGGGACTGGCTTTAAATCTGGGCATACAAAACCAGAGAGGTTAGACCTCTAATAGCAAGTACCACAAGAAAGCACGACATGAGAATTAAAACCATTGATAAGAGTTAAGAATATAATACATAGGTCTCTGCTTGCTACTAGAATTCATACAACATCAAGACACTTCAAACCATCTTCCCAACCAAACAAGGACAGAAGTTGACCCATCATGTCCTGACATTCTGATCATCTCAGTTAGTTAATAGAGTAGGTACAGTACACAAACAAATCAATTTAAACGGTCATTCGACTACTACGACTTGCTACTGTAAGTTCCAAGTTACCCAGGAAATATGCAATAAGGATTCCTCAGTTCTTACTATGTACAAGCAAGGCTAGTCTACCCAATCAATCAATTGCGCCAATCATGAATTAGACGAGTCCCAGAGGGTCGCCCGTCATCAATATACAATAAATAATATAAGCAGATACTGCTCCCTACCTGTGTGGCAGATTTGCAGTATCTGTGGGAACCAGCCGGCATATCGGGCACTAATTGTCCCAAGGATGGCTGCCATGTAAGAACTCGGGAATCTATTCTCTCCATACAATCATTATTTTATTTAACTTAGTAGTCCCTATGTTAAGTGAAATCCTATGCCGTGGATCATGGTCATTCAGAATGAGTACTTTCGTACAAGGTACGATATGAATAACTCTACAACGATGCCCGTGCGGTTAGGTTGTAGGTCATATATAGCGTAATATAACAATCAAACCTAGCCACGGAATAATCATGTCTGTCACGCCCCGACCCGGAATCACTCGAATCATCGTCCTCGCAGGGGGCGTGATGCCGCACGAGCCTGGATTTGCGCTCGTGCAAGGCAAGATGACAAGTTCTCAAATGGTTATCTTTTAAGTTGATATTCACAACGAAAGGAAAACAGAGTATACGAAATAAATCTCTTTATTGATATTCGAAATCGGATTACAAAGGCTTTCGATAGCCCAAACGAAATTTGCCAGATTGGCTACAACACTCAGGTTCTCTCTTGCCCACAAAGGATTTCACCGTTCCATACATCATGCCTTCTATATCTCGGCAGCATCAATCCAGTTGCATAGTCCGAGCGTCAAGCGATCGCACGCTTCAATACGCTTTGGCATTCCAAGCCTCAACGCGTTCAAGCAACGCTTCGCCACGAGCCTTCCATTCCCTGCACCCTGCGTGAAGCTGGTGGGGGATCAGTACGTTCGTCCTCGCATGTACTGAAGCAAAGATCATCTTTGAAAACCGACATCTTTAATATTTACGTTGAATCATGCATCTTAGCTTATGATCTTGCTATGTTCTCCTTAGGGTCAATTTCATGGCATCTTTGAAAGCGTAAAGCATGTTATCATAGCAAGCATGTTATCGAATTGAATAGGCAAGCAAGCATTCTCGTGTTTGATTCATGGCGCAACTTAGCTTATCGACGCACCCGCCCTTGCAACCGACGCAAGGTGAATACGCCTATCTGTTTTCCCTGTCATGTTATAAGTGCCCTCTATTCGGATCCATCCATGCAGGATATACGTATACCTTGCACTTCCAAACCCATCGTCCGTAACTATATGAAGGTCACTAGCTTGTCACAGCTAGAATGGACTTATACTCATCGAATCAAAAACATAAGACGATGGTAACTCTGTGCGGTTGCTAACCAACAATCAGAGGCCACCGAAATAATCGCACGCAAGTGGCTTATCACATTCACTAGAAGGTCGCTACCCGTCTAAATGAAGTGCACCAACAATGCCGAAAACGAAATCCCTCCTAGGCCGAACGGTCCCAGCGCCCTGGCGCGCCGCGTTCGAGGGATGCCCATGCACGGGCTTTTATATTCTTTAAGTCCATTTGACCATTTAACCATGCAACGAATCTTATATTTCATACAACCAAGCAAGTTCGCTTATCGCTATTTCAATTGGCACAACGCCCCAATGTCCTCAACGAACGCCCGTAGGCCGCGAACATTTCGAAGGGCACCATGCCGCATTACCATCTCGTATTTCTCCGTTAACTTTCTATGTTCTTATGTTTCATTCTTCGTTCAATGTTTCAATGGCATCATGCCTCAACTCAATGCTCGTCAACCGAACGACCCGAAGGTCTCGAACACCTTTTGAGGCATTATGTCATATCCGACAGTTCTGCCACATTCATGCTACAACTGTATTCTTTTGCAACGAAGCCATCTTTTATTATCCCGTGCACGTAGGCACGTTCCGACCGTATTCCGATGTTCTATGACTTAGCATTCAATGTCCGTAGCTTACGCGCTAGGGCGCTCGCCTATTGTCTTTTAATGTTCTAGCCGTTCTAACTCGTGCGCGAAGGCACGATATGGTTTGTGCACTAAGGCACTCGCCGAGTACAGTTATCCCATGTTATTGCGGCTTGCGCACCGAGGCGCTCGCCTTAGCGATATCCAATGTTCCGTAGCAACTTATGCATTTGATGCACGTTTCATTTCAATTGTACTAACTTAGTGTTCGACACACGTTATGATTTACTTCCGATCGGACCACGCCCGTGGCGTCGATAGGTTAACTTTTAGCATACAATGATATATTTGACTTATCGAATGAAGGAGTAAAAAGAAGTCAATCCTCCCACCTTGAGTCGATATGCCTTTGCCGTTTCGCCGAGCCGATGCGGCTCGATTCCCTAACTTTGTTGCACGGCCACTCTCCTGACTTAGCCATTCGAGCACTTCGTGCTTGTTGAATTATATGTCCGATTTGCCTTAGCATGCCCAAGTCTCAACCCGTCGCAAGGCGTCGATTTGGTTCCGCGGACCCCTTACTAAATATTGCCGAAGATCGACCTCTAATATTTTTGCGTCAAAGTATAACCTGCACACGAAACCAACTAAAATCAATACTTCATCGATTCGGACTTGTTCCTTGGTCGATTCGATTTCTTAGAATCTTCGAGCCGATTCAACGCACTCATCCTTCGGGGCAACGCGGCGCTTCGCATCGATTCACTCGATGCATTCTTCGGGACAAGGCAACTCTTCGCATCGACTTAGTTCGATGTGTTGCTCGGGACAACTTAACACTTGCATCGTTATTACTCGATGCGTTCCTCGGGTCGATACATTTCTCGGGACAACGTAACTTTCGTATCGATTCGTATCGATACGCAATCGGGTCAACGGTACTCTTCGAGTCAACGACTCAGCATAATGCACCGTGCGGAGCAGGACATTACAGAATATACCACTCAAAACAAGGTTCGTCCCGAACCAAAACCAACTAAATTTCCAAGGGTTTCATTAGATCGTTCCATGATCTCGTCTCACTATCGTTTAGATCGTACAACTTAGTTTGGAATCATACACATATTTTAGGCGTCCCACCAATATACGCATTTCAGCCAAGCTTAGTTGTAAGATATCGGAACAACGCTAACATGTAACTTCTCATTCTCATTCACTTACTATCTCGTATTCTCGATCGGACTTGGCTCTATTACTTGTTCTCGCAATTCTAGCGCACATGCATATTGATACATACGCGATCCGCCAACAAAAGTCAAGGCACACGATACGATTCAAAAATCGCATTTCTCACTTTGTATGTTTCATCGGGACTATCAGTTCTACACGTCGCGTCAAGCCGTCACGCATCCGATCACAACGAGTCTCCGCAACGCCGTACGTTCAGCGTCATTATCTAACGATTTCTGATGTTTTACTTCGCATCCTATCTCGACATGATTCTCTCTTGTTGACTTGCAAAAGCATCAACATTCAGGATTATGTCCGCTAGGTTACTTATATAGCCACCGTGCTCAAATCCTTCCGACGCAAGTTTAAATTGACATTGCACAAAGGCCACAATCTATCCGACACAAATTTACTCCGAGTCGACAATGTTCAAGGCAACGACCGCCTTAGCACGAATGTCCTTATGACGCATCTTACATTCGATATCCTAACGAGTAGAAATTCACTAGCCAAATTCCTAACTTATCCGTCTCGCAACATCGAATATGAGTTCGATTCACGCAAGCTCAATTGCAAGGTGAATCCGAATCTAATGACATGACTCGTAAGTCAGTTCTTTATTGTTCTCTCTCGTGCATAGTACGATCCTCGCAATCGCCTAGACTTATCGTCAACATGCATCTCGTTAATTTGTTATCGATGCAATCCCATATGCGATATCGCATGGGTCATCTTACGGTCTGCAGCATTCAATTTGATTCGACGGTCAAGTCTTCTAGGGTCAGCTGCCCCAAAGCTACGCTCGATAATTGTGGATCATCACCGAAGGACAGTGTACTACGAACCATGCTATATCTTATTTCGGAGCCAAATCACGTTCCGACATAACCATTTCTATGCGACTATCCAATCCGCACATAACCATTTTTATCGGCACAACTGATGCGCAACTATCCTCCGAGGCAAGTCATGCACTACCGTCAATGATTCTGCTATTCGCGATGCATCTACTCGCATCGAGTTCGAGTCTATCTTATTCGCGGGTCGACACACGAGATACTATACGCATCGAGCAATCGTCGATGACTTATAGTCTCGCCCTGATCAATCACAAAATTTACGATCAACCAAGTTCATTCATTCTCGTATTGTTACTTACAAAATTTTATAGCACGAGGCACACTCTATTTTGTATTCTCACATCATTTACGTTTTCTTACGTATCGATCTTGATGCGCCGTATCCATTTCGATAACGTAAGGGTCAACTTTGAATCCGTCTCAACGTCAACTTAGCTCGCATCGCATACATCCAAGTTCGCAACAAACTTTTTCATACGCATCGACTCATTCTCTGATTCGCCGCATCCCGCTATACTTTGATCGCGTAACTGAGTTACCGATTATCCAACATCGAACCCTCAAGTCATACGATCTCGCCCTCTAAGTTTTGCGTGTTTTCAGTCGTACTCAAATGAGTTTGGCCGTAACGTAACCAACTATTTCTTAGGCACGATTACTCGCGTCAACCAACTTTCTTACCGAAGTCGCACATCGTGCGATCCGATTACATTTCATCTCGCCCAACATTTCTATCGAAATCGCAAGTTATGTGATTCGATTCGCCTCGCCTAACAATTCAATCGGGATCATAAGTCGTACGATTCGATTATAATTTGTATCGCCCAACATTTTTATCGAACTCGCAAGTCGTGCGGTTCGATTCCAACGTTTCGAGTTTTCTATCCCGTCGATCCGATCGTTGCCTCAAGGCATAATCATTTCGCTAATTCCCGTTATTCGACCGACACATAAATTTTCATTCAACGTATCATTCCATGATACAAGCCCCGCCTTACCGTTCTAACCGATCGTCGAAGAACACTTGCATCAACATGCCGTCGTACAAATTCTCAATCGAGTCTCGGTGCTATCCCGTCCGTTGCGGACAAACCTTCCGCAATTCTCACCATACGTCGATGCAATTCATCGCATAAGTGGTATTGCATATACTACTCTGAATCGAGTCATTCATCAAACCGGTGGTATGCCATATACCACCTGGAAATCAAGTCATTTCCGTCGCAACGTACTCTTTACAAACCAACGATCTCTTCCGACTCACGATTTCCGCAGTGATCGTGCTTGATCACAACCGTAACTCTGATTAATCAAAATCCGACGCAACTCGGCCAATGCATTCATTTGCCAACACAGCTCGACGCACAACTGAACCGATTTCGTTTCTCGATTTATGACTTTCGTTTTCTTTCGTTGCATCTTGTGCAAAAAAAAAATTCATTCTCGATATCCGTTGCACTTCGTGCAGCGATTACTTTGATATGTATTGTACCACGTGTAATAATTTTACTTTCGACATGCGTTGCACCACGTGCAATATTTTACTTTTAATACGCATTGTACATCGTGCAACGATTTATTTCCGATATTTACCGTACCTCGTGCATCGATTTATTTTCGACATTCAAAGTCAATGCTCAAATCCGTTTAACACATTCGATATTGACTTATCGCTTTTCATCGCAACGCACATTCGAAATCGATATGTGAATCCGTTCGACACATTCCATATCAACTTTCATTTTCTTTTCAACGCATCATTTACAATCAACGCATGGCAATTGCTGCAACAACATTCCACGACTATCATTGTATCGATGCAACCAACATTTCTCGTATCGTTCGTTGCAACCGACGAATATCTCGAATTACAATTCACGACGTGTTACATCCGAGGCAACAAATCCTTGAATTCACATCTCGCAACTTGTTGCACTTGCAGCAACAAACCTTTCCTGACTTTTCTAACGAACACCATGTAATTTCCAAACAACACGCGGCAAAATTACATAGTTTGTATTAGACTTATTGTATGGAACATCCAGTGCGGCATCGAGTAGAGTCAAGAGTGATTTAGATTGGTGGTGGGCAACGTTTTGGAATTGAAATGAAGCAAGCATCCAGAGGAAATTGAGCCTAGAGCTCTGATACCAATTTGTCATGCCCCGACCCGAAATCACCCGAATCATCGTCCTCACAGGGGGCGTGATGCCGTACGAGCCTGGATTTGCGCTCGTGCAAGGCAAGATGACAAGTTCTCAAATGGTTATCTTTTAAGTTGATATTCACAACGAAAGGAAAACAGAGTATACGAAACAAATCTCTTTATTGATATTCGAAATCGGATTACAAAGGCTTTCGATAGCCCAAACGAAATTTGCCAGATTGGCTACAACACTCAGGTTCTCTCTTGCCCACAAAGGATTTCACCGTTCCATACATCATGCCTTCTATATCTCGGCCGTATCAATCCAGTTGCATAGTCCGAGCGTCAAGCGATCGCACGCTTCAATACGCTTTGGCATTCCAAGCCTCAACGCATTCAAGCAACGCTTCGCCGCGAGCCTTCCATTCCCTGCACCCTGCATGAAGCTGGTGGGGGATCAGTACGTTCGTCCTCGCATGTACTGAAGCAAAGATCATCTTTGAAAACCGACATCTTTAATATTTACGTTGAATCATGCATCTTAGCTTATGATCTTGCTATGTTCTCCTTAGGGTCAATTTCATGGCATCTTTGAAAGCGTAAAGCATGTTATCATAGCAAGCATGTTATCGAATTGAATAGGCAAGCAAGCATTCTCGTGTTTGATTCGTGGCGCAACTTAGCTTATCGACGCACCCGCCCTTGCAACCGACGCAAGGTGAATACGCCTATCTATTTTCCCTGTCATGTTATAAGTGCCCTCTATTCGGATCCATCCATGCAGGATATACGCATACCTTGCACTTCCAAACCCATCGCCCTTAACTATATGAAGGTCACTAGCTTGTCACAGCTAGAATGGACTTATACTCATCGAATCGAAAACATAAGACGATGGTAACTCTGTGCGGTTGCTAACCAACAATCAGAGGCCACCGAAATAATCGCGCGCAAGTGGCTTATCACATTCACTAGAAGGTCGCTACCCGTCTAAATGAAGTGCACCAACAATGCCGAAAACGAAATCCCTCCTAGGCCGAACGGTCCCAGCGCCCTGGCACGCCGCGTTCGAGGGATGCCCATGCACGGACTTTTTTATTCTTTAAGTCCATTTGACCATTTAACCATGCAACGAATCTTATATTTCATACAACCAAGCAAGTTCGTTTATCGCTATTTCAATTGGCACAACGCCCCAATGTCCTCAACGAACGCCCGTAGGTCGCGAACATTTCGAAGGGCACCATGCCGCATTACCATCTCGCATTTCTCCGTTAACTTTCTATGTTCTTACGTTTTATTCTTCGTTCAATGTTTCAATGGCATCATGCCTCAACTCAATGCTCGTCAACCGAACGACCCGAAGGTCTCGAACACCTTTCGAGGCATTATGTCATATCCGACAGTTCTGCCACATTCATGCCACAACTGTATTCTTTCGCAACGAAGCCATCTTTTATTATCCCGTGCACGTAGGCACGTTCCGACCGTATTCCGATGTTCTATGACTTAGCATTCAATGTCCGTAGCTTACGCGCTAGGGCGCTCGCCTATTGTCTTTCAATGTTCTAGCCGTTCTAACTCGTGCGCGAAGGCACGGTATGGTTCGTGCACTAAGGCACTCGCCGAGTACAGTTATCCCATGTTATTGCGGCTTGCGCACCGAGGCGCTCGCCTTAGCGATATCCATTGTTCCGTAGCGACTTGTGCATTTGATGCACGTTTCATTTCAATTGTACTAACTTAGTGTTCGACACACGTTATGATTTACTTCCGATCGGACCACGCCCGTGGCGTCGATATGTTAACTTTTAGCATACAATGATATATTTGACTTATCGAATGAAGGAGTAAAAAGAAGTCAATCCTCCCACCTTGAGTCGATATGCCTTTGCCGTTTTGCCGAGCCGATGCGGCTCGATTCCCTAACTTTGTTGTACGGCCACTCTCCTGACTTAGCCATTCGAGCACTTCGTGCTTGTTGAATTATACGTCTGATTTGCCTTAGCATGCCCAAGTCTCAACCCGTCGTAAGGCGTCGATTTGGTTCCGCGGACCCCTTACTAAATATTGTCGAAGATCGACCTCTAATATTTTTGCGTCAAAGTATAACCTGCACACGAAACCAACTAAAATCAATACTTCATCGATTCGGACTTGTGCCTTGGTCGATTCGATTTCTTAGAATCTTCGAGCCGATTCAACGCACTCATCCTTCGGGGCAATGCGGCGCTTCGCATCGATTCACTCGATGCATTCTTCGGGACAAGGCAACTCTTCGTATCGACTTAGTTCGATGTGTTGCTCGGGACAACTTAACACTTGCATCGTTATTACTCGATGCGTTCGTCGGGTCGATACGTTTCTCGGGACAACGTAACTTTCGTATCGATTCGCATCGATACGCAATCGGGTCAACGGTACTCTTCGAGTCAACGACTCAGCATAATGCACCGTGCGGAGCGGGGCATTACAATGCCTTGACCATAAGGTACACATGCTACTTTTTTAGAAAATAAATTAAAGTCTGCACGTGTCCATATGCCAATGTTCGGGATCGGCTAGTCGATTTCAATAGTTCATGTTAATATGAACGTGTCTCATTCAATTTCAGTAAGACGACTAGCCAGTCTCTTTAGTTCCAACTAGGAACGTATGATCAATCATTTAGTCAAGGTAACAATCAATGTCAATTCGTGACAAGGTATGAAAATCAAACTAGCATTTATTATGGTCGAGTCTATAACTCTCAGGGTTAAGTTCCAGTCATTCTGGGTATCCACAACCAATCAAGACACATAGTACATTCCACACAACAATATGTATTAACAATATTAACATATCAGGATTATATCAAGTTCATGTCAAAAAGGCATAAGGATATAATAAGGAATGCCATGTACGTCAAATGAGTACGTTCAATGAATTATGCCAAGCCAGAAGAGTACGCCCAATGAAATACGCGTAAAGGAAATTTACGCGTGAAGGGATGAAGCTTACGCGTAAAGGAATACGCTCAATAAAGGATAAAGTTACGCGTAAAATTCATCTTACGTCAAGCCAGAATTGTACGCGTAAAAATAGAGTTACGCATAAAAAGTGATGTTACACGTGGAACGCTGTTCGCGTAAAGAGTCAAGTTTATGCATGGATCTGGTATGCGTAAAAGAAGTACACGTAATAAATGGAGTTTTACGCATGAAACTTGTACACGTAAAGAATAGGGTTACGCATAAAACTTGTATGCGTAAAGGGTCAAGTTACGCGTACAAACTCGTACGCGTAAAAATAGTATAGTTTTACGCCTGAATGAATATGCGTAAAGGAATAACGTTACGCCTAAAACTTGTACGCGTAAAGAACTACGCCAAGCCAAGGAGACTTACGTAAACCGAATTCACGCTGACACGAATGATCGTGGGCGTAGAGCTCGGTACTACGCGGGCACGTAAAAACGTGGGTGTAAAGTCGATACTTACGCGAGCATGTATAACGTGTGCGTAAAGAATCTCTAAAACTTCATTCCTATGAAAACTTCAGTCTAAGCCCCAAATGGGATTCCCATGGGTCAGAATGGCGTATAACACAATCTCAACAATCTGGAACGAACAAAACTTAGAAATAAGAAAGTTTGACAGATCAAAACCACTGAAATCCAAAAAATAGCAATTTCTAGATCTACTAAGAATGAGACTTCAAAATACAAAATACCAAGTTCTAAGCTATCTTAGAATTACGAGATTGAGATAAATGAACCATAAAAATGGGTTCTCATATGGAGCAAGATGTACTTGCGTATGGGTAGGTGGAGAGAGTTATGAGGAAGAAGAAGAGTAAAGAAGAAGGAGTAATAAAGAGAGAGAAAGGGGTGGGACTTAAATGGGGGTAGTGGTAGGTTGGGTTCATGTTGAACCACCCAAGACCGAAAAATAAACCAACCCAGGCCAAACCCAAAAGCAAAATAAAAGCAGAAAGTAAATACAGAAAAATAATTAGCATGAAATTAAAGTAATTTAAATACAGAACAATATATGATAAATATTAAATAAATACATTCAAGCAGTACACGTATAAAAATATGTATTCTGGGAACGGGGAGTGACATCTCTACCTTTCGTAGAAAAATTTCGTCCTCGGAATTTCAAATCCAAGCAGGAAAGAAATATCGGGGTTAAACTAATCTAAGTACAACAATTTTAGCGAGCAAGCAATCATTTGACAATATCAATAGCAAGTAATATATATATATATTTATCAATCTATGACATCTGGCAATTTCTACTGATAAGGTGATAAGCATGAGGAATCAAGACAATCAAGGTACACGGAAAGAAATATACCTTGTGAGTCAAATAGGTGCGGATACCGTGATCGGATATCATCCTCACGTTCCCACGTTGACTCTCCTAAGGAGTGATGACCCCAAGCAACACGGACAAGACTAATTGTTCGGTTCTTGAGTATCTTCTCTCTTCGGTCCAAAATAGACACCGGCTGGTTGGTACCAACAACCAGCTCAGAATGATCGAGGATATGGCTTGGGTCCGATACGTACCTACACAACTGAGATACATGAAACACATCATGCACCTCTCGTAACGAAGGTGGAAGGGATAAGCGATAGGCAACATCGCCTACCCTATCAAGGATAACAAATGGGCCTACGTATCACGGACTCAACTTCCCGCGAACGCCAAATCTAATGACCCCACAAGTAGGTGAGATTCGCAAGAACACGTGGTCCCCAATAGAAAATTCTAGCGGCCTACGATGCTGGTCCGCCCAATGACGATGTCGATCTTGCACAACTCGAAGTCGCTCTCTAATTTCCTTAACCACTTCAACTGTCTGAACAATCATTTCTGGGCCTAACATCTTCCTCTCCCCGATATCATTCCATGCTAGTGGCGACCTGCACTTCTTACCATATAGTGCTTCGAATGGCGCCATCTGGATACTGGCTTGATAACTGTTGTTGTACGAGAACTCGACTAAGTGCAAGTAACTCTTCCAAGATCCTCCAAAGTCTAGGGTGCAAGCTCGTAACGTATCTTCTAAAGTCTGAATTGTTCTTTCTGATTGCCCATCTGTCTGTGGGTGGTAAGCCGTACTAAATCTTAACTTGGTACCCAGGCTATGATGTAAACTTTTCCAGAAATGTGAGATAAAACGGGTATCTCTATCTGACACGATACTGACAGGGACTCCATGCTGTCTGACTATTTGCTGCATATACAACTCTGCCAACTTTTCTGTAGATTGCCCTACTCTGAAACAAAAAAATGTGCCACCTTCGTAAGCCGATCCACTATCACCCAAATAGCATCTTTACTACTTGGTGATCTCGGTAAATCGGTCACAAAGTCTATGGTGATATGCTCCCACTTCTATTCCGGAATAGGAAGCAGCTGCAATAATCCAGCCGGCCTCTGTTGTTTTGCCTTCACTTGCTGACATATTAAGCAACGGAAAACAAATCTAGCTATCTCCCTCTTTATTCCGTTCCAACAGAAGTGCTGCTTGATAACTTGGTACATTTTGATCCCTCCAGGGTGTATAGAATACTGAGAACTGTGGGCTTCTGCCATAACCTCCTGTCTGATATCTCCACTAGGCACACATAGACGTGATCCAAATCAAAGTGTACCATCCTCGTGAATTTTTATCTCCTTTCTGAGTCCTGACTCGCATTCTGTCCTAAGCTTCTGAATCCTTGGGTCCTGTGCCTGAGCTGCCTTGATCCTGTCTACCAAGTCGGAATGAACTTGTAGACTTGCCAGAATTTCTACATCACTAGGAAGTATAACTTCGATGCACATCTCCTGAAGGTCTTCTAAGATATGTTTTTATGTTGTCAACATAAATGCACCGCCCCTCCTGCTGAGAGCGTCAGCTACCACATTAGCCTTGCCTGGATGATACTGAAAGCTGAGCATCAGCGACCGGGCGGGGAGATGCAAAACCTTGCTATTCCAGAGTGAAAATAGGATCACGTCACTATAGACTTTATTGTTGGCCTGCCGAAGACACCACGGGGGAACGACGCCATCTGGGTCATCGTCGATCGATTAACCAAGTCAGCGCACTTTATTGCCATCAAAGTTACTTGGAGCGTTGATCGCCTGGCGCAGATTTATCTTGACGAGATAGTACGGCTGCACGGAGTTCCAGTATCCATCGTCTCTGATCGGGATTCACGGTTCATATCGCGATTCTGGAGTAGCCTTCAGTCGGCACTGGGTACCAAGTTGCAGTTCAGCTCAGCTTACCATCCTCAGACCGACGGCCAAACGGAGCGCGTTAATCAGATTCTCGAAGACATGCTACGACTCTGCACAATTGACTTCAAATAAAGCTGGGACGTCCACCTACCGATGGCAGAATTTGCATACAACAATAGCTACCAGTCTAGCATCCAAATGGTGCCGTATGAAGCTTTATACGACCGGAAGTGCAGATCGCCCATTTGTTGGGATGAAGTCGGGGAACGACAGATACTCGGCCCGGAGCTAGTGGAACAGACTGTGGAAAAGGTCAAGCTAATTTGGGTAAGACTGAAGATTGCACAGAGTCGGCAAAAAAGCTACGCCGACACCCATCGAAGACCGCTTGAGTTCCAGGTGGGCGATCTCGTGTTCCTAAAGGTGTCGCCCATGCGAGGAGTTACTCGGTTCGGCCCGAAGGAAAAGCTGAGTACGAGATTCGTTGGGTCGTTCGAAATACTCGAGCGGGTCGTCCCAGTGGCCTATAAAATTGCCCTACCGCCGGCGCTTGAAGGTGTGCACAATATCTTCCACGTCTCTCAGCTGCAGAAGTACGTGCACGACCCTAGCCACGTGGTGGATTTTGGCCAGCTGGAGCTGAAGTCCGACTTGTCCTACGATGAAGAGCCAGTTCAGATCTTAGAACGCAAGGATAAGCTACTGCAAAATCGGGCAATCCCTCTCGTTCGCGTACTCTGGAGGAACCATACGGAGTCGACATGGGAACTCGAGTCAGAGATGAAGGAAAAGTTTCCTGCATTATTTTCATTGAGGTAGGTTCTGTTCTTAAGTTTCGAGAATGAAACTTTTTCTTAGTTGGTTATGGTGTAGTGCCCCGTCCCTACATCGTGCTCCGTTCTCCGTCCACGGGGTGCGCGAGAAAGGAACACTGTCGCTATAGACTCGATCGGAACCGATAGGTCGGGATCGATCGAATCGATCGAACGGGAACGGTTGAATTAAGATCCATTCCCCGTTATGAAATGGCTTCTTCGGAGCCAAGTCCCATATTCAGCGGGTTACGCCTCAAGGATTGACTCTGCGGCTGAGTCGGGAGAGACCTCCCGTTGCTCTGCTTTTCACGTCGCTTGTGTTGGTTTTGGCTTTGTTTTCTGAATGCGTTTTCGTGAATGTTTTGGATAATTTTCATGGCTTACGTTTCGAACTTCACATTCGAATCAAATTTCCTTGAATAACACAGTGTTCTAATCGATTGCTTGTGCGATTTCACGTGATCGCGTAGGTAACGTCTAGTACGGCCAACCAGTTTCTTGCCTCAAGTAAATACTAAGGTGAGTGGCTGACCCTTCTTCCCTCGACCCTCTTCTCTAATACATTATCGATACTAGACATGTGTTATGCTAGATGTAATGAAACAACATGAATGATATTTCGATGAACGGTCACACGACGTCCCACGAACACGAACTATACAAATGCTTGTCATATAACCTTATCGTGCTTGCAACTATCGTATTATATAGAACCGTGCTAAGAAAGGATGAATCGATTAAATGAATGTCGCAACGATACTATAAGATGTGCCTTGAAATAACAATTAACTTAGCACGGTCATGGACAACTTGTCGACAAGGGCGATTGTTTCTTCGGACGATATCCCGAGGCCACAGGACCGTTCTGGACTAGGAAGAAACATGGATAGCTATGCCGGATGCATGCTACGGTAGGCAGTGGCTTTCAATGGGGCTCGCTACCTGCGCTGAAGGACCACTGTCTACCAAGCTATATGTCCAGGATGGCTTGTCGTGACAGTGACCTTCACGAATTGTACTCTATTATGTCTTATTATTATCAATATGACAGAAAAGAACATGGTAAGTTTACGCTACAACGGCACGCTCTGCGGGGGTAAGATCTATCGTCGTTATACGGTTGTGCCTACAAATATAAGTTTGAATTGAGTAGGATGGCTAGAAACTTCACTAATCAATTGCATGCATGCTCACTTAACTTATTCAACAAATGAGAGCACGGGATTTAAACTGCCACGCACCAGTACAAAGTGTAATGTGCTGACCCTCGCTCTCAACAGGTACTCGGAACCAGGATAGCTTGCCAAGGAACTGAAGGCGACGCTCCTCTCTTTTGAAGCCTTGCTAGCACGAAGGCTAACTCTGCAACTTTTTGAAGACTCTAACCCAACTGCATCATGAGTCGCAAACTCTCGCCGATCCCAGGTCTTAGAGAGTCATTTTGATATTTTGTAAAAAAGAATGTAAATGTATAGAATGACTATCTCATCGATGTCGGTTGTAAGCCCGGGAGGCCTCTTTTGTAAACGAGTTTGTAACCTAACTTATTATCAATAAAAATGCAAGTTTCCTTCTTTATATAAATGTGTTCAACTTCTCTGCGTACTCTTTTATATGCTGTTGTTTCGGATAACCTTATGAACCGCCTTATACAAGCGCAACTTAGGCTTGCACGGCATCACGCCCGGGGGACGACTATCGATTCTATCGAATCGGGGCGTGACATAATGGTATAAGAGCACGGCTTTACGTCCTTGGCCTCCAGTGTCGAGTTTTTAGTCTCAAAACCGTTGGCCTCGTGTCGGTGAGATATGTCATTCCATACGAGTGAGTCCGTAATAAGTTTTATGACTAATATACTTTGCCTTCAAAATCCCAGAAGGTGCGGCGGCGAACGTTGCGGCGAACGAAAAAAAGCGCTTCGAGGGCTCGAGTAGCTCGAGACCCGGACCCTCTAACGATACCATGGAGCGGATGTTGCGCATGCTGGAAGCGCAACAACGACAAGCTGAGGAGAGTCAACGCCAGAATGAGCAACATCGACGGAAGACGGAGGCACGCCAGACTCAGTTCGAGGCCCGATTCGATGCATAATTCAAGCTGCAGCAGAAGCAGCTCGACACTCTTCAGCAGATCGTTCAAACAGTGGTGGCCAACAACAACAACTCTGCAACAACCCATGCCGTAACCGAGCCTGCGGCCAGACAAAGTGAAGTCCAACCGGAGGTACCCGAGCCTATGCCTGCAGCACCGAGAAGTTCCAACTTCGACTGTCAAAATTCATAAAAAGTTGCCACACTTCCTTCAACGGCACGGAAGATCCCTCCATGGCGATCGACTGGTTGGAGGAACTGGAAGATAAATTCGAGCTTCTGGGTGTCGAAGAGTCCAAGAAAGTCGCATGCGCTCAACTTCTACTCCGATTGAACACGCACGACTGGTGGGCCGTACAAAAGCGAGCAATCAGACGCGATGACGAGACAACGACAATGTCATAGGCCACCTTCCGAGAGGCGTTCGAGATCGAGTACCTCCCCGAAGTCTTTCGACAAGAGAAGGAAAATGAATTTATGCAGCTAAGGCAAGGGAATATCACGGTGCGGCAGTATACAGCAGAGTTCAACAAGTTAGCCAAATTTGCTGGAGAATTCCTGCCCTCCCTGGTGAGTCGTGCTCGACGGTTTAAAGTGGGTCTGCGGCCATCTATTTACGCTCATGTGTCTGTCCCACAATACAAAACGATGGGGGAGTCTCTCAACCATGCCCTCCGCCTTGAACGCCAATACCCAACAGGTGCTGCCGGTGCTGTGCATACCTACAATCACAAATGCCCTAGCCACGCGGGAGGAAACAACGTGACCAAGCGTCCGAACAACGGGCACTAGGGCGGACATCAGGCGCGGAACCAGGGACCTCACTGCACAAAATGCAACCGGAACGGACACCTTGCCGTCGACTGTGAAGTTCAGAATGATGGATGTTTCATCTGCGGAAAAAGGGGTCACTTTCATAAAGACTACCCGAACCGTAGAAGAAACAACTTGAACATGCCTCAGCATCAACAGCACCGTCCGAGGAATCAAGTTCCGGCGCCTCGAGCACCTCAACCCGCACCGCAAAATAGCCAAGACCGTCGCCCGAATGCCCAGGGCCGCGTCTATGCCATGCCCCGAGATGAAGTGCTTGCATTAGATACGGTCGTGACAGGTATACTAAATTTCTATAATGTGCCTGCTTGTGTACTATTTGATTCAGGTGCTTCGCATAGTTTTATATCGGCGGACTTTGCCACCGAGCACAAATTTTCGATAATATCGTTTGATCTCGACCTTAGCGTAAGTACACCTTCGGGCACACCAATACTCACTAATTTAGCCTGCGCCGACGGGATTATCTGTATCGGCGGTCAAAAGATCGGTCTTGATGTGATAGTTCTAGACATGAAGATATTTGATATCATTCTTGGAATGGATTGGCTCGGGCCGTGCAACGCAAACATAGACTGCGCCAGAAAGACGATCACCTTCCGCATACCAGGAGTGCCTTAATTCTGTTTTTCGTGTGGTGAGGCATCGTCGACCTGCATGCTGATCTCGGCAATTTCTGCTCGAAGGATGCTGCATTCTGGGTGCGAAGGCTATTTGGCCTCCGTTCGAGACACGCGAAAGGATGGTACAAACGCGGGTCAAACCGACATTGTGGCAGAATTCTCTGATTTGTTCCCGGACGAGCTACCCGGCATGCCCCCCGACCGAGAAATCGAGTTTAGCATCGATACATTCCCCGATACTCGACCAATTTCCAAGGCCCCATACAGAATGGCTCCCGCCGAGCTGAAGGAACTCAAGGTCCAGTTACAAGAGTTGCTCGATAAAGGGTTTATTCGGCCTAGTGTTTCACCGTGGGGAGCGCCCGTGTTGTTCGTGAAGAAGAAGGATGGGTCCATGCGTCTGTGCGTCGATTACCGAGAGCTGAACAAGGGCACCATCCGGAACAAGTATCCATTGTCCCGCATAGACGACTTATTCGATCAGCTGTAAGGTGCCTCGATATTTTCGAAGATTGATCTCCGCTCGGGCTATCATCAACTCAAGATCAAGTCAGACGTCATGCAAAAGTCAGCCTTTCGTACTCGGTACGGCCACTATGAGTTCCTGGTGATGCCATTCGGCCTGACAAACGTCCCTGCCGCATTCATGGATCTGATGAATCGGGTATTTTGACCCTTTTTTGATAAATTTTTGATAGTCTTTACTGACGATATTCTCGTCTACTCGAAGGACAGGGCGCAGCACGCAGAACATCTACGGGCCGTGCTCAAGACACTTTGAGAGAATGAGTTGTATGTAAAGCAGAGTAAATACAAATTTTGGCTAAGCAGCGTATCCTTTTATGGTCACATCATTTCGTCCGAAGGCATTGCAGTCGATCCGAAGAAAGTGGAAGCTGTTGCTGATTGGAAGCGGCCTGCGTCTGCTAGTGAGATTTGAAGCTTTCTTGGTTTGGCGGGATACTATCGACGCTTCGTGAAAGACTTTGCGAAGATTGTATCGCCATTGACTCGACTCACTCAAAAGGAAGTCGTGTATGAGTGGTCGGATGATTGTGAAGCTTCTTTCCAGGAGCTAAAACAGCGACTAATTTCGGCCCCTATACTCGCACTTCCGGATAGGCCAGAGGGTTTTCAAATATTCAGCGATGCTTCAGGCCAGGGCTTGGGATGTGTGCTCATGCAGCGAAACAAGGTGATATCCTTCGCCTCCAGACAATTGAAGCTGCACGAGAAGAACTATCCTACGCACGACTTGGAGTTAGCGGCGATTGTGTTCGCGTTGAAATTGTGGTGTCACTATCTATTTGGCGTGGCATGCGTGATCTATACCGACCATAAGAGCCTCAAGTATCTCTTCACCCATAAGAAATTGAACTTACGACAGAGGCGCTGGCTCGAACTGATCAAAGACTATGACTTGACGATCGACTACACTCCGGGCAAGGGAAATGTGGTGGCGGACGCTCTGAGTCAAAAATATCTTGCCTCGCTATCCATCAACCGCAGACTACTACAAGATCTAGAAGAAATGGGTATCGACCACCGGGTTCGATTCAGGGATGTACGATTGGCACAACTGCAGTTAGAACCGAGTTTGCTGGAAAAGATCATGACCGCTCAGAAGGATGATCCGTACCTGAAGAAAATGTGCGAGCAAATTTCAACAGGTAGTGCGACCGACTTTGCGGAAGATAAGACCGGCATGCTAAGATTGAATTACCGACTATGTGTTCCGGATGATTCAGAACTACGAAAGGAGATAATGTCGGAGGCGCATTATGCGAAATATACCTTGTATCCAGGCAGTACCAAGATGTATAAGGACCTCCGTACGACCTTCTGGTGGCACGGGATGAAGAGAGATGTGGCGCTCTTCGTGTCACAATGCATGGCCTGTCAGCAGGTGAAAGCTGAGCATCAGAGACCGGGCAGGAAAATGCAGAACCATGCTATTCCAGAGTAGAAATGGGATCACGTCACTATGGACTTTATTGTTGGCCTGCCGAAGACACCACGGGAGAACGATGCCATCTGGGTCATCGTCGATCGATTAACCAAGTCAGTGCACTTTATTGCCATCAAAGTTACTTGGAGCGTTGATCACCTGGCGCAGATTTATCTTGACGAGATAGTACGGCTGCACGGAGTTCCAGTATCCATCGTCTCTGATCGGAATTCACGGTTCATGTCGTGATTCTGGAGTAGCCTTCAGTCGGCGCTGTATACCAAGTTGCAGTTCAGCTCAGCTTACCATCCTCAGACCGACGGCCAAACGGAGCGCGTTAATCGGATTCTCGAAGACATGCTACGACTCTGCGCAATTGACTTCAAATCAAGCTGGGACGTCCACCTACCGCTGGCAGAATTTGCAAACAACAATAGCTACCAGTCCAGCATCCAAATGGTGCCGTATGAAGCTTTGTACGGTCGAAAGTGTTGATCGCCCATTTGCTGGGATGAAATCGAAAAACGGCAAATACTCGGCCCAGAGCTGGTGGAACAGAATGTGGAAAAGGTCAAGCTAATTCGGGAAAGACTGAAGATTGCACAGAATCGGCAAAAGAGCTACGCCAACACCCATCGAAGATCGCTTGAGTTCCAGGTGGGCAATCACGTGTTACTAAAGGTGTCGCCCATGCGAGGAGTTACTCGGTTTGGTGCGAAAGGAAAGCTGAGTCCGAGATTCGTTGGGCCATTCGAAATACTCGAGCGGGTCGCTCCAGTGGCCTATAAAATTGCCCTACCGTCGGCGCTTGAAGGTGTGCACAATGTCTTCCATGTCTCTCAGCTGCAGAAGTACGTGCACGACCCTAGCCACGTGGTAGATTTTGGCCAGCTGGAGCTGAAGTCCGACTTGTCCTACGTTGAAGAGCCAGTTCAGATCTTAGAATGTAAGACTAAGCTACTGCAAAATTGGGCAATCCCTCTCGTTCGCATACTCTGGAGAAACTATGCGGCGGAAGAGTTGACATGGAAACTCGAGTCAGAGATGAAGGAAAAGTTTCCTTCATTATTTTCATAGAGGTAGGTTTTGTTCTTAAGTTTCGAGGACAAAAAATTTTCTTAGTTGGTTATGGTGTAGTGCCCCGTCCCTACATCGTGCCCCGTTCTCCGTCCACGGGGTGCGTGAGAAAGGAACACTGTAGCTATCGACTCGGTCGGGACCGATAGGTCGGGACCGATAGGTCGGGACCGATAGGTCGGGATCGATCGAAACGGTTGAATTAAGATCCATTCTCCGTTATGGAATGGCTTCTTCGGAACCAAGTCCCATATTCAGCGGGTTGCGCCTCAAGGATTGACTCTGCGGCTGAGTCGGGAGAGACCTCCCGTTGCTCTGCTTTTTACGCCGTTTGCGTTGGTTTTGGCTTTGTTTTCTGAATGCATTTTCGTGAATGTTTTCGATTGTTTTTATGGCTTACATTTCGAACTTCATATTCGTATCGAATTTCCTTGAATAACACAGTGTTCTAATCGGTTGCTTGTGCGATTTCAGGTGATCGCGTAGGCAACGTCTGTCACGACCCGCACCCTAGAGTTAGGGCACAAGAACGTAACGACGCCCAGCCTACGCCGCAGTGTCGGCGGTAGAACGCTGTCCTAGGTCTCAATGCATCTAACAGTATAAGACTAAACAGTTTATACTCCCCGAATGGGGGTGACATAGCAGATACAAACTCAATCACATCTAAGGTAGAGCATGATAAAGATAGATAAAACATGAAATCCAAAATAAATACAGGAGATAGAAGTCTAAGTGTCTAAGATACATGAACCCAGAAGTACATCTCAAAACTCAAATAAAGATACAGTAATCCACAAAGTAAAATACAACTCCAGACAAAATAAAATAACTACCTAAACAACCTCTAATGTGTCTCCTCTAGGCTAGCAGGCACCTCCAGGCTATCTGTAAAATTTTCAACAGGTCCAGTCAGGACGGGAGCGAGCACAAAACATCTCACGCAGTTCATATCGAGTTAGGAAATATAAAGCATGCAATAGAGTAAAGTACATGAAACGCTGAAAGAAGAATGTATAGAAAACAGTAGAGATTTAATAACAGAAAATATCTAAATATGATAAGTAAGAACTGTAAGGAACATGTGATTTAGAGTACAATCTGGTTATGTAAACGGGCTAGGAAAATGCAATGGTAACTCCATTGTACGTGGGTGTACAATAGACATATACAATAGTTATACAATGTTGTACAATAGGATTTGAGTACATAACCAATTCTACTCCCCCTCCCCAATCAATACACAAGGATCCACTCATGTTACGTTATCTTGCACAATAGTGTACAATGTTATACAATGGGTGTACAATATTATACAATAGATGTACAATGTTATACAATGGTTGTACAATGTTATACAATAGAGTACAATGGTCTATCCCTGGGACTCATGTGATACTGAGAGTACAATATGCACAAGGAGTATACAAGGATATAGGTATTCAATAAATACAATATGGAAGTGAAACGCACATCACAATATGTATCTAGTGAATACAAGGGGATAACATCCCAAAAGGAGATCCATATAGTACCAATCCGTGATAACAATCGTGTCAGCATCAAGTACAGTAATCTAGAGCAAGAATGTAAATCCAGACAAGTATGAAACGGTCAGAGAATGTACTCGCCTCGATAACCTGAACAGCTGATATGTATAGGAGGTCCCACTGAAGCCACAGAGTCCTATTTAAAGCAACACAGGTTACAAGGTGTTCAAGTTGAAATAAATAAATCCCTACAGGAAATCTATATTATTCTAGGTTCTTCTAAGTCAAATTAACTCTAGGTCGACTCCGGTCAATAATCTAGTCAAACTAGGTCAAGTGTTGGCTTACAGCTGACTTTGGGTCAACTGGTCAACTCTGGTCAAACTGGGGCAATTCTAGTCTAATATAAAGTGTACTTCGTTATTTGTACGTCGAAACTTACGTCACGCAAATCGAGATAAGAAGATTATCGGTAAGGTTGATAATCTCATTATAGTGATCCACGTGTCCAACTTGTCAATTTCAGCGATGTGAGATCACTGGAATTGGCTGATCTCAGTTTCGTTGTACTAATCCCGAAATACGAACATTATATGAATTAATTATTAATTAATTATAAAAAAGTTAAACTCAGAAAAATTATCAACAAACATTGTCGGACGATGAAATGAACATCGCCAACGTGTCCAGAATGGTCAAATTAGCTAGGATAGCCTACCCAACGGTCCAATTTGGACACAAGGGCAAAAAGGTAATTTCGGGTCAAAACGGTGTCCGTGTCGGAGCCGTTTTGCACCGAAAAACGTGTAAGAAAACAAGTCTATAAAATATAGCAAATTATATGTCCACGCAACCAGAATGACGATACGAACCCAACGGTATCTCCAGAATTGGATTCCGTTGACCCGATCTTATTTTGGCCCGTTGACCAGAACTTGGGATTCCGGTTTGCACGGAAATGCGTGCCGGAGCCAAAGTTCTCAAAACTCAGCAAACTACCTGTCAACGAGTCCAGAATGACGATACGAACTCAACGGTATCTCCGGAATTGGATTCCGATGAGCCGGCGTCAAAAAGTCCCGTTGACCCAGAATGTGGGACCCGCTTTGCACCGAAAAACGTGCCCGGGCCCACGTTCTCCAAATCTAACAAATTTTATATGAAAACATGCCAGAACGACGCCACGAATCTAATGGTGGTGTCAGAAATGAAATCTGGAGTCCCGTGTTCAAAAATGGAATTTTACAAGTTGGAAATTACGAATTCGAACGGCCAACTTTGGCGTCGAATTCAACCAATCAAACAAGCTCACAATGAAACAAAACTGAAGGGGTAGCAAGAGGGTTATACCAGCTTCGCACAGGAACTGGTAGCACGCCAAACGGAGCTGCGGTAGAGGAGATACAAGCTGACGAAGTTGGCCCCGCGAAACTGTCCAAATTTAATACAATTTAAACGGTCAACTTGGTGGCCGGTTTTCATGTATCAAACGATAAAATTAACGGACGAAAATTGACATGAGCGAAGGTGGATATACCGAGATTGTGATGGAGCGAAGAAATCGACGATCCAACGGTCGGATCTCCGGGAAAACGTGCGCGAAGTCGCTGCGACGGAGCGCCAAAATGAACGTGATTTCGCGCGCGTCACGACGGGACGTCGTGCAAAACGCACGAATCGCCTCGACGGCGCGTCCCGGAGGACGGTGGCCGTCAGGGACTGATCGCCGGAGTTCGCGCGCATGGCCAGGGGGCCACGGCGGCCTGCACGGCGGCGTGGCAGCGCACGACGGCGGCCCACGCGCGCGCGTGCGTGCGCGCCTGTGCGCCACGAGCTGCTGCTGTCGCGCGAAGGGAGGTGGTGCAGCTGCTGCAGCAGTGGTTGCGCGCATCGGCGGTGGTCGTCCCGGCCAGGGGGCAAGGCGGCGGAGCACGTCGACGAGGGTGGAGGTGGAGGCGCTCGGTTTGAAGAAGGAAGAGGAGTGATGGTGGTGAGCTATGGTGTTGGAGATGATGAAATAAGGAGATGGAGGAGGAGGAAAAGGAGGGAGGAGAGGAGGCTGTCGTGGGGGGAGGCCGACGGCCAGGCCAGGGGGTGGCCGGAGGTGGAAGGAGATTGGTGCTCGGGTTTGTAGGGTGGTGGTGGTGATAGTATTGTAGCTGCTGTTGTTGTTTTGAAGAAGTGTGAAAAAAATATATTAAGGAAGGGAGAGAGAAGAACAATTAATGAAGTGAGAGAGAGGAAGAGAGAGGAAAAAAGTTTGTCCACCCTAGAAATTAGGGCCGGCATGTTGGCTGTGTGAATGAGTGTGGAAAAGTGTAGGGAAATCAATGGTTGGGATTGATTAGGAAAATCAATGGCTAGGAATAAATGGGAAAGAATTGGTCATTCCAAAGGGATTTTAATTCAACAGAAATTTTATTAAATATAGGAAAAATGGGTAGAAGGGTACTCGATATTTTCGGGTAAGAAAATACGAGGGTGCTACGATGGAGGACATCATGGAGCTGGACTGGGCTCGGTGGAGCCGGATTGGATCAAACTGGACATTGTGCAAAAATAGAATTAAAATTAGGTGTTGATGATCATGGGCAAATAAGTAGCACATGGGGATTCCAATAAATGGGACACAAGTGGCGGACGGATAGTAGGCTCAATGTGGGCCATGTCCATAATTGGGGCAGACAGGTTTTGGTCGACAGGGGACCCATAAATCAAGTTGGAAAATGAATGTGACGCCGTGGCGTGAAATAAAATCGGGTCACGCGTCGGAAAAGTTGTGCGAATCAAATGGAGCCCAAAATGACATGAATGAGTGGGAAACGAAGGTCATGGGTGACGGCGTCTCGAGTAGATCATCAATGAGGAGTTGGTTTCAAGGAAATGACTGGTCTTGCGCTCCCAATTTAAATATCATGGTAACGCGCTGAAAATGATCGAGGAAAAAAGTGGGAAAATCAATTACTGATCGAACGGTCTAATTCGACCCGAAGTTCAGCGAAGAAAAAAGGGCACAAGGGAATAAGTTTGGGTGTGACACCATATACCGTCATGAAGGTAATCGTGTCCACTCCAAAACTCGTGAAGAAGATTTCCAGAGTTGAACATCCCTGATACTCCAAATATCAATGGCATGAAAAAGTACACTAACAGATAAATAAATAGAATGAAATATTTAATGAAACCAAACAATCAGAAAATAAATAAAATGAAAAAAATCAATCCGAATTTCAGGGTGCTAACATCCTACCCACCTTATAAAAATTTCGTCCTCGAAATTAAAATGTCCCTACTCCCTCTAGGTCAAACCCCCAAAATCAAAGTCCCAGAACTTAAATAAAACATACCATCAAAAGAACGGCATACAGGGTCATGGCATACGGTGACAGTGAAGTCTCATCTAGGTTTACTAGTCATGCTAACCAACGGTTATAGGGTATCAACACACAAGCAATCCCGGGTGCTAAAATAGGAAGATACAGAAACAACAACCATCAAAACAATAAGGTTGTCTACCACCCCATATGAAAACTGGTACTCATAAAAACAAAAAATAAAGGAAGGTAACTACAATTATCTGAAAAAAAAGAAATACTATCCCAAGAAAATAAGTCACTTGCACTGAAATCAAATCACAATATATATACTGAGAGAGCGTTAGAGAAGGAAAACTAGCATCATGTGTATGGGGACATGTTCATATGGTTAGATAGTTGGCGTGTGTGTGTGTCCTTGTACAGGGTTATAGCTTAGTATTGAAAGGTTAAACCCAGTTTTAGTTCAGCATTTACATACAAAATCTGAAAATAAGCTAACATTTAAACAAGTGTAATATTAACATGTTGCAGTGATGTAAACATAACTAATAACATGAAATTTTCATTTAAATTTTTGAATCTAAACATGGAAAAGTAGAGGACCAGAAATATTGGGGTTTTGACAATTTAACATCAACGACATATTAATATGTATCTGGATATGTGGAAAAATTAAGTGTAGCATGCATACGTGTTAGGCAAAGTGTCTGTTATATATATTCATATACATATTCTCATGTCCCAATAAAAATTAATTTCTACATCAGGACCAACATTTAGATTCCTACCAAGATTGCAAGCAGGTGATTGACAAAATCAAGACAGTTTTATTATCATCTAAAACAAGAAAAATGGCAAGAAAGAATAATGATAAAATCTGTTTTGCTTATCTGTTTAAAGAAGGAACCATTCTGAAATCCAGAGTTAAATTATCAAATCCAAGATAAAGTCTAGCAAATTCATCGATTTATTGTATTAAGAAGAACTCATAGCAAAAAGTTACACAAAGGTTTATGAAAACAACTAAACATACTCTTAAGTTAAATGACAAGAAACTAGGCAAAACAACAAATAATAAATCCCTTTTTTTTTGAATGACTGAGAAAAAGTAGAGAAAACATGTTCAAAATATTTTAAGTACAATCTGATAATCATATGTGTCTATCCAAAATTATGGTACTCTAAATCCTCGTCATACTAGTAAGCAAGGCTACGATAATCACAGAGCCCTTGACTTATGCACATATTTCTAGAATCATGGTATTTAACATTTTCGCGGTGCCGCATGCTTGGCTGCGAAAACCTTAAATTCCCACACCCGAGAAATATATCCAGAGTCAGACTATATGTCCTCACCATGCTGGCTAATGTGACTATAGAAGACTAGATTCCATAACATAGATGGCCTAGCCCATATAATTTCATCTTGCCAAAAATTAAATTAATCAATAATAAATACTCAAAATCAAATCAAATTTATTAACGAACATCAAAATTCAAAACGAACAAAATCCATCAAAATACAAACTCGAATGCAACAGCTATCATCAAAATTCAAAATTCGAAAATCTTCCATCAAAATAAATACAAACTCCAATTCAACAATAATCCGTAAAAATCAAATTTAACAACAAAAGTAAAATATATTAAATCAAGGGAAAAAGAGAGTTTTCAAATCGAAGTTAAATAAGATTCTCCAGGGTCGTCCCGGAAATCTCTCAAGGGTTCCTATCTGTGATTGAGTACCTTCAAAATATATCCTAATCCTACTGCAGGCTGTAGTGGTACTCTAGTTCGAATACCACTACACTTTAGTCTCGACCTGCATGGGCCACCACTAAAAACGTGTCACGACCCGCACCCTAGAGTTAGGGCACAAGAACGTAACGACGCCCAGCCTACGCCGCAGTGTCGGCGGTAGAACGCTGTCCTAGGTCTCAATGCATCTAACAGTATAAGACTAAACAGTTTATACTCCCCGAATGGGGGTGACATAGCAGATACAAACTCAATCACATCTAAGGTAGAGCATGATAAAGATAGATAAAACATGAAATCCAAAATAAATACAGGAGATAGAAGTCTAAGTGTCTAAGATACATGAACCCAGAAGTACATCTCAAAACTCAAATAAAGATACAGTAATCCACAAAGTAAAATACAACTCCAGACAAAATAAAATAACTACCTAAACAACCTCTAATGTGTCTCCTCTAGGCTAGCAGGCACCTCCAGGCTATCTGTAAAATTTTCAACAGGTCCAGTCAGGACGGGAGCGAGCACAAAACATCTCACGCAGTTCATATCGAGTTAGGAAATATAAAGCATGCAATAGAGTAAAGTACATGAAACGCTGAAAGAAGAATGTATAGAAAACAGTAGAGATTTAATAACAGAAAATATCTAAATATGATAAGTAAGAACTGTAAGGAACATGTGATTTAGAGTACAATCTGGTTATGTAAACGGGCTAGGAAAATGCAATGGTAACTCCATTGTACGTGGGTGTACAATAGACATATACAATAGTTATACAATGTTGTACAATAGGATTTGAGTACATAACCAATTCTACTCTCCCTCCCCAATCAATACACAAGGATCCACTCATGTTACGTTATCTTGCACAATAGTGTACAATGTTATACAATGGGTGTACAATATTATACAATAGATGTACAATGTTATACAATGGTTGTACAATGTTATACAATAGAGTACAATGGTCTATCCCTGGGACTCATGTGATACTGAGAGTACAATATGCACAAGGAGTATACAAGGATATAGGTATTCAATAAATACAATATGGAAGTGAAACGCACATCACAATATGTATCTAGTGAATACAAGGGGATAACATCCCAAAAGGAGATCCATATAGTACCAATCCGTGATAACAATCGTGTCAGCATCAAGTACAGTAATCTAGAGCAAGAATGTAAATCCAGACAAGTATGAAACGGTCAGAGAATGTACTCGCCTCGATAACCTGAACAGCTGATATGTATAGGAGGTCCCACTGAAGCCACAGAGTCCTATTTAAAGCAACACAGGTTACAAGGTGTTCAAGTTGAAATAAATAAATCCCTACAGGAAATCTATATTATTCTAGGTTCTTCTAAGTCAAATTAACTCTAGGTCGACTCCGGTCAATAATCTAGTCAAACTAGGTCAAGTGTTGGCTTACAGCTGACTTTGGGTCAACTGGTCAACTCTGGTCAAACTGGGGCAATTCTAGTCTAATATAAAGTGTACTTCGTTATTTGTACGTCGAAACTTACGTCACGCAAATCGAGATAAAAAGATTATCGGTAAGGTTGATAATCTCATTATAGTGATCCACGTGTCCAACTTGTCAATTTCAGCGATGTGAGATCACTGGAATTGGCTGATCTCAGTTTCGTTGTACTAATCCCGAAATACGAACATTATATGAATTAATTATTAATTAATTATAAAAAAGTTAAACTCAGAAAAATTATCAACAAACATTGTCGGACGATGAAATGAACATCGCCAACGTGTCCAGAATGGTCAAATTAGCTAGGATAGCCTACCCAACGGTCCAATTTGGACACAAGGGCAAAAAGGTAATTTCGGGTCAAAACGGTGTCCGTGTCGGAGCCGTTTTGCACCGAAAAACGTGTAAGAAAACAAGTCTATAAAATATAGCAAATTATATGTCCACGCAACCAGAATGACGATACGAACCCAACGGTATCTCCAGAATTGGATTCCGTTGACCCGATCTTATTTTGGCCCGTTGACCAGAACTTGGGATTCCGGTTTGCACGGAAATGCGTGCCGGAGCCAAAGTTCTCAAAACTCAGCAAACTACCTGTCAACGAGTCCAGAATGACGATACGAACTCAACGGTATCTCCGGAATTGGATTCCGATGAGCCGGCATCAAAAAGTCCCGTTGACCCAGAATGTGGGACCCGCTTTGCACCGAAAAACGTGCCCGGGCCCACGTTCTCCAAATCTAACAAATTTTATATGAAAACATGCCAGAACGACGCCACGAATCTAATGGTGGTGTCAGAAATGAAATCTGGAGTCCCGTGTTCAAAAATGGAATTTTACAAGTTGGAAATTACGAATTCGAACGGCCAACTTTGGCGTCGAATTCAACCAATCAAACAAGCTCACAATGAAACAAAACTGAAGGGGTAGCAAGAGGGTTATACCAGCTTCGCACAGGAACTGGTAGCACGCCAAACGGAGCTGCGGTAGAGGAGATACAAGCTGACGAAGTTGGCCCCGCGAAACTGTCCAAATTTAATACAATTTAAATGGTCAACTTGGTGGCCGGTTTTCATGTATCAAACGATAAAATTAACGGACGAAAATTGACATGAGCGAAGGTGGATATACCGAGATTGTGACGGAGCG
This sequence comes from Iris pallida, assembly GCA_029216955.1. Lineage (NCBI taxonomy): Eukaryota > Viridiplantae > Streptophyta > Magnoliopsida > Asparagales > Iridaceae > Iris > Iris pallida. The sequence continues at coordinate 3,270,376 of JANAVB010008799.1, forward strand.
AAGAAATCGACGATCCAACGGTCGGATCTCCGGGAAAACGTGCGCGAAGTCGCTGCGACGGAGCGCCAAAATGAACGTGATTTCGCGCGCGTCACGACGGGACGTCGTGCAAAACGCACGAATCGCCTCGACGGCGCGTCCCGGAGGACGGTGGCCGTCAGGGACTGATCGCCGGAGTTCGCGCGCATGGCCAGGGGGCCACGGCGGCCTGTACGGCGGCGTGGCAGCGCACGACGGCGGCCCACGCGCGCGCGTGCGTGCGCGCCTGTGCGCCACGAGCTGCTGCTGTCGCGCGAAGGGAGGTGGTGCAGCTGCTGCAGCAGTGGTTGCGCGCACCGGCGGTGGTCGTCCCGGCCAGGGGGCAAGGCGGCGGAGCACGTCGACGAGGGTGGAGGTGGAGGCGCTCGGTTTGAAGAAGGAAGAGGAGTGATGGTGGTGAGCTATGGTGTTGGAGATGATGAAATAAGGAGATGGAGGAGGAGGAAAAGGAGGGAGGAGAGGAGGCTGTCGTGGGGGGAGGCCGACGGCCAGGCCAGGGGGTGGCCGGAGGTGGAAGGAGATTGGTGCTCGGGTTTGTAGGGTGGTGGTGGTGATAGTATTGTAGCTGCTGTTGTTGTTTTGAAGAAGTGTGAAAAAAATATATTAAGGAAGGGAGAGAGAAGAACAATTAATGAAGTGAGAGAGAGGAAGAGAGAGGAAAAAAGTTTGTCCACCCTAGAAATTAGGGCCGGCATGTTGGCTGTGTGAATGAGTGTGGAAAAGTGTAGGGAAATCAATGGTTGGGATTGATTAGGAAAATCAATGGCTAGGAATAAATGGGAAAGAATTGGTCATTCCAAAGGGATTTTAATTCAACAGAAATTTTATTAAATATAGGAAAAATGGGTAGAAGGGTACTCGATATTTTCGGGTAAGAAAATACGAGGGTGCTACGATGGAGGACATCATGGAGCTGGACTGGGCTCGGTGGAGCCGGATTGGATCAAACTGGACATTGTGCAAAAATAGAATTAAAATTAGGTGTTGATGATCATGGGCAAATAAGTAGCACATGGGGATTCCAATAAATGGGACACAAGTGGCGGACGGATAGTAGGCTCAATGTGGGCCATGTCCATAATTGGGGCAGACAGGTTTTGGTCGACAGGGGACCCATAAATCAAGTTGGAAAATGAATGTGACGCCGTGGCGTGAAATAAAATCGGGTCACGCGTCGGAAAAGTTGTGCGAATCAAATGGAGCCCAAAATGACATGAATGAGTGGGAAACGAAGGTCATGGGTGACGGCGTCTCGAGTAGATCATCAATGAGGAGTTGGTTTCAAGGAAATGACTGGTCTTGCGCTCCCAATTTAAATATCATGGTAACGCGCTGAAAATGATCGAGGAAAAAAGTGGGAAAATCAATTACTGATCGAACGGTCTAATTCGACCCGAAGTTCAGCGAAGAAAAAAGGGCACAAGGGAATAAGTTTGGGTGGGACACCATATACCGTCATGAAGGTAATCGTGTCCACTCCAAAACTCGTGAAGAAGATTTCCAGAGTTGAACATCCCTGATACTCCAAATATCAATGGCATGAAAAAGTACACTAACAGATAAATAAATAGAATGAAATATTTAATGAAACCAAACAATCAGAAAATAAATAAAATGAAAAAAATCAATCCGAATTTCAGGGTGCTAACAACGTCTAGCGCAGCCAACCAGTTTCTCGCCTCACGTAAATACTAAGGTGAGTGGCTGACCCTTCTTCCCTCGACCCTCTTCTCTAATACATTATCGATACTAGACATGTGCTATGCTAGATGTAATGCAACGACATGAATGATATTCCGATGAACGGTCACACGACGTCCCATGAACACGAACTATACAAATGCTTGTCATATAACCTTATCGTGCTTGCAACTACCGTATTATATAGAACCGTGCTAGGAAAGGATGAATCGATTAAATGAATGTCGCAACGATACTATAAGATGTGCCTTGAAATAATAATTAACTTAGCACGGTCCTGGATAACTTGTCGACAAGGGCGATTGTTTCTTCGGACGATATCCCGAGGCCACGGGATCGTTCCGGCCTAGGAAGAAACACGGATAGCTATGCCGGATGCATGCCACGGTAGGCAGTGGCTTTCAACGGGGCTCGCTACCTGCGCTGAAGGACCACTGTCTACCAAGCTATATGTCCAGGATGGCATGTCGTGCCAGTGACCTTCACGAATTGCACTCTATTATGTCTTATTATTATCAACATGACATGAAAGAACATAGTAAGTTTATGCTACAACGGCGCGCTCTGCCGGGAGTAAGATCTATCGTCGTTATACGGTTGTGCCTACAAATATAAGTTTGAATTGAGTAGGATGGCTAGAAACTTCACTAATCAATTGCATGCACGCTCACTTAACTTCTTCAACAAATAAGAGCACGGGATTTAAACTTTCATGCACCAGCGCACAAAGTGTAATGTGCTGACCCTCGCTCTCAACAGGTACTCGGAACAAGGATAGCGTGCCAAGGAACTGAAGGCGACGCTCCTCTCTTTTGAAGCCTTGTTAGCGCGAAGGCTAACTCTGCAACTTTTTGAAGACTCAAACCCAATTGCATCATGAGTCGCAAACTCTCGCTGTAAAACCCCTAAATTTCTACTATTTTTTTAAATAAATTTGATACTAATTTTTTTATTTTTTTATATTGTACATCGCGTAGTTGCATTGTACGTCGCGCGTGAAATTTTATTTTTTGTAATTGCTCGACGAGTGCGACTATGTGCGAGCGTACATATTTTTGAAAAATATTTTTTTTTCTATTTTTATAGTTTCGAAATAATATAGATAATAATTATTTTTAGCTATCGTACCAAAATTTCCAAGTTTATGATTTTAATTATGAAAAGCCTTTCATTTATACAGATATAATAATAAATAATTTTCCTATAAAATGGTATATTAGAAAAGTATATTTATGTAAATATTATTTGGACATATACATATATATTTCGTAATTATTTATTAGTTTATTTTTAAATAATAATATAATTTTTGAAATTATTATTATTAGTATTTTTGGAAAATATATTTTGAAATTATTGTGGCGATTTAAATCTTGATTTAATTTTATGGATTTATTTAAATAGTTAAATTAATATCTATATTTAAAATTTGATTGATTTTAAACTAAAGGATGGAATTTAATTAGATTTAAATTGATTTAGATTTGGATTGAAATTTATTGAATTTGATTTAAAATAAATAGATGAATTATCTAAAGGGATTTGCAACTATCATAATCCTTATCTAAATAGTAGCTTCCACCTCCTATATAAGGAGAGGCTCATTATTCTCTGTTCCATTAATTTTCTCCACCTACAAATGTGTTTGTGCATCGTGTCCGTGCATATCAAGCCATATCCATTCACTTCTTCTATTTTTCATCCAAATTGATTAATGTTCTCATTAAAGAAATTCTCTTTTTCCTTCCATCTATTTTCTCTTATCACAAATTCTTACTATCCTTTTACCGATCAACCAAGTCCGTCTGTCCTAGTAGTCCTTAAATTTCGAGTACGAAAATTTTCAAAGGTGGATAGATTTGTAACTCATCTTTCCAAAATTATTATTTTTTAAATTATATCTATATATTTTAATTTCGTGTTTAAAAGTAATTTTCGTAGAAATTTTGTAAAAGATATTTTGTGATTACTTTTGTTATCAAAAACTAGTTTTAAATTAATGGTTTGAAATAATGTTTCTAAAAAAATATTCTCGAATTTTTTATTTGAAATATAAAATATATTTTTATTATTTTTGGTCTTCTAAAAATTATTTTTAAAAAAAATTGAGCGATAAAAGGTTTTTTGTCTATTTATTTTTAAATAACGATTTGGATTTATAAAAGTAAGTTTTATAATATTTGATGACATCGAGTATTATTTTGATATGTTAATCAGTTATTTGAATATATTTGAATTTATTTAAATTATCTTGATGGTTATCAACTATACTTTAAATTATGTTGATAATTTAAATATTGTTTAAAATACTTACGATGACTAATTGGAGCATTACGATTTGTCTAATCTAGATTTGAAAGATTATTTGATTAAATAATTTATTTATTATTTGATTTAAATTATTTTGATAAATATTAGATATTATTTTAAAGTTATTATGTTGAGTTTGATTTGGATTTGGATTCATATGATTTGAATTATTTGATAATATAGAATAATGCTTAAGGTTATTATGGTGATCATTTAAAGGATTGCAATCAAATTGATTTGTTTTTAAATAATTTATTTGATTTAAATTTATGGGAAGATTTATCCATTAGAAATTCATATCCCATTGGAATCATATCTAGCATTAATTATATCGTTTCTTATTTAAACCAATCATATTCCTATCCAAATTAGTTGGTAATCATAATCATCCTTATTGATTTAGTTCTAATCCTATCATAATTTGCTAATTGCTAGCCATTATATATATCTATCGAATGTATGAATAAAATCATCTTTCAAACCATCCTTGTCAAAATTTCTCTCTTTTTTCGTCATAACTAAGCCCAAAATTCGTCATTAGAATTGAGCCCCGCTTTTTAGTAGCAAAACAACTTGGAACGATGATATCTCCTAGCTCCGAACTCTGTTTTGCCTCTAATTTTTTTTTAAAAGAAGCGTATCGAGGTAAGCTTTCCAGAAACATATTTAATAGAAAAAATTCGTTCTGTAGATTTCTACAAAACTATTTGAGTATCTAGTATCCCAAAAATAAATGTATTTCAGTATTTTTGCGATTTCGGGAGATTCCGGAAACAAAAATACGATCCGTTTAGTTTTTCGGAAAGCTAATACGAAAACCTATGCCATATCCTAATTTTAGAATTTATTAAATAAATCTAATAGGGACAGTATTAATTATAATTAGATAATAGACTATTTTCAGCATCCGGAGATGTTTGTTTGGACCTTAATTCCTCGGCAGCCGTTGTTCCACCTACTTTCCTATCTGATCTTCGCCACCACAGTGCTCAGGACTCAGGCAAGTATACCTTGCTAATTAACTGTCATATTATTTATTTTTCGTATTATTTACTTTGTTTCATATTTTTTATTTTTAATTGTTATAAACTGCGCGTCCAAGCCACACTTGGGTGCAAGCGACTCTATTAGTCGTTTTACTTTACTATATGCATGTTAACTTAGTTTTAGCGGACTACCTTCTTGTTGGGGGATATCCTTATATTTCCTTGGGCTATGACACTCAAACTACACGGTTTGAGATATTTTGCTAGGGGCACGACTTATGGACAGGCCATCTCTAAAGTCGTGTGACGGTAGATGTTCGTAACTGCTATGAATAGGGTTTTAGAGACTCAAGCAGTTACAAAACTGGACGAGCCATGGACATGACTTGAACAGTGTAGGAAATATTGGGGGAGGACAGTCGCTAGTGCGTATGGGAATCCAAACAGGTAAACCGCAGTCTCCGGATGGAACTGTGACGATTTATTTGCAGATGTCCTCTGACGTTTTGGACGTTACGGACGGATACGAATTACTGGATGCCAGTTACGTACACATAGCCTAAAATTTCACCCATGCGCATGAAAGTTGTCCTCTAAATTGCACATTAGGCGGTTAGAATCTCCTTTGCATATTTGTGACTAAAATAATCTTTGATATATTATTTTATTATTCTGACAGTTCATATTAGCTTATTCTTCCTGTATTTTGCTACGTCCGTCTGAGGACCTGGTTGTTCCCTAGGTGTATACTTTCATGATTCACTGCAGGTGTTCTAGCCAAGGTCGTGATTCTCTCCATTCCTTCGAAGATGATTGCGCTTGGTTCGTCTTGCTATTTTATCGATCGATTTCTTGTACATTTTTTTCATTGAGATAGTTAGTAGTGGACTTTGTCTCCGCCCAACGATTGTATCATAAATATTCAAGTTGATTTTCATATTTGTAACGCCCCAGAACCAGAATACTGGAGAGCGGGGACATACATAGCCAGCTACGTATAATGAAATGGAATCCACTCCCACTATACGGTCACGGCTGTCAAGATATATGAGAGTTTAACTACAATCCATCAGTCTTCTATGGTCAATAACAAGCCTAATTATCTCAATCTCAAACAAGCAGGTCAAGTTACAAGAAGTAAGATCATCAAATATACAATAGTAAGGCGTCCCAAACATTACATGTTCAGCTGATCATGAAGTTAGTCGTTATAAAATGTGATGACTAGCAAGAGTTTAGTCATACATGATCAACCATAGGATCTGTCAATCATGCTACAGCCCGTAGGCAGACAGTAATAAGGTATACAATACGAGCTAACAAGTGATCGCGCGCTAAATGCCTCAAAATAAGAATTTTACAATAGAGTGGAAGAGCCAAAAATAAACCCACTCGTTGCCCTGGTTACGCCTGGTGGTCACCATCGGGCTGGAAAGTCGGTAGATCCTCTGAAGCTGCTCCGAAATCTGGCCACACAAAACTAGCTGGGTCAGATCCCAGAAAGAGCAAGTGCCACAAAGGAGGCTTCACTTAGGAACTAAAGCCAGCACAACAGAATTAAATATTAAAAGTAGTTACAAATGAGCTTAATAATAAAAGAATAATCAACAGTCATAATAGAGTACGAGGGAACCATTCAAGTAGCCAGGTCACAACCTTTAAACCAAACAAGGACCAGGGTTGTAACCCTTCACCTGAATAGAACTCCGTCTCCAAATCCTGTTGGTAAGGTAAAACATAACAAGCATGACTTGGGGGCAATAAGACAATAAACGAAGAGAGGACTCAGAACAGCTCCGGGAGCCAGGTTACAACCCTTAAACCAAACAAGGATCGGGGTTGTAACCCTTCGCCTGAACAGAACTTAGCCTCTGATCTTTATTGTTAAAAGTGACAATCATGCGAGCAAGCCTGCAATAATCGAGCACTGAAACTACATCATACAATCGTTCCCGGCCAATCAGAGACTACGGCTTTCTACATTAGCTCACTAGGGTTATCACAACATGCAGTGAGATGTTCCTCCAGTCACAAGCCTTGCAGCTAATCCAGGTTATCCAGGCGACTTGGGTTCATTAAGCGGTGCTTCGTCCTTTTCCATATATCAGTGAATCTAGACTTGTGCCCTACTCGTCGGCAGGCTGCAAGCCCAACAATGGTGGCCGGGATAATGGGATAGCCTGTAGCTGGAGAAATCTCTCATGACTACTGAATTATTCTAGTTATTAGCCTTAGCCATTTACAGTAGGTACCCCTGACCGTGGTACTCAGGGATCCATGTCCTAGACATGATGCAAATGTTACCGGTTCAATTGTACAAATACAATCATCCAAGGTGTCCAGGCCATCCAATCTTGTCTGGACATGCTAACCGTCGCAACATCCTTCAAGATATATATAACATGTCATGTCCACTGCCAGGAGAGCGCCACGTCGGGCCACTATCATGTCATGTCATTGTCAAAAGTGTACCACAACGGGTCACCATCGTGTCAGGGAACAATCTTAAAATTGATGTGGCACAAGCATACATGTAGTAATTAAATATTAGCAGGAACAAGGGCTGTGGGGGACTCATGCGGCTCAGGAAATTATTACGTTGCTAATGGTCATACGGCCAGCTGCAAATAAATGTGCATGCGGCCAAGCAAGTCACTTGGCCATATGCGGCTGAGCTAAATATAAGCATGCAATAAAGCATGCATGCATTGAATATATATGAATTAAAATATAGATTAACATGCGGCTGGCATGCATGCATTAATATAATGCATTATAATGCATTAAATATAGATTAGCATGCTGCTGGCATGCATGCAATAATATAATGCATTATAATTGCATTAAATATAGATTAGCATGCTGCTGGCATGCATGCAATAATATAATGTATTATAATTGCATTAAATATAGATTAGCATGCTGCTGGCATGCATGCAATAATATAATGCATTATATTGATTACATATAAGCATGCAGCATACATTAAATAGCATGCCAATGCATGCAAGTAACATTTTAGCATGAAAATTCATGCAAGAATTTAGTGTGGCCAAAGAAAAGGAATAGCCATGCGGCTGAGTTAGCATACATGCGGCCAAGTTAAAGCATATGCGGCCAGCTGTTAGCATGCGGCCAACTTTTGCTAATGCATACAACTGTTGCTATTTGCTTACTAATGCATGTAAATAATATGAAAGGCCATGCGGCTCAACAATTGTATGCGGCCAGGGATGCTTAAGCATGCAAAGCTAAATGCATGCAAAGCTAAATGCAAATGCATATAATTAATGCTAATGTATATATTTAATGCTATTTGCTTGCATGCAAAAATGCAAGCAAATATTTAATGCTAATGGCCAAGGGCCATGCGGCTCACTTAGGATTTCCATACGGCCAACTAAACAGCAAATGCTTATGCGGCTAGGAAATGGCCAATGGCCAACATTTGATTGCTCATGGGGCCCAGCAAATAAACACTTGTACGTGGCCAGCTAATGCATGCATTAAATGCAAGCAGCATGCAACTAATAAAAGCTAAAGGCAATTAAATGATGCAACTAAATAAAAGGACATGCGGACCTAGATGGCCCTGGCCGTATAAGCCATAAAGGCCATACGGCCAACAATTTTTAATGGCCATGCGGCTGAGGCAATTAATGCTCATGCGGCTCAGAATGCAAATAATGGCTCCCACAGAGAACATGTCCATGAAAATACCATGGCCGTCATGCTCCTCCAAACAACAATAGGAACCCAAATCCAGACTCCCATAGGTCAAATTTGGGTAAAATAGAATTCTCTACAACATGGAACCATCAACTAGCAAAAATATGCAAGTTTGATAGATCAAAACTCCTGAAAACCGAAAATATCACAAAGCTAGATTTACAAGAATTTAACCATGGAAATAAAAAATGCTAAGTACTAAAGTGGGATAGAAACACATGAGGAAGACAATGGAATAATGAAAATGGACTTCCTCCATGAAGCAAGATGCACTTGCCTAAACCTTTCCACTCTCAGGTTGGTGGAGAAGTAATGGTGGAAAAGAAGAAAGTTAATGTGGAGAGAGAATATTTGGTGGGATATTTAATGAAGAGGGTGGTGGTAGGTGGGAGTGGTTTAGTTCACATAAAATCAAGCAAAACCGAACCATACCGAACCAAGTCAAGTCGGGCCGAACCAAACAAGGAGACATGCAATACGGGTCTAAATACGTAAACGTATACCAAAATACGTAATACGAATAATGGTCATTACAACTCTACCCAACTTAAAAGAATTCCATCCTCGGAATTTAATCAAGAGGCTAGAGATACAAGGACGAGCTATACTACTCACAGGCAGGCTGTACTAGTTAAGCAATCAAGCAATTATTCGTGCAAGCAAGGAATCGAAGACATGAGGCATAGGAAAGATATTATACCTCACGAGTCGAATAGGTCGGGATACCACGATCGGATATCATCCTCACGCTCCCACGTTGACTCTCCCAAAGAGTGATGACCCCAAGCAACACGGACTAACTTGATAGTCTTGTTCTTGAGGATCTTCTCTCTTTGGTCCAATATGGATACGGGCCTCTCCTCATACGAAAGGTTGGTACCAACAACCAGTTCTGAATGATCCAGGATATGACTCGATCTGGGATATACCGTCGCAGTTGGGATACATGGAACGTCATATACCTCACTCAGAGATGGCGGAAGAGCGAGACGATAGGATACATCTCCTACTCGCTCCAAAATATCGAACGGCCCTATATACCTAGGACTAAGCTTTCCCCATACACCGAAACGAATGACCACGGTTAGGCGAGATCTCAGGAATACATGGTCGCCGACAGAAAATTAAGGGACATCGATGAGAATCGGCCCAATGACGCTGACGATCTTGTGCAACGCGAAGATGATCTCTGACTCTCCTGACCACCTCAACTGTCTGAGTGATCATCTCTGGACCAAGCATCTGCCTCTCTCTGACACATCCCAGGCTAGTGGGGATCAGCACTTCCTTTCATACAGTGCCTCGAACGGTGCCATCTGGATACTAGCTTGAAAACTGTTGTTGTACGAGAACTCACCAAGTGCAGGTGATCTTCCCATGAACCACCGAAGTCGAGTGTACAAGATATCAACATATCCTCAAGAGTCTGGATCGTGCGTTCCGACTGACCATCTGTCTGCGGGTGATATACTGAGCTGAACTGAGGCGAGTTCCCAAACTCTCTTACAAGCTACGCCAAAAGTGACATAAATCTTGAATCTCGGTCCAAGTGATACTGACCGGTACACGTGGAATCTGATAATCTGCCGGAGATACATCTCTGCTAGCTGAGCTGTCGACTGACCAACTCTGAATGGGAGAAAGTGAGCCACCTTCGTGAGCCTGTCAACCATAACCCAAATAGCATCTCTACCGGCTGGGGATCTAGGTAATCCAGTCACGAAATCCATGGTTATATGCTCTACTTCTATTCTGAATCGGCAAGGGCTGAAGAAGTCCAGCTGGCCTCTGATGTTCAGCCTGACTTGTTGGCAAACCAAACACCGAGAGAGAAACCGAGCTATCTCCCTCTTCATGCCATTACACAAAAGTGCTGACGGATATCACGGTACATCTTCGTGCCACCGAATGAATCGAATACTGAAACTGTGAGCTTCCGCCATCACCTCCTGTCTAATATCTCCATAGGGTACACAAAGACGCTTACCATGTCGAAGTGTACCGTCTTCTTGAATGCATAATTCTGGTCGTCATCCTGCTTCACATTCTGCTCTAAGTCGCTGAAGCTTAGAATCGGAGGACTGAGCTATCTTGATCCTCTCCACTATACTGGACTGTACTTGCATGCTGGCCATCAATACCACATTGGTAGGAAGGACAACTTCTATACCCATCTCTGAAGATCTGCCAACAACTGGTTGCGCTGTCAGGAAATAAACTCCGGCTCTCCTGTTCAATGCATCTGCAACAACGTTGGCCTTCCCAGGATGATACTGTAAGTTGACATCATAATCCACAAGCAGCTCTAGCCACCTTCTTTGACGCATATTAAGGTCCTTCTGGGTGAAAACATACTTCAGGCTCTTGTGGTCGGTGAAAATCACTACCCTATCTCCATACAGGTAGTGTCTCTACAACTTAAGTGCAAACACTACTGCTACCAGCTCTAAGTCATGGGTTGGGTAATTCCTCTCATGATTATGTTGACGTGACGCATACTATTAACTTCCTATGTTGCATCAAAACACATCCTAATCCTCTGCCTGAGCATCACAGTACACTGAAAATCCTTCGGTCCCATCTGGAAGTGTGAGAATGGGTGCCGTCATCAAACCTCGCTTCAGCTTCTCAAAAGATTTTGACATTCTGCTGTCCAAGCAAACTGTACATCCTTACGGGTTAACTGCGTCAGTGGTGCTGAAATCGAGCAAAGTCGAAACAAATTGCCGGTAATAGCCGGCCAATCCAAGAAAACTACGAACTTCTGAACTGTGCTGGGCACTGGCCATGTTTCGATAGCCACGACTTCTGGGGATCCACTTCAACTCCCCCTCTGGTGATGATATGACCCAAGTATGAAATGTGATCGAGCCAGAACTCGTATTTACTGAACTTGGCATACAATTGGTGCTCTCAGAGAATCTGAAGGACAACTCTGAGATGCTGCTCATGCTCCGCTTCACTCTTGCTGTAGACCAGCATATCGTCTATGAACACGATCACAAGTGATCCAAATAAGGCATAAAATAAAATTCATGAGGTCCATGAATACAGCCGGCACATTGGTCGCTCCAAAGGACATAACAAGGAACTTCCAATGCCCATATCTGGATCTGAAAGCTGTCTTCGGAATATCCTGCTCTCTGACTCTGATCTGGTGGTATCCTGACCGCAAATCAATCTTCAGAATACTGCCGCTCCTCTGAGTTGATCTAACAAGTTATCTACCCTAGGGAGAGGATATCTGTTCTTGATTGTTACTGAGTTCAAGGTACGATAGTCAACACATAATCTGGACGTACCATCCTTCTTTTTTACAAGAAGCATCGGGGCTCCCCAAGGCGATCCACTTGCACGAATGAATCCCTTGGTCCGGAGTTCTTCAATCATCTTGTACAATACCTATAATTTGACGACGCCATCCTGTAGACTCTCTCTGACACTGGTGTTGTCCCGGAGATCAAGTCGATATTAAACTCGATCTCTGCTCTGACGGCATTCCTGAAAGCTCTTCGGGAAAACATCTGGAAATTTCTCGACTATCCGGGATAACTACACTTCTGCTACGGCCATCCGCAATACTGGAGGAAAGGTTCCACTTTGCCTCGAGAAAAGAAAATTCTGGCTCGCCTGGAATGCTAAAAACAACTCTGCCAATATGGCAGTCTATCCTAGCATTCTGGTCTCTCAACCAATCCATTCCTAAGACCACATCATAATCGGCCATCGGGAATTCTATCAGCCTAGCGGAAATTCTCTACCGCTAACCACGATCCGACACGAGGAAAATACTCTATCTACTCCCACCAGACCGTTACCAGTAAGTATATTGAGCCTTACTGATAATGACTCGGGCTCCAGTCTTATCCGTGTCGCGAATCGTACAGACATAAATGAATGCGATGCTCCAGAGTCAAATAACACTGAAGTCGGAAAAGTGTTGACGAGAATAGTACCTGCCACTACCTCACCTGGTGCCACTCCTTCTTCTTCCATGGTCAAAGCCAGCACTTGACCATGCCCTCTGGGTGCCGGCCCTCTCTGCTGGAATCCTCGCTGCCTATTCTGGACTTGCGTTGGGCATACTGCTGAGGCCTTTGCTGCAGAAAAGCTTGGGTCTGCGTCGGCAACGGCCTCGGAGATGGAAACTGCTGCTAGATTGGTACTAGGGCTGGTCCCCTAACGGATAAACTGGTCCTGGCTGGTAAGGAGTCAGTCCTGAACGGGCAGGACCCTACTTTGTGGTCCGGCGCTCCACAAAGCAAACACAATCCTCGAGCCTTGCGACATTCTGAAACAACATGTCCAGGCTTCCCACAATAAGAGCAGCCCATGGGGGAAGACTGCTTCTGCTTCTGCTGAGGATACGTCGGAGTTGAATGCTGAACCGACGTAACTGAAGCTGCCCTTCTCGGAGCTGCAATGGTCAAAGCCCTAGCTGTCGGGGCTGGTGCTGACGACTGATTCATCTGGCCGTGAGATCGCTTTCGACCTCCGGTCATGTCCACAATCCTCTGGAGGTATACTCATGCCTCCTAGCTGCCCTCAATACCGTATCAAAAGTCTGATGCTCAAACTGCTCCACCGCCAGCAAAATCTCTAGGTGGAGTCCCTGTTGAAATTACTGGGATCTATCGAACTCGGTCGCCACCAAGGTGGGAGCAAACCGTCTAAGCCTGGAAAACTCGGCCGCATACCCATCGACCGTCCTGCTCATCTGCTTCAAATTGGTGAATCTGGTCTGTAGATTGTACCGAGCCACCGCATCGAAATACTTGGTCCGAAACCTCTCATGGAATACTGTCCAGGCAATAGGCTCCACTAGTCCAACGGCCTGCGCCGCCCACCAGCTGCGGGCTAGATTCAATAACTGCAGGTACCACGGCCACCTTCTCTTCTTATGGAGTCTTCGCTGCCTCCAATATCACCTCTGTGTCCTGAAGCCACGCATCAGCAGCGATAGCATCATCGCTGCCATCGAAGAATAGAGGGTTCAGGCACTTGAAACTGTTCGCTGCACTGTTCCCATGATGTCTACCTCTGCCCAGAGCATCTGCCACTGCCTGATGCAAGGCATCTCCTCGACGGTCCTGCGATGCAAGCAACTCCCTGATAAGTCCCACCAAAGCTCCATCATCCTGTCCTGCGGGCTGGCTGGCTGCACCGGGGGTTCTGGATCTCCGGGAGGCATGACCCGGAAACTGCTCCTGAGTGCTGGACCTGATCTTCTGGTTGCTGTTGGTCCACAGGAGGTGCTTCGCCTTGCTGATCGGCAGGTCCAGGAACAATGCCGCTGAAGAAGACGACATAGGAACAATAAGGAAGGACCAAGACAGATCAAGGATACAAGCATGTGATCAGGTCGAGAATCTCAGGGATTAGAAGATACGGGCAGAGATCAAGGGCGAGTATTGATTAAGACATCTATTCGGTAAACCCTTACATATCTTGATTTTCAAGACCTGCATGGGCCACCACTTAAACCATGTAACGCCTCAGAACCAGAATACTAGAAAGCGGGGGCATACATAGCCAGCTACGTATAATGAAATAGAATCTACCCACACTATACGGTTACGGCTGTCTAGATATATGAGGGTTTAACTATATCTATCTGTCTCCTATGGTCAATAACAAGCCTAATTGTCTCGATCTCAAACAAGCAGGTAAAGTTACAAGAAGTAAGATCATCAAATATACAATAGTAAGGCGTCCCTAACATTACATATTCAGCTGATCATGAAGCTAGTCGTTACAAAATATGATGATTAACAAGAGTTTAGTCATACATGATCAACCCTAGGATCTGTCAATCATGCTACAACCCGTAGGCAGACAGTAATAAGGTATGCAATACGAGCGAACAGGTGCTCGCCGGCTAAATGCCTCAAAATAAGAATTTTACAATAGAGTGGAAGAGCCAAAAATAAACCCACTCGTTGCCCTGGTTACGCCTGGTGGTCACCATCGGGCTGGAAAGTCGGTAGATCCTCTGAAGCTGCTCCGAAATCTGGCCACACAAAACCAGCTGGGTCAGATCCCAGAAAGAGCAAGTGCCACAAAGGAGGCTTCACTTAGGAACTAAAGCCAGCAAAACAGAATTAAATATTAAAAGTAGTTACAAACGAGCTTAATAATAAAAGAATAATCAACAGTCATAATAGAGTACGAGGGAACCATTCAAGTAGCCATGTCACAACCCTTAAACCAAACAAGGACCGGGGTTGTAACCCTTCACCTGAATAGAACTCCGTCTCCAAATCCTGTTGGTAAGATAAAACATAACAAGCATGATGTGGGGGCAATAAGACAATAAACGAAGAGAGGACTCAGAACTGCTCCGGGAGCCCGGTTATAACCCTTAAACCAAATAAGGACCGGGGTTGTAACTCTTCGCCTGAACAGAACTTAGCCTCTGATCTTTATTGTTAAAAGTACAATCATGCGATCAAACCTGCAATAATCGAGCACTGAAACTATATCATGCAATCGTCCCCGGCCAATCAGAGACTACGACTTTCTATATTAGCTCACTAGGGTTATCACAACATGCAGTGAGATGTTCCTCCAGCCACAAGCCCTGCAGCTAATCCAGGTTATCCAGACGACTTGGGTTCATTAAGCAGTGCTTCGTCCTTTTCTATATATCAGTGAATCTAGACTTGTGCCCTACTCGTCGGCAGACTGCAAGTCCAACAATGGTGGCCGGGATAACGGGATCGCTTGTAGCTGGGAAAATCTCTCATGACTACTGAATTATTCTAGTTATTAGTCTTAGCCATTTACAGTAGGTACCCCTGACCGTGGTACTCAGGGATCCCTGTCCTAGACATGATGCAAACGTTACCGGTTCAATTGTACAAACACAATCATCCAAGGTGTCCAGGCCCTCCAATCTTGTCAGGACATGCTAACCGCAACATCCTTTAAGATATATATATGTCATGTCCACTGTCAGGAGAGCGCCACGTCGGGCCACTATTATGTCATGTCATTTGTCAAAAGTGCACCACAACAGGGTCACCATCGTGTCATGGAACAATCTTAAAATTAATGTGGCACAAGCATACATGTAGTAATTAAATATTGGCTAAATTTTAACTTGATACCCTCAACTATCCATGTTTTGCAACTTGATACCCTAAACTTTCAAAATAGCCAACTTGATACCCTGAAAAATATATTTCCCAAAATGCCCTCCCCCTCTCTCTATTTCCCAAACCCCCTCTCCCTCTCCGGCCGCCGCTGCTGCGCGCCGCCCCGCCGCCCCCGCTGCCGCTACTGCTGCGCCCGCCGCTGCTGCTCCGGCCGCCGCTGCTGCTCCGGCCGCCGCTGCTGCTGCGCGCGCCCGCCGCCCCGCTGCTGCTGTTGCTGCACGCGCCGCCGCTGCTGCTCCGGCCGCTGCTGCTGCGCGCCTCCCCGCGGGGAAGAGAGGGAGGGGACGCCAGAGAGGGAGGGGGGGGACGCCGGAGAGGGAGGGAGGGGGGCAAGGGTATTTTTGGAATTTTTTGGATTTTAGGGTATAAAGTTGGAAATATTCAATAGTTGATGGTATTAAGTTAACTATTTTAAAAGTTTAGGGTATCAAGTTACAAAACATGGATAGTTGAGGGTATCAAGTTGAAATTTAGCCTTAAATATTAGCAGGAACAAGGGCTGTAGGGGGGACTCATGCGGCTCAGGAAATTATTACGTTGCTAATGATCATCGGCCAGCTGCAAATAAATGTGCATACGGCCAAGCAAGTCACTTGGCCATATGCGGCTGAGCTAAATATAAGCATCCAAGCTAAAGCATGCATGCATTGAATATATATGCATTAAAATATAGGTTAACATGCGGCTGGCATGCATGCATTAATATAATGCATTAAATATAGATTAGCATGCTGCTGGCATGCATGCAATAATATAATGCATTATAATTGTATTAATATAGATTAGCATGCTGCTGGCATGCATACAATAATATAATGCATTATATTGATTACATATAAGCATGCAGCATACATTAAATAGCATGCCAATGCATGCAAGTAACATTTTAGCATGAAAATTCATGCAAGAATTTAGTGTGGCCAAAGAAAAGGAATGGCCATGCGGCTGAGTTAGCATACATGCGGCCAAGTTAAAGCATATGCGGCCAGCTGTTAGCATGCGGCCAACTTTTGCTAATGCATGCAACTGTTGCTATTTGCTTGCTAATGTATGTAAATAATATGAAAGGCCATGCGGCTCAACAATTGTATGCGGCCAGGATGCTTACATGCAAAGCTAAATGCAAATGCAAATAATTAATGCTAATGCATATATTTAATGCTATTTGCTTGCATGCAAAAATGCAAGCAAATATTTAATGCTAATGGCCAAGGGCCATGCGGCTCACTTAGGATTTCATACGGCCAACTAAACAGCAAATGCTTATGCGGCTAGGAAATGGCCAATAGCCAACATTTGATTGCTTATGGGGCCCAGCAAATAAACACTTACACGTGGCCAGCTAATGCATGCATTAAATGCAAGCGGCATGCAACTAATAAAAGCTAATGGCAATTAAATGATGCAACTAAATAAAAGGACATGCGGACCTAGATGGCCCTGGCCACATAAGCCAGAAAGGCTATACGGCCAACAATTTTTAATGGCCATGCGGCTGAGGCAATAATGCTCATGCGGCTCAGAGTGCAAATAATGGCTCCCACAGAGAACATGTCCATGAAATACCATGG
>JANAVB010008799.1:3287881-3371523 GCA_029216955.1 Iris pallida
AACAAATAATAAATCCCTTTTTTTTTGAATGACTGAGAAAAAGTAGAGAAAACATGTTCAAAATATTTTAAGTACAATCTGATAATCATATGTGTCTATCCAAAATCATGGTACTCTAAATCCTCGTCATACTAGTAAGCAAGGCTACGATAATCACAGAGCCTTTGACTTATGCACATATTTCTAGAATCATGGTATTTAACATTTTCGCGGTGCCGCATGCTTGGCTGCGAAAACCTTAAATTCCCACACCCGAGAAATATATCCAGAGTCAGACTATATGTCCTCACCATGCTGGCTAATGTGACTATAGAAGACTAGATTCCATAACATAGATGGCCTAGCCCATATAATTTCATCTTGCCAAAAATTAAATTAATCAATAATAAATACTCAAAATCAAATCAAATTTATTAACGAACATCAAAATTCAAAACGAACAAAATCCATCAAAATACAAACTCGAATGCAACAGCTATCATCAAAATTCAAAATTCGAAAATCTTCCATCAAAATAAATACAAACTCCAATTCAACAATAATCCGTAAAAATCAAATTTAACAACAAAAGTAAAATATATTAAATCAAAGGAAAAAGAGAGTTTTCAAATCGAAGTTAAATAAGATTCTCCAGGGTCGTCCCGGAAATCTCTCAAGGGTTCCTATCTGTGATTGAGTACCTTCAAAATATATCCTAATCCTACTGCAGGCTGTAGTGGTACTCTAGTTCGAATACCACTACACTTTAGTCTCGACCTGCATGGGCCACCACTAAAAACGTGTCACGACCCGCACCCTAGAGTTAGGGCACGAGAACGTAACGACGCCCAGCCTACGCCGCAGTGTCGGCGGTAGAACGCTGTCCTAGGTCTCAATGCATCTAACAGTATAAGACTAAACAGTTTATACTCCCCGAATGGGGGTAACATAGCAGATACAAACTCAATCACATCTAAGGTAGAGCATGATAAAGATAGATAAAACATGAAATCCAAAATAAATACAGGAGATAGAAGTCTAAGTGTCTAAGATACATGAACCCAGAAGTACATCTCAAAACTCAAATAAAGATACAGTAATCCACAAAGTAAAATACAACTCCAGACAAAATAAAATAACTACCTAAACAACCTCTAAAGTGTCTCCTCTAGGCTAGCAGGCACCTCCAGGCTATCTGTAAAATTTTCAACAGGTCCAGTCAGGACGGGAGCGAGCACAAAACATCTCACGCAGTTCATATCGAGTTAGGAAATATAAAGCATGCAATAGAGTAAAGTACATGAAACGCTGAAAGAAGAATGTATAGAAAACAGTAGAGATTTAATAACAGGAAATATCTAAATATGATAAGTAAGAACTGTAAGGAACATGTGATTTAGAGTACAATCTGGTTATGTAAACGGGCTAGGAAAATGCAATGGTAACTCCATTGTACGTGGGTGTACAATAGACATATACAATAGTTATACAATGTTGTACAATAGGATTTGAGTACATAACCAATTCTACTCCCCCTCCCCAATCAATACACAAGGATCCACTCATGTTACGTTATCTTGCACAATAGTGTACAATGTTATACAATGGGTGTACAATATTATACAATAGATGTACAATGTTATACAATGGTTGTACAATGTTATACAATAGAGTACAATGGTCTATCCCTGGGACTCATGTGATACTGAGAGTACAATATGCACAAGGAGTATACAAGGATATAGGTATTCAATAAATACAATATGGAAGTGAAACGCACATCACAATATGTATCTAGTGAATACAAGGGGATAACATCCCAAAAGGAGATCCATATAGTACCAATCCGTGATAACAATCGTGTCAGCATCAAGTACAGTAATCTAGAGCAAGAATGTAAATCCAGACAAGTATGAAACGGTCAGAGAATGTACTCGCCTCGATAACCTGAACAGCTGATATGTATAGGAGGTCCCACTGAAGCCACAGAGTCCTATTTAAAGCAACACAGGTTACAAGGTGTTCAAGTTGAAATAAATAAATCCCTACAGGAAATCTATATTATTCTAGGTTCTTCTAAGTCAAATTAACTCTAGGTCGACTCCGGTCAATAATCTAGTCAAACTAGGTCAAGTGTTGGCTTACAGTTGACTTTGGGTCAACTGGTCAACTCTGGTCAAACTGGGGCAATTCTAGTCTAATATAAAGTGTACTTCGTTATTTGTACGTCGAAACTTACGGCACGCAAATCGAGATAAGAAGATTATCGGCAAGGTTGATAATCTTATTATAGTGATCCACGTATCCAACTTGTCAATTTCAGCGATGTGAGATCACTGGAATTGACTGATCTCAGTTTCGTTGTACTAATCCCGAATTACAAACATTATATGAATTAATTATTAATTAATTATAAAAAAGTTAAACTCAGAAAAAATTATCAACAAACATTGTCGGACGATGAAATGAACATCGCCAACGTGTCCAGAATGGTCAAATTAGCTAGGATAGCCTACCCAACGGTCCAATTTGGACACAAGGGCAAAAAGGTAATTTCGGGTCAAAACGGTGTCCGTGTCGGAGCCGTTTTGCACCGAAAAACGTGTAAGAAAACAAGTCTATAAAATATAACAAATTATATGTCCACGCAACCAGAATGTCGATACGAACCCAACGGTATCTCCAGAATTGGATTCCGTTGACCCGATCTCATTTTGGCCCGTTGACCAGAACTTGGAATTCCGGTTTGCACGGAAATGCGTGCCGGAGCCAAAGTTCTCAAAACTCAGCAAACTACCTGTCAACGAGTTCAGAATGACGATACGAACTCAACGGTATCTCCGGAATTGGATTCCGATGAGCCGGCGTCAAAAAGTCCCGTTGACCCAGAATGTGGGACCCGCTTTGCACCGAAAAACGTGCCCGGGCCCACGTTCTCCAAATCTAACAAATTTTATATGAAAACATGCCAGAACGATGCCACGAATCTAATGGTGGTGTCAGAAATGAAATCTGGAGTCCCGTGTTCAAAAATGGAATTTTACAAGTTGGAATTTACGAATTCGAACGGCCAACTTTGGCGTCGAATTCAACCAATCAAACAAGCTCACAATGAAACGAAACTGAAGGGGTAGCAAGAGGGTTATACCAGCTTCGCACAGGAACTGGTAGCACGCCAAACGGAGCTGCGGTAGAGGAGATACAAGCTGACGAAGTTGGCCCCGCAAACTGTCCAAATTTAATACAATTTAAACGGTCAACTTGGTGGCCGGTTTTCATGTATCAAACGATAAAATTAACGGACGAAAATTGACATGAGCGAAGGTGGATATACCGATATTGCGACGGAGCGAAGAAATCGCCGATCCAATGGTCGGATCTCCGGGAAAACGCATGCGAAGTCGCTGCGACGGAGCGCCAAAATGAACGTGATTTCGCGCGCGTCACGACGGGACGTCGTGCAAAACGCACGAATCGCCTCGACGGCGCGTCCCGGAGGACGGTGGCCGTCAGGGACTGATCGCCGGAGTTCGCGCGCATGGCCAGGGGGCCACGGCGGCCCGCACGGCGGCGTGGCAGCGCACGACGGCGGCCCACGCGCGCGCGTGCGTACGCGCCTGTGCGCCACGAGCTGCTGCTGTCGCGCGAAGGGAGGTGGTGCAGCTGCTGCAGCAGTGGTTGCGCGCACCGGCGGTGGTCGTCCCGGCCAGGGGGCAAGGCGGCGGAGCACGTCGACGAGGGTGGAGGTGGAGGCGCTCGGTTTGAAGAAGGAAGAGGAGTGATGGTGGTGAGCTATGGTGTTGGAGATGATGAAATAAGGAGATGGAGGAGGAGGAAAAGGAGGGAGGAGAGGAGGCTGTCGTGGGGGGAGGCCGACGGCCAGGCCAGGGGGTGGCCGGAGGTGGAAGGAGATTGGTGCTCGGGTTTGTAGGGTGGTGGTGGTGATAGTATTGTAGCTGCTGTTGTTGTTTTGAAGAAGTGTGAAAAAAATATATTAAGGAAGGGAGAGAGAAGAACAATTAATGAAGTGAGAGAGAGGAAGAGAGAGGAAAAAAGTTTGTCCACCCTAGGAATTAGGGCCGGCATGTTGGCTGTGTGAATGAGTGTGGAAAAGTGTAGGGAAATCAATGGTTGGGATTGATTAGGAAAATCAATGGCTAGGAATAAATAGGAAAGAATTGGTCATTCCAAAGGGATTTTAATTCAACAGAAATTTTATTAAATATAGGAAAAATGGGTAGAAGGGTACTCGATATTTTCGGGTAAGAAAATACGAGGGTGCTACGATGGAGGACATCATGGAGCTGGACTGGGCTCGGTGGAGCCGGATTGGATCAAACTGGACATTGTGCAAAAATAGAATTAAAATTAGGTGTTGATGATCATGGGCAAATAAGTAGCACATGGGGATTCCAATAAATGAGACACAAGTGGCGGACGGATAGTAGGCTCAATGTGGGCCATGTCCATAATTGGGGCAGACAGGTTTTGGTCGACAGGGGACCCATAAATCAAGTTGGAAAATGAATGTGACGCCGTGGCGTGAAATAAAATCGGGTCACGCGTCGGAAAAGTTGTGCGAATCAAATGGAGCCCAAAATGACATGAATGAGTGGGAAACGAAGGTCATGGGTGACGAGCGTCTCGAGTAGATCATCAATGAGGAGTTGGTTTCAAGGAAATGACTGGTCTTGCGCTCCCAATTTAAATATCATGGTAACGCGCTGAAAATGATCAAGGAAAAGAGTGGGAAAATAAATAATAATCAAATGGTCCAAATTGACCCGAAGTTCAACGAAGAAAAAGAGGCACAAGGGAACAAGTTTGGGTGGGACACCATATACCGTCATGAAGGTAATCGTGTCCACTCCAAAACTCGTGAAGAGGATTTCCAGAGTTGAACATCCCTGATACTCCAAATATCAATGGCATGAAAAGTACACTAACAGATAAATAAATAGAATGAAATATTTAATGAAACCAAACAATCAGAAAATAAATAAAATGAAAAAAATCAACCCGAATTTCAGGGTGCTAACAACGTCTAGCGCAGCCAACCAGTTTCTCGCCTCACGTAAATACTAAGGTGAGTGGCTGACCCTTCTTCCCTCGACCCTCTTCTCTAATACATTATCGATACTAGACATGTGCTATGCTAGATGTAATGCAACGACATGAATGATATTCCGATGAACGGTCACACGACGTCCCATGAACACGAACTATACAAATGCTTGTCATATAACCTTATCGTGCTTGCAACTACCGTATTATATAGAACCGTGCTAGGAAAGGATGAATCGATTAAATGAATGTCGCAACGATACTATAAGATGTGCCTTGAAATAATAATTAACTTAGCACGGTCCTGGATAACTTGTCGACAAGGGCGATTGTTTCTTCGGACGATATCCCGAGGCCACGGGATCGTTCCGGCCTAGGAAGAAACACGGATAGCTATGCCGGATGCATGCCACGGTAGGCAGTGGCTTTCAACGGGGCTCGCTACCTGCGCTGAAGGACCACTGTCTACCAAGCTATATGTCCAGGATGGCATGTCGTGCCAGTGACCTTCACGAATTGCACTCTATTATGTCTTATTATTATCAACATGACATGAAAGAACATAGTAAGTTTATGCTACAACGGCGCGCTCTGCCGGGAGTAAGATCTATCGTCGTTATACGGTTGTGCCTACAAATATAAGTTTGAATTGAGTAGGATGGCTAGAAACTTCACTAATCAATTGCATGCACGCTCACTTAACTTCTTCAACAAATAAGAGCACGGGATTTAAACTTTCATGCACCAGCGCACAAAGTGTAATGTGCTGACCCTCGCTCTCAACAGGTACTCGGAACAAGGATAGCGTGCCAAGGAACTGAAGGCGACGCTCCTCTCTTTTGAAGCCTTGTTAGCGCGAAGGCTAACTCTGCAACTTTTTGAAGACTCAAACCCAATTGCATCATGAGTCGCAAACTCTCGCTGTAAAACCCCTAAATTTCTACTATTTTTTTAAATAAATTTGATACTAATTTTTTTATTTTTTTATATTGTACATCGCGTAGTTGCATTGTACGTCGCGCGTGAAATTTTATTTTTTGTAATTGCTCGACGAGTGCGACTATGTGCGAGCGTACATATTTTGAAAAATATTTTTTTTTCTATTTTTATAGTTTCGAAATAATATAGATAATAATTATTTTTAGCTATCGTACCAAAATTTCCAAGTTTATGATTTTAATTATGAAAAGCCTTTCATTTATACAGATATAATAATAAATAATTTTCCTATAAAATGGTATATTAGAAAAGTATATTTATGTAAATATTATTTGGACATATACATATATATTTCGTAATTATTTATTAGTTTATTTTTAAATAATAATATAATTTTTGAAATTATTATTATTAGTATTTTTGGAAAATATATTTTGAAATTATTGTGGCGATTTAAATCTTGATTTAATTTTATGGATTTATTTAAATAGTTAAATTAATATCTATATTTAAAATTTGATTGATTTTAAACTAAAGGATGGAATTTAATTAGATTTAAATTGATTTAGATTTGGATTGAAATTTATTGAATTTGATTTAAAATAAATAGATGAATTATCTAAAGGGATTTGCAACTATCATAATCCTTATCTAAATAGTAGCTTCCACCTCCTATATAAGGAGAGGCTCATTATTCTCTGTTCCATTAATTTTCTCCACCTACAAATGTGTTTGTGCATCGTGTCCGTGCATATCAAGCCATATCCATTCACTTCTTCTATTTTTCATCCAAATTGATTAATGTTCTCATTAAAGAAATTCTCTTTTTCCTTCCATCTATTTTCTCTTATCACAAATTCTTACTATCCTTTTACCGATCAACCAAGTCCGTCTGTCCTAGTAGTCCTTAAATTTCGAGTACGAAAATTTTCAAAGGTGGATAGATTTGTAACTCATCTTTCCAAAATTATTATTTTTTAAATTATATCTATATATTTTAATTTCGTGTTTAAAAGTAATTTTCGTAGAAATTTTGTAAAAGATATTTTGTGATTACTTTTGTTATCAAAAACTAGTTTTAAATTAATGGTTTGAAATAATGTTTCTAAAAAAATATTCTCGAATTTTTTATTTGAAATATAAAATATATTTTATTATTTTTGGTCTTCTAAAAATTATTTTTAAAAAAAATTGAGCGATAAAAGGTTTTTTGTCTATTTATTTTTAAATAACGATTTGGATTTATAAAAGTAAGTTTTATAATATTTGATGACATCGAGTATTATTTTGATATGTTAATCAGTTATTTGAATATATTTGAATTTATTTAAATTATCTTGATGGTTATCAACTATACTTTAAATTATGTTGATAATTTAAATATTGTTTAAAATACTTACGATGACTAATTGGAGCATTACGATTTGTCTAATCTAGATTTGAAAGATTATTTGATTAAATAATTTATTTATTATTTGATTTAAATTATTTTGATAAATATTAGATATTATTTTAAAGTTATTATGTTGAGTTTGATTTGGATTTGGATTCATATGATTTGAATTATTTGATAATATAGAATAATGCTTAAGGTTATTATGGTGATCATTTAAAGGATTGCAATCAAATTGATTTGTTTTTAAATAATTTATTTGATTTAAATTTATGGGAAGATTTATCCATTAGAAATTCATATCCCATTGGAATCATATCTAGCATTAATTATATCGTTTCTTATTTAAACCAATCATATTCCTATCCAAATTAGTTGGTAATCATAATCATCCTTATTGATTTAGTTCTAATCCTATCATAATTTGCTAATTGCTAGCCATTATATATATCTATCGAATGTATGAATAAAATCATCTTTCAAACCATCCTTGTCAAAATTTCTCTCTTTTTTCGTCATAACTAAGCCCAAAATTCGTCATTAGAATTGAGCCCCGCTTTTTAGTAGCAAAACAACTTGGAACGATGATATCTCCTAGCTCCGAACTCTGTTTTGCCTCTAATTTTTTTTTAAAAGAAGCGTATCGAGGTAAGCTTTCCAGAAACATATTTTAATAGAAAAAATTCGTTCTGTAGATTTCTACAAAACTATTTGAGTATCTAGTATCCCAAAAATAAATGTATTTCAGTATTTTTGCGATTTCGGGAGATTCCGGAAACAAAAATACGATCCGTTTAGTTTTTCGGAAAGCTAATACGAAAACCTATGCCATATCCTAATTTTAGAATTTATTAAATAAATCTAATAGGGACAGTATTAATTATAATTAGATAATAGACTATTTTCAGCATCCGGAGATGTTTGTTTGGACCTTAATTCCTCGGCAGCCGTTGTTCCACCTACTTTCCTATCTGATCTTCGCCACCACAGTGCTCAGGACTCAGGCAAGTATACCTTGCTAATTAACTGTCATATTATTTATTTTTCGTATTATTTACTTTGTTTCATATTTTTTATTTTTAATTGTTATAAACTGCGCGTCCAAGCCACACTTGGGTGCAAGCGACTCTATTAGTCGTTTTACTTTACTATATGCATGTTAACTTAGTTTTAGCGGACTACCTTCTTGTTGGGGGATATCCTTATATTTCCTTGGGCTATGACACTCAAACTACACGGTTTGAGATATTTGCTAGGGGCACGACTTATGGACAGGCCATCTCTAAAGTCGTGTGACGGTAGATGTTCGTAACTGCTATGAATAGGGTTTTAGAGACTCAAGCAGTTACAAAACTGGACGAGCCATGGACATGACTTGAACAGTGTAGGAAATATTGGGGGAGGACAGTCGCTAGTGCGTATGGGAATCCAAACAGGTAAACCGCAGTCTCCGGATGGAACTGTGACGATTTATTTGCAGATGTCCTCTGACGTTTTGGACGTTACGGACGGATACGAATTACTGGATGCCAGTTACGTACACATAGCCTAAAATTTCACCCATGCGCATGAAAGTTGTCCTCTAAATTGCACATTAGGCGGTTAGAATCTCCTTTGCATATTTGTGACTAAAATAATCTTTGATATATTATTTTATTATTCTGACAGTTCATATTAGCTTATTCTTCCTGTATTTTGCTACGTCCGTCTGAGGACCTGGTTGTTCCCTAGGTGTATACTTTCATGATTCACTGCAGGTGTTCTAGCCAAGGTCGTGATTCTCTCCATTCCTTCGAAGATGATTGCGCTTGGTTCGTCTTGCTATTTTATCGATCGATTTCTTGTACATTTTTTTCATTGAGATAGTTAGTAGTGGACTTTGTCTCCGCCCAACGATTGTATCATAAATATTCAAGTTGATTTTCATATTTGTAACGCCCCAGAACCAGAATACTGGAGAGCGGGGACATACATAGCCAGCTACGTATAATGAAATGGAATCCACTCCCACTATACGGTCACGGCTGTCAAGATATATGAGAGTTTAACTACAATCCATCAGTCTTCTATGGTCAATAACAAGCCTAATTATCTCAATCTCAAACAAGCAGGTCAAGTTACAAGAAGTAAGATCATCAAATATACAATAGTAAGGCGTCCCAAACATTACATGTTCAGCTGATCATGAAGTTAGTCGTTATAAAATGTGATGACTAGCAAGAGTTTAGTCATACATGATCAACCATAGGATCTGTCAATCATGCTACAGCCCGTAGGCAGACAGTAATAAGGTATACAATACGAGCTAACAAGTGATCGCCGGCTAAATGCCTCAAAATAAGAATTTTACAATAGAGTGGAAGAGCCAAAAATAAACCCACTCGTTGCCCTGGTTACGCCTGGTGGTCACCATCGGGCTGGAAAGTCGGTAGATCCTCTGAAGCTGCTCCGAAATCTGGCCACACAAAACTAGCTGGGTCAGATCCCAGAAAGAGCAAGTGCCACAAAGGAGGCTTCACTTAGGAACTAAAGCCAGCACAACAGAATTAAATATTAAAAGTAGTTACAAATGAGCTTAATAATAAAAGAATAATCAACAGTCATAATAGAGTACGAGGGAACCATTCAAGTAGCCAGGTCACAACCTTTAAACCAAACAAGGACCAGGGTTGTAACCCTTCACCTGAATAGAACTCCGTCTCCAAATCCTGTTGGTAAGGTAAAACATAACAAGCATGACTTGGGGGCAATAAGACAATAAACGAAGAGAGGACTCAGAACAGCTCCGGGAGCCAGGTTACAACCCTTAAACCAAACAAGGATCGGGGTTGTAACCCTTCGCCTGAACAGAACTTAGCCTCTGATCTTTATTGTTAAAAGTGACAATCATGCGAGCAAGCCTGCAATAATCGAGCACTGAAACTACATCATACAATCGTTCCCGGCCAATCAGAGACTACGGCTTTCTACATTAGCTCACTAGGGTTATCACAACATGCAGTGAGATGTTCCTCCAGTCACAAGCCTTGCAGCTAATCCAGGTTATCCAGGCGACTTGGGTTCATTAAGCGGTGCTTCGTCCTTTTCCATATATCAGTGAATCTAGACTTGTGCCCTACTCGTCGGCAGGCTGCAAGCCCAACAATGGTGGCCGGGATAATGGGATAGCCTGTAGCTGGAGAAATCTCTCATGACTACTGAATTATTCTAGTTATTAGCCTTAGCCATTTACAGTAGGTACCCCTGACCGTGGTACTCAGGGATCCATGTCCTAGACATGATGCAAATGTTACCGGTTCAATTGTACAAATACAATCATCCAAGGTGTCCAGGCCATCCAATCTTGTCTGGACATGCTAACCGTCGCAACATCCTTCAAGATATATATAACATGTCATGTCCACTGCCAGGAGAGCGCCACGTCGGGCCACTATCATGTCATGTCATTTGTCAAAAGTGTACCACAACGGGTCACCATCGTGTCAGGGAACAATCTTAAAATTGATGTGGCACAAGCATACATGTAGTAATTAAATATTAGCAGGAACAAGGGCTGTGGGGGACTCATGCGGCTCAGGAAATTATTACGTTGCTAATGGTCATACGGCCAGCTGCAAATAAATGTGCATGCGGCCAAGCAAGTCACTTGGCCATATGCGGCTGAGCTAAATATAAGCATGCAATAAAGCATGCATGCATTGAATATATATGAATTAAAATATAGATTAACATGCGGCTGGCATGCATGCATTAATATAATGCATTATAATGCATTAAATATAGATTAGCATGCTGCTGGCATGCATGCAATAATATAATGCATTATAATTGCATTAAATATAGATTAGCATGCTGCTGGCATGCATGCAATAATATAATGTATTATAATTGCATTAAATATAGATTAGCATGCTGCTGGCATGCATGCAATAATATAATGCATTATATTGATTACATATAAGCATGCAGCATACATTAAATAGCATGCCAATGCATGCAAGTAACATTTTAGCATGAAAATTCATGCAAGAATTTAGTGTGGCCAAAGAAAAGGAATAGCCATGCGGCTGAGTTAGCATACATGCGGCCAAGTTAAAGCATATGCGGCCAGCTGTTAGCATGCGGCCAACTTTTGCTAATGCATACAACTGTTGCTATTTGCTTACTAATGCATGTAAATAATATGAAAGGCCATGCGGCTCAACAATTGTATGCGGCCAGGGATGCTTAAGCATGCAAAGCTAAATGCATGCAAAGCTAAATGCAAATGCATATAATTAATGCTAATGTATATATTTAATGCTATTTGCTTGCATGCAAAAATGCAAGCAAATATTTAATGCTAATGGCCAAGGGCCATGCGGCTCACTTAGGATTTCCATACGGCCAACTAAACAGCAAATGCTTATGCGGCTAGGAAATGGCCAATGGCCAACATTTGATTGCTCATGGGGCCCAGCAAATAAACACTTGTACGTGGCCAGCTAATGCATGCATTAAATGCAAGCAGCATGCAACTAATAAAAGCTAAAGGCAATTAAATGATGCAACTAAATAAAAGGACATGCGGACCTAGATGGCCCTGGCCGTATAAGCCATAAAGGCCATACGGCCAACAATTTTTAATGGCCATGCGGCTGAGGCAATTAATGCTCATGCGGCTCAGAATGCAAATAATGGCTCCCACAGAGAACATGTCCATGAAAATACCATGGCCGTCATGCTCCTCCAAACAACAATAGGAACCCAAATCCAGACTCCCATAGGTCAAATTTGGGTAAAATAGAATTCTCTACAACATGGAACCATCAACTAGCAAAAATATGCAAGTTTGATAGATCAAAACTCCTGAAAACCGAAAATATCACAAAGCTAGATTTACAAGAATTTAACCATGGAAATAAAAAATGCTAAGTACTAAAGTGGGATAGAAACACATGAGGAAGACAATGGAATAATGAAAATGGACTTCCTCCATGAAGCAAGATGCACTTGCCTAAACCTTTCCACTCTCAGGTTGGTGGAGAAGTAATGGTGGAAAAGAAGAAAGTTAATGTGGAGAGAGAAATATTTGGTGGGATATTTAATGAAGAGGGTGGTGGTAGGTGGGAGTGGTTTAGTTCACATAAAATCAAGCAAAACCGAACCATACCGAACCAAGTCAAGTCGGGCCGAACCAAACAAGGAGACATGCAATACGGGTCTAAATACGTAAACGTATACCAAAATACGTAATACGAATAATGGTCATTACAACTCTACCCAACTTAAAAGAATTCCATCCTCGGAATTTAATCAAGAGGCTAGAGATACAAGGACGAGCTATACTACTCACAGGCAGGCTGTACTAGTTAAGCAATCAAGCAATTATTCGTGCAAGCAAGGAATCGAAGACATGAGGCATAGGAAAGATATTATACCTCACGAGTCGAATAGGTCGGGATACCACGATCGGATATCATCCTCACGCTCCCACGTTGACTCTCCCAAAGAGTGATGACCCCAAGCAACACGGACTAACTTGATAGTCTTGTTCTTGAGGATCTTCTCTCTTTGGTCCAATATGGATACGGGCCTCTCCTCATACGAAAGGTTGGTACCAACAACCAGTTCTGAATGATCCAGGATATGACTCGGATCTGGGATATACCGTCGCAGTTGGGATACATGGAATACGTCATATACCTCACTCAGAGATGGCGGAAGAGCGAGACGATAGGATACATCTCCTACTCGCTCCAAAATATCGAACGGCCCTATATACCTAGGACTAAGCTTTCCCCATACACCGAAACGAATGACACCACGGTTAGGCGAGATCTTCAGGAATACATGGTCGCCGACAGAAATTTAAGGGGACATCGATGAGAATCGGCCCAATGACGCTGACGATCTTGTGCAACGCGAAGATGATCTCTGACTCTCCTGACCACCTCAACTGTCTGAGTGATCATCTCTGGACCAAGCATCTGCCTCTCTCTGACACCATCCCAGGCTAGTGGGGATCAGCACTTCCTTTCATACAGTGCCTCGAACGGTGCCATCTGGATACTAGCTTGAAAACTGTTGTTGTACGAGAACTCTACCAAGTGCAGGTGATCTTCCCATGAACCACCGAAGTCGAGTGTACAAGATATCAACATATCCTCAAGAGTCTGGATCGTGCGTTCCGACTGACCATCTGTCTGCGGGTGATATACTGAGCTGAACTGGAGGCGAGTTCCCAAACTCTCTTACAAGCTACGCCAAAAGTGCGACATAAATCTTGAATCTTGGTCCAAAGTGATACTGACCGGTACACCGTGGAATCTGATAATCTGCCGGAGATACATCTCTGCTAGCTGAGCTGTCGACTTACCAACTCTGAATGGGAGAAAGTGAGCCACCTTCGTGAGCCTGTCAACCATAACCCAAATAGCATCTCTACCGGCTGGGGATCTAGGTAATCCAGTCACGAAATCCATGGTTATATGCTCTTACTTCTATTCTGGAATCGGCAAGGGCTGAAGAAGTCCAGCTGGCCTCTGATGTTCAGCCTTGACTTGTTGGCAAACCAAACACCGAGAGAGAAACCGAGCTATCTCCCTCTTCATGCCATTACACCAAAAGTGCTGACGGATATCACGGTACATCTTCGTGCCACCGAAATGAATCGAATACTGAAAACTGTGAGCTTCCGCCATCACCTCCTGTCTAATATCTCCATAGGGTACACAAAGACGCTTACCATGTCGAAGTGTACCGTCTTCTTGAATGCATAATTCTGGTCGTCATCCTGCTTCACATTCTGCTCTAAGTCGCTGAAGCTTAGAATCGGAGGACTGAGCTATCTTGATCCTCTCCACTATACTGGACTGTACTTGCATGCTGGCCATCAATACCACATTGGTAGGAAGGACAACTTCTATACCCATCTTCTGAAGATCTGCCAACAACTCTGGTTGCGCTGTCAGGAAATAAACTCCGGCTCTCCTGTTCAATGCATCTGCAACAACGTTGGCCTTCCCAGGATGATACTGTAAGTTGACATCATAATCCACAAGCAGCTCTAGCCACCTTCTTTGACGCATATTAAGGTCCTTCTGGGTGAAAACATACTTCAGGCTCTTGTGGTCGGTGAAAATCACTACCCTATCTCCATACAGGTAGTGTCTCTACAACTTAAGTGCAAACACTACTGCTACCAGCTCTAAGTCATGGGTTGGGTAATTCCTCTCATGATTATGAAGTTGACGTGACGCATAAGCTATTAACTTCCTATGTTGCATCAAAACACATCCTAATCCTCTGCCTGAGGCATCACAGTACACTGAAAATCCTTCGGTCCCATCTGGAAGTGTGAGAATGGGTGCCGTCATCAAACCTCGCTTCAGCTTCTCAAAAGATTCTTGACATTCTGCTGTCCAAGCAAACTGTACATCCTTACGGGTTAACTGCGTCAGTGGTGCTGAAATCCGAGCAAAGTTCGAAACAAATTGCCGGTAATAGCCGGCCAATCCAAGAAAACTACGAACTTCTGCAACTGTGCTGGGCACTGGCCATGTTTCGATAGCCACGATCTTCTGGGGATCCACTTCAACTCCCCCTCTGGTGATGATATGACCCAAGTATGAAATGTGATCGAGCCAGAACTCGTATTTACTGAACTTGGCATACAATTGGTGCTCTCAGAGAATCTGAAGGACAACTCTGAGATGCTGCTCATGCTCCGCTTCACTCTTGCTGTAGACCAGCATATCGTCTATGAACACGATCACAAGTTGATCCAAATAAGGCATAAAAATAAAATTCATGAGGTCCATGAATACAGCCGGCACATTGGTCGCTCCAAAGGACATAACAAGGAACTTCCAATGCCCATATCTGGATCTGAAAGCTGTCTTCGGAATATCCTGCTCTCTGACTCTGATCTGGTGGTATCCTGACCGCAAATCAATCTTCGAGAATACTGCCGCTCCTCTGAGTTGATCTAACAAGTTATCTACCCTAGGGAGAGGATATCTGTTCTTGATTGTTACTGAGTTCAAGGTACGATAGTCAACACATAATCTGGACGTACCATCCTTCTTTTTTACAAGAAGCATCGGGGCTCCCCAAGGCGATCCACTTGCACGAATGAATCCCTTGGTCCGGAGTTCTTCAATCATCTTGTACAATACCTATAATTTTGACGACGCCATCCTGTAGACTCTCTCTGACACTGGTGTTGTCCCGGAGATCAAGTCGATATTAAACTCGATCTCTCGCTCTGACGGCATTCCTGAAAGCTCTTCCGGGAAAACATCTGGAAATTTCTCGACTATCCGGGATAACTACACTTCTGCTACGGCCATCCGCAATACTGGAGGAGAAGGTTCCACTTTGCCTCGAGAAAAGGAAAATTCTGGCTCGCCTGGAATGCTAAAAACAACTCTGCCAATATGGCAGTCTATCCTAGCATTCTGGTCTCTCAACCAATCCATTCCTAAGACCACATCATAATCGGCCATCGGGAATTCTATCAGCCTAGCGGAAAATTCTCTACCGCTAACCACGATCCGACACGAGGAAAATACTCTATCTACTCCCACCAGACCGTTACCAGTAAGTATATTGAGCCTTACTGATAATGACTCGGGCTCCAGTCTTATCCGTGTCGCGAATCGTACAGACATAAATGAATGCGATGCTCCAGAGTCAAATAACACTGAAGTCGGAAAAGTGTTGACGAGAATAGTACCTGCCACTACCTCACCTGGTGCCACTCCTTCTTCTTCCATGGTCAAAGCCAGCACTTGACCATGCCCTCTGGGTGCCGGCCCTCTCTGCTGGAATCCTCGCTGCCTATTCTGGACTTGCGTCTGGGCATACTGCTGAGGCCTTTGCTGCAGAAAAGCTTGGGTCTGCGTCGGCAACGGCCTCGGAGATGGAAACTGCTGCTAGATTGGTACTAGGGCTGGTCCCCTAACGGATAAACTGGTCCTGGCTGGTAAGGAGTCAGTCCTGAACGGGCAGGACCCTACTTTGTGGTCCGGCGCTCCACAAAGCAAACACAATCCTCGAGCCTTGCGACATTCTGAAACAACATGTCCAGGCTTCCCACAATAAGAGCAGCCCATGGGGGAAGACTGCTTCTGCTTCTGCTGAGGATACGTCGGAGTTGAATGCTGAACCGACGTAACTGAAGCTGCCCTTCTCGGAGCTGCAATGGTCAAAGCCCTAGCTGTCGGGGCTGGTGCTGACGACTGATTCATCTGGCCGTGAGATCGCTTTCGACCTCCGGTCATGTCCACAATCCTCTGAGAGGTATACTCATGCCTCCTAGCTGCCCTCAATACCGTATCAAAAGTCTGATGCTCAAACTGCTCCACCGCCAGCAAAATCTCTAGGTGGAGTCCCTGTTGAAATTACTGGGATCTATCGAACTCGGTCGCCACCAAGGTGGGAGCAAACCGTCTAAGCCTGGAAAACTCGGCCGCATACCCATCGACCGTCCTGCTCATCTGCTTCAAATTGGTGAATCTGGTCTGTAGATTGTACCGAGCCACCGCATCGAAATACTTGGTCCGAAACCTCTCATGGAATACTGTCCAGGCAATAGGCTCCACTAGTCCAACGGCCTGCGCCGCCCACCAGCTGCGGGCTAGATTCAATAACTGCAGGTACACCACGGCCACCTTCTCTTCTTATGGAGTCTTCGCTGCCTCCAATATCACCTCTGTGTCCTGAAGCCACGCATCAGCAGCGATAGCATCATCGCTGCCATCGAAGAATAGAGGGTTCAGGCACTTGAAACTGTTCGCTGCACTGTTCCCATGATGTCTACCTCTGCCCAGAGCATCTGCCACTGCCTGATGCAAGGCATCTCCTCGACGGTCCTGCGATGCAAGCAACTCCCTGATAAGTCCCACCAAAGCTCCATCATCCTGTCCTGCGGGCTGGGCTGGCTGCACCGGGGGTTCTGGATCTCCGGGAGGCATGACCCGGAAAACTGCTCCTGAGTGCTGGACCTGATCTTCTGGTTGCTGTTGGTCCACAGGAGGTGCTTCGCCTTGCTGATCGGCAGGTCCAGGAACAATGCCGCTGAAGAAGACGACATAGGGAACAATAAGGAAGGACCAAGACAGATCAAGGATACAAGCATGTGATCAGGTCGAGAATCTCAGGGATTAGAAGATACGGGCAGAGATCAAGGGCGAGTATTGATTAAGACATCTATTCGGTAAACCCTTACATATCTTGATTTTCAAGACCTGCATGGGCCACCACTTAAACCATGTAACGCCTCAGAACCAGAATACTAGAAAGCGGGGGCATACATAGCCAGCTACGTATAATGAAATAGAATCTACCCCACTATACGGTTACGGCTGTCTAGATATATGAGGGTTTAACTATAATCTATCTGTCTCCTATGGTCAATAACAAGCCTAATTGTCTCGATCTCAAACAAGCAGGTAAAGTTACAAGAAGTAAGATCATCAAATATACAATAGTAAGGCGTCCCTAACATTACATATTCAGCTGATCATGAAGCTAGTCGTTACAAAATATGATGATTAACAAGAGTTTAGTCATACATGATCAACCCTAGGATCTGTCAATCATGCTACAACCCGTAGGCAGACAGTAATAAGGTATGCAATACGAGCGAACAGGTGCTCGCCGGCTAAATGCCTCAAAATAAGAATTTTACAATAGAGTGGAAGAGCCAAAAATAAACCCACTCGTTGCCCTGGTTACGCCTGGTGGTCACCATCGGGCTGGAAAGTCGGTAGATCCTCTGAAGCTGCTCCGAAATCTGGCCACACAAAACCAGCTGGGTCAGATCCCAGAAAGAGCAAGTGCCACAAAGGAGGCTTCACTTAGGAACTAAAGCCAGCAAAACAGAATTAAATATTAAAAGTAGTTACAAACGAGCTTAATAATAAAAGAATAATCAACAGTCATAATAGAGTACGAGGGAACCATTCAAGTAGCCATGTCACAACCCTTAAACCAAACAAGGACCGGGGTTGTAACCCTTCACCTGAATAGAACTCCGTCTCCAAATCCTGTTGGTAAGATAAAACATAACAAGCATGATGTGGGGGCAATAAGACAATAAACGAAGAGAGGACTCAGAACTGCTCCGGGAGCCCGGTTATAACCCTTAAACCAAATAAGGACCGGGGTTGTAACTCTTCGCCTGAACAGAACTTAGCCTCTGATCTTTATTGTTAAAAGTAACAATCATGCGATCAAACCTGCAATAATCGAGCACTGAAACTATATCATGCAATCGTCCCCGGCCAATCAGAGACTACGACTTTCTATATTAGCTCACTAGGGTTATCACAACATGCAGTGAGATGTTCCTCCAGCCACAAGCCCTGCAGCTAATCCAGGTTATCCAGACGACTTGGGTTCATTAAGCAGTGCTTCGTCCTTTTCTATATATCAGTGAATCTAGACTTGTGCCCTACTCGTCGGCAGACTGCAAGTCCAACAATGGTGGCCGGGATAACGGGATCGCTTGTAGCTGGGAAAATCTCTCATGACTACTGAATTATTCTAGTTATTAGTCTTAGCCATTTACAGTAGGTACCCCTGACCGTGGTACTCAGGGATCCCTGTCCTAGACATGATGCAAACGTTACCGGTTCAATTGTACAAACACAATCATCCAAGGTGTCCAGGCCCTCCAATCTTGTCAGGACATGCTAACCGTCGCAACATCCTTTAAGATATATATATCATGTCATGTCCACTGTCAGGAGAGCGCCACGTCGGGCCACTATTATGTCATGTCATTTGTCAAAAGTGCACCACAACAGGGTCACCATCGTGTCATGGAACAATCTTAAAATTAATGTGGCACAAGCATACATGTAGTAATTAAATATTGGCTAAATTTTAACTTGATACCCTCAACTATCCATGTTTTGCAACTTGATACCCTAAACTTTCAAAATAGCCAACTTGATACCCTGAAAAATATATTTCCCAAAATGCCCTCCCTCCTCTCTCTATTTCCCAAACCCCCTCTCCCTC
The DNA here is from genome assembly GCA_029216955.1 of Iris pallida. Lineage (NCBI taxonomy): Eukaryota > Viridiplantae > Streptophyta > Magnoliopsida > Asparagales > Iridaceae > Iris > Iris pallida. The sequence goes on from JANAVB010008799.1 coordinate 3,307,269, forward strand.
TCCGGCCGCCGCTGCTGCGCGCCGCCCCGCCGCCCCGCTGCCGCTACTGCTGCACGCCCGCCGCTGCTGCTCCGGCCGCCGCTGCTGCTCCGGCCGCCGCTGCTGCTGCGCGCCGCCCCGCCGCCCCGCTGCTGCTGCTGCTGCACGCGCCGCCGCTGCTGCTCCGGCCGCCGCTGCTGCTGCGCGCCTCCCCGCCGGGGAAGAGAGGGAGGGGACGCCAGAGAGGGAGGGGGGGGACGCCGGAGAGGGAGGGAGGGGGGCAAGGGTATTTTTGGAATTTTTTGGATTTTAGGGTATAAAGTTGGAAATATTCAATAGTTGATGGTATTAAGTTAACTATTTTAAAAGTTTAGGGTATCAAGTTACAAAACATGGATAGTTGAGGGTATCAAGTTGAAATTTAGCCTTAAATATTAGCAGGAACAAGGGCTGTAGGGGGGACTCATGCGGCTCAGGAAATTATTACGTTGCTAATGATCATACGGCCAGCTGCAAATAAATGTGCATACGGCCAAGCAAGTCACTTGGCCATATGCGGCTGAGCTAAATATAAGCATCCAAGCTAAAGCATGCATGCATTGAATATATATGCATTAAAATATAGGTTAACATGCGGCTGGCATGCATGCATTAATATAATGCATTAAATATAGATTAGCATGCTGCTGGCATGCATGCAATAATATAATGCATTATAATTGTATTAAATATAGATTAGCATGCTGCTGGCATGCATACAATAATATAATGCATTATATTGATTACATATAAGCATGCAGCATACATTAAATAGCATGCCAATGCATGCAAGTAACATTTTAGCATGAAAATTCATGCAAGAATTTAGTGTGGCCAAAGAAAAGGAATGGCCATGCGGCTGAGTTAGCATACATGCGGCCAAGTTAAAGCATATGCGGCCAGCTGTTAGCATGCGGCCAACTTTTGCTAATGCATGCAACTGTTGCTATTTGCTTGCTAATGTATGTAAATAATATGAAAGGCCATGCGGCTCAACAATTGTATGCGGCCAGGGATGCTTAAGCATGCAAAGCTAAATGCAAATGCAAATAATTAATGCTAATGCATATATTTAATGCTATTTGCTTGCATGCAAAAATGCAAGCAAATATTTAATGCTAATGGCCAAGGGCCATGCGGCTCACTTAGGATTTCCATACGGCCAACTAAACAGCAAATGCTTATGCGGCTAGGAAATGGCCAATAGCCAACATTTGATTGCTTATGGGGCCCAGCAAATAAACACTTACACGTGGCCAGCTAATGCATGCATTAAATGCAAGCGGCATGCAACTAATAAAAGCTAATGGCAATTAAATGATGCAACTAAATAAAAGGACATGCGGACCTAGATGGCCCTGGCCACATAAGCCAGAAAGGCTATACGGCCAACAATTTTTAATGGCCATGCGGCTGAGGCAATTAATGCTCATGCGGCTCAGAGTGCAAATAATGGCTCCCACAGAGAACATGTCCATGAAAATACCATGGCCGCCATGCTCCTCCAAACAATAATAGGAACCCAAATCCAGACTCCCATAGGTCAAATTTGGGTAAAATAGAATTCTCTACAACATGGAACCATCAACTAGCAAAAATTTGCAAGTTTGATCGATCAAAACTCCTGAAAATCAAAAATACCACAAAGCTAGATTTACAAGAATTTAACCATGGAAATGAAAAATGCTAAGTACTAAAGTGGGATAGAAACACATGAGGAAGACAATAGAACAATAAAAATGGACTTATGTCACGACCCGCACCCGCTAAAAGGGCACGTGACGCGACAACGCCCAGCCCTCACCGAAAAATCGGCGTGGAACGCTGTGGATTTTCTACTTCTAAACAGTTTATATATATAACAAAAACCTGTCAAGTCCATGGTCAACTCCGAACGGAGGACAAGCAATGAATATATATACGAGTACTCAATCACGACTCTAAGATAACAAAGTAAAGACTGAAATGAAAAGACAACAAGACGATAAAATAATATATAACCTGTCAAGTCCAACACAAAGAATATATACAGTCCAAGTCTCTAATACAGTCCCAAAATATAATAAAATAACAAGTAGCAAGCTGGAGACAAGGTCCAGTCCAAAATGTCTAACCTAACTAAACTAAGCTAAAGGCTCGTCGGGCGGAGCTAAGCCCTGCTGAACCAAGGTCTCCAAGTCTATGCCCACTACGTCAACCGGACCGTAGTAGGTAGGACAATCCTCCTCGCCACTATCTGTAAAATTTTGTCAACATATCCAGTCAGGATGGAACGAGCACAAACCTCCATAACAGTTCTAGTTAGACGATATTGAAAATGTAGCAGTAAATAGAGAGAATCTACGAGATAAATAATGTGTACATGAATCATGGTAAGGCATATCAAGACTGTAATCTGAATATAATAACAGGGAAAAACAGTATAAATCATGTACAAGAATCTGGAACTATATCTATGTGAGTTTAGCACTAGTTTCAACATGTGACCGGCTTAGAACTTGATACAATGTTTGGCCTGGCTAATCATACGTGAGTGTATGATTAACACTATACAATGATGATACAATATCTGTGGGGTATTGATCACATATCTACGCTAACACCCCCATCCCTGACCAATATAGTGGATCCAGTCATGACACGTCATGATACATATTCTCTGAGAGGGTAGCTAGCCTTCGCAGGAATCGTATCTATACAATGAACAATAAACAATGTAGACTTGCCCAGTGTATACCATATATAAGAGGAATAACATCTTATGACGGGATCCAGACAAATATCAATCCGTGTGAACAATGTGTCAAGAGAACAAGGATAATCTGCACTAAATACTAGAAACAAAGACGATATCATAAAACAGAAATATTATCAGAGAATGTACTCGCCTGTACTGTGATGGATAAGTCGACTGAGTCCAAGATCAGTGCCTCAAGGACCTATAGATGGAATACTGTATCAATATAATGGTTTGGAAGTAAAATTAAGTCATACTGAGTCAAAATAGGTCAAGACACGTCAAACTAAGTCAATCTAGGTCAAACAAGGTCAAACTAGATTGTACGGGGTAAATCTAAGTCATATTAGACCTAACAAAGTCATACGAGGTCAAGACAAGTCTAGTTGGGTCATACTTGGTCATGGAAGGACATTGGAAATCCATCCGAATCAAACTAGGTCGAAAATTAGCTTACCGTTGACTTTTGGTCAACGGGTCAATTCTGGTCAACTCGAGGTCAACACTAGGTCAACTCTAGGTCACTGGTGACTAATAGTTGACTTTTAGTCAACGGTCCAAGTTGGATGGAATTTGGGACCAAATTGGGTAAAGTGTTGACCCATAGTTGACTTTTAGCCTAGAAAGTCAACCATGGTCAACCGGGTCCAAGACTAGGTTTAGACAGCTAATCCTACTCCTTACCAACCTATACAATCCATATCCAAGTCCATCTTGGACTTGGAAACTCAATTCTTGGCCGTGGGCCAATTCCCTAATTTACCCTTTTTAAGGGTAAATTTCTACCCTTGGCGATATTCTAGATAGCCTACCTACGCTACTTATTTTGACCCGATCTCCCTAGGGTAGTAGGGTACTATCCTATGGGTTCGTTATCTACCAAAATACCTAAGTAAAGTGGACGTTTGGTCCACCTTACGGCCCATTGCAGAAATCTCGAATATCTCGAGATACGCACTGACACGGCACGATACCGGCGCCCTACGACCCCGATTTCCATCCGGGAGCTTACCCGCAAAATCTAAATCACGTATCCTAGGCCCATGTCAAGTTTCGTCGCGATCCGACGCTCCGGGCTCAAATTCGCCCTCTAACTCGATTTCTAACTAAAACCCCTCGTTTTAGCCTCGTTCTAAATCCCTCTCTTGGTTCTCAATTCTAATTCTTCCTCTTCTCTACTTCTCTAATCTTTTTCTTCTTTCCTAGTCCCTCTTCTTATTCTTCCCTCCTATTCTTCTTCACTTTTCTTACTTCTCTAAATTTTCCCTTCTCTAATCTCCTAATCTCTTAATTCTAACTCTTTTCTCATTCTCTCTTCTTCTAATTCTTTCATCTAAACTTCTCTATATTAACCTATATATATATCTATATATATATATCAAACTAGGGGGGGTTTTGTAGTGCTAGGGGGGGTCAATGGGGGGGGGAGGAGCTGCTAGCTGCTGCTGCTACTGCTGCTCTAGCTGCTGCTGCTACTGCTGCTGCTGCTGCTGCAGCTCCTGCTTGCTGCTGCTGCTGCTGCTGCATCCTATTGCTGCTGCAGCTGCTACTTCATCTTCTTCTTATTCTCCTTCTACTTCTCTCTCTACCTATATATATATATATATATATATATATATATATATATATATATATATATATATATATATATATATATATATATATATATATATATATACATCTATATATAGCTATCTATCTATCTATATATATATATCTAAAACTAAATATATATAACACACACACATACATATATATAGATACACACACATATACATATATATACATCTATATATAGCTATCTATCTATCTATATATATATATCTAAAACTAAATATATATAACACACACACATACATATATATAGATACACACACATATACATATATATAGACACATACACACACAAATACCACCATCACCACCACTATCACAACCTCACCACCACCTTCACACACAACACACTCCTCTCACACACACACAAACACAACACCATCACCACTCTCTACTCTCACACACAACCACCATGACACAACCTCATCACCACCATCATCTCAACACCACACAACACATAAATATATATATATATACATACATACATACACATATATATATATATATATATGAAAAACCCCTAACCAACCTACAACTAGAATTAATAGGAAACCTAACAAGTTAGGGGGCAAAATGAAGAGGAGAGCATCCTCTACAACATTAATGAAGGAAACTAAAATAAAGGAGGAGTTAATGGGGGGTTAGAGAGCATACCTAGGTTGGGGTGTTCTTGAAGAAGGAGGAGAAGAACTTGAAGAAGAAATGAAGTGGAGAGAGATAGAGAGAATTAATGAAGTGAAGAGGGGGGGGGGTTTACTTCATGGCCGGCCACCTAAGGCCCCCTATTGGGTTTGGGTGGAGACCCAATAGGCCCCCAAACCCAATAGGTTAAGTTTGGGTTGGTTTGGTTCAATTCGGTTTGATTCTAAACAACTAATTTAGTCTCTAAATGACTAATTAAGTCATGGAAAGTAGGTTAATAACTTCTAGCCTATTTTTGATGGTACATGGGCTAAGCCCAGCTAGTATGGGGGTTCCACTAGGGTCCAGGCTACCCGGGTCTCCAAATTGGGTCCGAATTGGATAAAATTCAAACCGACTCAAATAAATTCCTAAAAATCATATAAAATCAAATAAAATTCCTAAAATATTAATAAACTTGAAAATGACAAAAATACCCCTAATTTGAAAAACTGGGGGTGACAACTTATTCCATGAAGTAAGATGCACTTGTCTAAACCTTTCCACTCTCAGGTTGGTGGAAAAGTAATGGTGGGGAAGAAGAAAGTTAATGTGGAGAGAAAAATGTTTGGTGGGATATTTAATAAAGAGGGTGGTGGTAGGTGGGAGTGGTTTGGTTCACATAAAATCAAGCAAAACCGAACCATGCAAAACCATGCCGAACCAAGTCAAGTCGGGCCGAACCAAACAAGGAGACATGCAATACGGGTCTAAATACATACACGTATACCAAAATACGTAATACGAACAATGGTCATTACAATATTATTATTCTTTTCATTGTGGATGAGATTTAGTTTGTCTTGGATTACTGTATTTTACAGCTTATGTATCCATACGAGACCCATGTACATCGTATGAATACAGCTGGCATGTCTACGTACTTTGTCCTACGTATTTTGGGACTGGGCGTTACACTTGCCGATCCCAGATCTTAGAGAGTCATTTTGATGTTTTGTAAATGTATGGAATGATTATCTTATCGATGTCGGTTGTAAGTCCGAGAGGCCTCTTTTGTAAACGAGTTTGTAACCTAACTTATTATCAATGAAAATACAAGTTTCCTTTTTTATATAAATGTGTTCAACTTCTCTGCGTACTCTTATATATGCTGTTGTTTCGGATAACCTTATGAACCGCCTTGTGCAAGCGCAACTTAGGCTTGCACGGCATGACGCCCGGAGGACGACTATCGATTCTACCGAATCGGGGCATGACAGCTACCGCTGGTCCTTGATACTGCCCTGCCCTTGGTGCTGGCAGCGCAGGAAATTGTTGTACTGGTCCTCCTGACCTCGAATTCATGGGACAGGTGGAAACCCGATGATCTGGACTTCCATATATCAAACACTGTCCGTTCAACGCCCGACACACACCTCTAGTGTTCCCTGTCTTCCCACAATAGGTACAGCCCGTTAGGGGTTGCTGGTTCTTCCTCTGCTGCTGCTGCCTTGTTGGTGGTGCTGGCCCTCGTATTGCCACATCGTGAATGCGAATGCCAGGAGATAGTGCTGTTATTCGGGGCGCTACTCCCCCTCCTCCTTCAATCTGATTGTGAGATCTCTTCTGACCTCCGGTCCTTGCTGTGATCCTCTGAATGGTGATCTCATGCCTGTGGGTTGCTGTCAATACCTCATCGAAAGTCTGATAATTATGTCCCTCTATCAATTGCAAGAGCTCAAGATGAAACCTTTGCTGGAACCTCATAGCCCTCTGACTCTCCGTTGCTACCATCTTCGGGGCGAACCTACTCAATCTGTAGAACTCTGCTGCATAAGCGTCTACTGTCTTGCCAGCCTGCTTGAGGTTGATAAACTTCTGTTGTAGCTCAAACTGCGCCACAACTCCATAGTACTTCGTCTTGAACCTTGCAGTAAAATCGTCCCAAGCAACAGGAAGTCTGATGCCCACTTCCTCCGATTCCCACCAATCACGTGCGAGATCCTGAAGTAACAACTTCACTTGATCCACACGTTCTTCCATCGGTACCTTGGCCGCTGTCAGAATAGCCTCAATATCCTTAAGCCATGCATCTGCTGAGATGGCATCTTCCGTGCCCACGAAATGATGGAGGTTGTATTTGCAAAATCTGGTTGATGCTCCTGAATCCACTCTCGCTCCTCCTTTCAAAGCCGTCTGTAATCCTTGGTTGAGTAACACATTCTGCTCTTGCAACTGAGCGTGTATGCGGTGTTGGGCCAATATCTGATGTTGCTGAGTAGCCATCATCCCTCTCATGATCTCCAGAAGGGCTGGTGTGTCCACTTCCATAGGGGTAGGTGGAACTATTGGTGGTGTTGGAACTTCCGGATACTGTGGTCCAGCTGCTGGTTTCACTATCACCTCCTCTTGGATAGCCTTTTGAGGTAGTACTGGCCTTTGTTGCTGATCAACATGGTCAGGTTGTCCGTGTTGCCCTTGTTGCTATTGTCCAGTTCTGACAGATGCGGACGAGGTGTCCCTAAGAAAAGGGACAAGAGATCAATCAAACGATCGGACAGGAAAGATCAATGAAGTCCAAGGATACTGGAAGGTCAAGCTAGAGTCGAGAGTAACGAATCAGGAGGTCCAGGGAAAACATGTGTGATTGAGACATTCTGTAAATCAAAATACCCCACAAGTCTGAAACCAGACCTGCATGGGCCACCACTAAAACCTTGTCACGCTCCAGAACCAGAATACCAGAGAGCGGAGAGTGACTCAGCCAGCTACGTATTACGGGTAGATGAATACCATATAATACGATCAATGCTGTCAAAAAGATGAGGGGGTGCATACTACATGAAAGTCTCACTAGGGTTACTCAACATCTATTGTCTCAATCATTCAAACAAGAAGCAATAATAGAGAACATGTGTCACGACCCGGTCCTAATTTTTTGGGTCGAATCGGATCATGCCCAGCCTGTACCGTTGTTGAGACGGCGACAGTAAGCTGTATCACTCATGCCGGTAAATAAACAACACAGTCTAATTGTCACAACTTTAATAATTCGAATAGTTTAAAACTTTTTACAATAAAATGAAAGATACATCTGAAATATATTATTTTCCACAAACATCATGAATTATAAAAGAAAAAAAATCTAGGCAACCAGCTTATCAGTCTCGAGATCATCGTCCTCTAGTTGGGACCTCGGGAAATATCGCGAAACAAAGCCTCATCAGTGATACCTAAATTGTTGGGTCTCCAGTCAGGAGGGAGTAAAGTACAATTCATGCTAATTTAACAATTAAAATAATAATAGAATCATGTACTTTTAAACAATTTAGAAATGAACAGTTTTCTAACAGTAAAACAGTGTGATTTGAATAGGGAATGAATATGACCGGCTTGGGTTTGTTACAGTTCAGATACAGCTTATCCCCGTGTGTATGAGGGGTAAGCTAATACAGTTACAGTAGTTACAGTAGTTTGGATGTGGTCATACTCATTACACTACTCCTCCAGTCTCCAAACAGTTACAGTAGTTACAGTAGTTACAGTCAATGCTCTCAGGGAGAGTTCCGTATCGTATCGTGGTTTAAACTTGCAGTAAAGCGATTAATAAATAACTGTAAACTAACACAAAATGTACTTGTCTCAAAATAGACTGGACTGGAGAGGATGAAGACTTCGAGATGGAAATTTAGGATCGTCCTCGAATTCCTACATTCGAGAAATTGACTCAGAAACCAGGGTTACCAATCTAACTACGCTAGTTGAAATCTCTAAGTGTGTCCTAATCTATTTTAATTCTTTATTAATAAAACACGGACAAAATCACGATTATTGGTGCATTGTAATTAATAACGAGGGAAAGATCATTTTAACTTGTATTTTGGAAAATCTCGTAGTTACCAAATTAATTTGATTAAAACTTTGTATTTTCGTATTTATACATATAAAACTAAATTTCTTATTTTAATGAGAAATACATGATCGTTGTTAAATATTAAAACTTATAAATTTTATGTGATAAAACTTTATTAATTTTTATATGAAAATAATTATATATTTCGATTTACGTGTACACTACAAAAATTCGCAAAATCAGCAAATAACAAAAATTCTACACTACCAATTTACAAGCCATAGAACCAACAACCAGCTGGACTTATGCCCATTACAAGTTATTTACATAAATTAAAATAAGACAAAAACGGTCGTTAGTTCTAAAACTTCCTATAATTAATATGAATAAGATAAACAATAAAAATAAATTAAATAATAACGAGTCTCAGATATGGTCCAATCGTCAACTAGGCTAATGCCTCAACGTCCGGGCGAGGCCGGTTTCGTTTGCACTTAGCCGGGGCCCATTGACCGATACGGTCGTCGCCCAAAATCCAAAATATTTAATATATTTCCGAAATCCATTTTAAAATCATTTTTAAAAATATAATTAAATTTACGAAAAAATTCGGCAGCATCTCCTCTGTTTTTGGTCAACCCAAAAACTGGAAAATATGCCAACAATTTCCTGCAAATCCCAAACCAGGGAATCCCAAAATATATACACATAAAAATAACCATAACATTTCCAATATTAATTCGGAATGACCCGAAATGAATTCGGAAGTCCGAATCCAACCAAAACATCACAGCACGCTACCGGAAAAATCCGAAAGCCCAAAAATATAGAAATCCATTTTTCGAAAAGTTTCGGAAAAGCAAAAACAACCAACAGAACCTTTCCGAAGGTTCCGAAACTACGACGTCGCTAAAAACCGAATTCCCGGAAGGGAATCGGAGACCAATCTCATCATAGACAGAATAAAAATGGAACGGGACAGAGGTTATACCTTGGGTTACTCGGCTAGAGCTCTCAGATGCAAGTTTATAGAAATAACGGGATCCAAATTGCAACGAAAAACCCGAAACTCTGGCGGACAGAAGCTGGGAACCTCGGGACAGCGCTGGGTTCAGATCCGCGGGACTGCGGGTCACCGGAAAGAGGGACAGACTTGGAGTCCGGCTAGGGCACGTCTGGACTCGGAAAAGCCAGGAGAAAACGGGGTCAGCGCTGAACGCTGGGAGCTGTCGGCGAAGGGGTGCCGACGGAGTAGGCCGGCGGGGTTGCGGCCTAAGGGCGCTGCGGACGGGGGGTCGGGCCGGAGGAGGCGCTGGGAACCGGGGGCGTCGGGGTCGAACGCCGGAGGGTCGCACGCCGGGGAGGGGGTCGGCCGGAAGGCACTGTCGGGTCCGGATCTCGCCGGAGAACGCGGATCGGGGCGCCGGGAAGCGGCAGGAGTTCGGATCCGCGGGTGGGGGCGTTGGGAAAGAGGTTGGCTTGGGAGCTCTGGGGGAGAGGGAAGTGTAGGGAAGTTGGGGTTGGTGTTCTGTGAGAGAGTGAGAGAAAAGAGATGAGATGGTTCTCTGGAAGGAGTGGGAATATAAGGGGGAGTGGTGATGATGGAAGTGGTGAATGGGAGAGTAATGGGGAAGTTAAGAATGTGAAACGAGGGGTTGCTCTTAAGGAAAGAAGTGGGTGATGGGTTAGTGGTGTGGAGTATAATTAGGGGAGAGTTTGAACGTGAGAGGAGGAGAGGTAAGTGCTGGTCCTTCGTGGACCAGCTCAAAGAAGGAAAATATTATTTTATTTTATTTTTTTATTTTTTTTAATAGAAAGAATTCAGAATTTCAAGAGTAAGATTTGGACTGGGTCTGGGTTCGGGCTCGGGTCTTGGTTCGGGCTCGGGTCTGGGTCAACATCCAAAAGTCCATGTTTTTAATTTTTGAAATTTATTTTAACACTCAAAAAAATAATACTAATAATTATAATAGATATAATAATAATAATATAATACTAATATTAATTAACAAAAATTGGGTTTCACAATCTTCCCTCCTTAGAAAATTTCGTCCTCGAAATTAAAGGCAGGGTAGGAGAATCAAACAGGTACGGGTACCACGCCCGTAACTCAGGTCCAACAATAAAAATTTTCAAGGCAGTCATGGATGAGACGGTTTAGGGACAAGTTTCATTTATGATATCATCCATGTAGAAAAATACAAAAGCAAACCAAAGTACACGAGGTTGATCAGACCATCATGCACCGGTCCTGATTAGACAATATATTAGTGGGTGTACCCAATAAAATATTGTCATGATCAAGCTTGATAAAGAAATAGCTTGCAAAACTAGGCTAACTTAGTAGCATTAGTCAAGTTTAGAACGAAAAGATAAGAAATAGGAGTTTATGTGATGGCTCAAATTCTGATCTTCTTCTCACCTCTGTCTATGCTTGCAACTGGTTTCTCTGGCACTGAAAGGTTGAGTCCAATCTTCAGCTCTGAATTATCCAATATGGGACTCGGATCCGGAATATAGCGTCTGAGCTGTGATACGTAGAAGACGTTGCATATTCTCAAGATCAGCTGGTAGAGCTAACCGGTACGCTACTTCCAACTCGTCTTAAAACTTCAAATGGCCTGATGTACTTGGCCTCAATTCCCAGCTTCGTCAAAACTGTTGTTCCTCTGGTAGGAGAAAACTTCACAGAAACGCTGTCTCCTTCTTCAAACTTCACTGGTCGACGACTACTATCAACCCAATACTTCTGTCTGTCTTGGGTAATCCTGAGCTTACATTCACCTTCTCTACTGCGTCCGTCACCATCTCTGGACCCAACAGTACTCTTTCTCCTACGTCGTCCCATGCAAGTGGTGTACAGCAACGATGTCCATAGATTGCTTCAAATAGGGTCATACCAATGTTGGCTTGGTAGTTGTTGTTGTAAGAGAACTCTACCAAGTGCAAATGATCTTTCCAAGACCCTCCAAATTCCAAGACGCAGGATCTCAGCATGTCTTCTAGCGTCTGGATTGTTCTCTCTGATTGCCCATCTGTCTGGGAATGGTAGATAGTGCTGAACTTCAGTTGTGTTCCCAAACTGTCATGTAAACACTTCCAAAAAGTAAGAGGTAAATCTAGTATCTCTGACAGACACAATACTTACCTGAACTTCATGAATCCGGTAGATGTGTCGCATGTACAGTGCTGCTAACTTCTCGGTGGATAAACTAACCTTGAAAGGGATAAAGTGAGCTGACTTCGTCAGTCGGTCCACGATAACCCAAATGGCATACTTTCCTTCTTGGGATCGAGGCAGTCCCGATACAAAATCCATAGTTATGTGCTCCCATTTCCATTCCGGAATGTCAAGCGGCTGCAATAGTCCTGCTGGTCTCTGCCTGCTAGCCTTTCTTTGTTGACAAATTAAACATCTAGCAACATACCTGGCCACGTCTTTCTTCATTCCAAACCACCAAGCAATGGTACGCATATCCCGATACATTTTGTTGGCTCCAGGATGTATGGAATACTGCGACTGGTGCGCTTCTTGCATCAGCTCATTCTTAAGTTTGCCAGTTGGTACACAAAGCCTCGTACCATTCTTCAGCGCTCTGTCACTGGCGATTGAGAATCCTTCGAGTGTTCCTGCCAGCACTTGATCTCTAAGTGTGCAAAGTGTCTCGTCTTGAAACTGCATCTCCTTGATTTTGTCCATCAGACTCGTGCTCACTTGCAACTTCATCAACAATGAATCAGCATCCAGCTCCTTCCTTCCAGGCAGTATAATCTCCAATCCAAGCTTCTCGATGTCCTCTAGCAGGTGCCGCTCCTTGGTCAAAAATATTGCCATAGGGTATCGACTAAGTGCATCTGCGACCACATTAGCCTTACCCGGGTGGTACTGTAGATCAATGTCAAAATCCTTCATCAGCTCCAGCCATCTTCTTTGCCTCATGTTCAGCTCCTTCTGAGTGAAAACATACTTCAAACTTTTGTGGTCTGTATATATTTCCACTCTTTTTCCAAATAGATAATGCTTCCATAACTTCAATACAAATATCACCGTTGTAAGCTCCAAATCATGTGTGGGATAGTTCTTCTCATGAGTCCATAATTGCCTAGATGCATAAACAATCACTTTTCTATGTTATTGAAGAATGCAACCCAGTCCTTTACCTGAGGCATCACTGTAGATTGAGAAACCACCAGTTCCTGCGGGTAGCGCAAGGATTGGTGCAGTAGTAAGTCTCTTCTTCAGCTCCTCGAATGATGCCTGGCAATCTTTCGTCCAGATAAACTCCTCATTCTTTCGAGTGAGCTTCGTCATCGGCTCAGCAATTCTGGCAAAATCCTTCACGAACTTCCGGTAGTAGCCAGCTAAGCCCAAAAAACTCCTGATTTCAGCAACTGAGCTTGGGGTAGACCACTTCTCAACAGCGGCTATCTTCTTCGGATCCACCAAAATTCCTTCTCCGCTCCTCCTTCCTCAAAGTTTTCATAACTTTCTTGAGGTGCTCCTCGTGCTCCTCTTCCGTCTTTGAATAGATCAGAATATCATCGATGACGACAACAACAATTGATCTAGGTATTAATGGAAAACCTTGTTCATAAGGTTCATGAACACCGCAGGAGCATTCGTCAGTCCAAACAACATGACCAAGAATTCAAACTGCCCATACTTGGTGTTGAACGCCGTCTTGGGAATGTCCTCCTTCCTGCCTTCTTATAACAATAGATAATGCTATTCAGCAGTTCTAGGTACTATTCTTCATGGTTCTGGCTCTTGCATGAGCAGTCTCCAACTGCTTCATCTTCTATGAATCTCGAGTCTGCATCATGCCTTATTGTAGGAGGCAAGGTCTGCTGGATAGGAAGAGCCCCTAGGTTGTGGCCTAACAGGTGTTACTGGGATATGTGCTCTGGTTTGATGGGGCAGTCCTTTACCCGATGTTCAGCAGATCCACATGCTAAACATTTCCCCAATCTCTTGCGACAATTATTGGCTTGGTGACCAAGCCTTTTACAGTAGTCACAAACTAATAGCTTCTTACGACAAGACTGCCGAAAAGGGCTCAAATATCATCTAGGTTCAGGGGTATCCCTCCTAGGACGAGGTTCCGCTCCAACTTGGTTTAAGATAGCTAAGGCTACATCATTGACGTTCTTTATGTCTTCTCTCGTGATATTCATCTGTTCATGCTGGGCTTCAACTTGAGCTTTCTGGAACTCCAGGATTTCTTGGAATAGGGCAACCATTTGGGAGGTGTTTGCTGGTACTGGTGGAGCAACAGGAATGGATACTCCACCAAGGAAATGCAACTCAGTTTGAGAAGAGGTAGGAATCGCCAGTGTAGTAAAAACTTCACTGGATGCATCATGGGGACGGTCAATCAGCCGCGAGGGTATAAATCCTGGACTTGGTTGAGGAGATGGGGTATGATCCGTAGATGACACCTCATCGCCAGCAGGATTGGTCTTATCCTTGGTTAGATTCTGGAAGGTTTAGGGTGCAAACATAATCAAGGTAGCCTACCAGTCTATAATCAAACAAAAATATTTATTTATATATAATTTGGACCTATGTTGTGACAAATCAATGTTCTAGTGTTCTAATTGTTTCTAGGTATGTTTTCCTAAGTTGTTGTTTTTGACCTGCATGGGCCACCACTAAAAATATGTCACGACCCGGTCCCAATTTTTTAGGTCGAATCGGATCATGCCCAGCCTGCACCGTTGTTGAGACGACGGCAGTAAGCTGTATCACTCATGCAGGTAAATAAACAACACAGTCTAATTGTCACAACTTTAATAATTCGAATAGTTTAAAACTTTTTACAATAAAATGAAAGATACATCTGAAATATATTGTTTTCCACAAACATCATGAATTATAAAAGAAGAAGAAAAATCTAGGCAACCAGCTCATCAGTCTCGAGATCATCGTCCTCTAGTTGGGACCTCGGGAAATATTGTGGAACAAAGCCTCATCAGTGATACCTAAATTGTTGGGTCTCCAGTCAGGAGGGAGCAAAGTACAATTCATGCTAATTTAACAATTGAAATAATAATAGAATCATGCACTTTTAAATAATTTAGAAATGAACAGTTTTCTAACAGTAAAACGGTATGATTTGAATAGGCAATAAATATGACCGGCTTGGGTTTGTTACAGTTCAGATACAGCTTATCCCCGTGTGTATGAGGGATAAGCTAATACAGTTATAGTAGTTACAGTAGTTACAGTAGTTTGGATGTGGTCATACTCATTACACTACTCTCCCAGTCCCCAAACAGTTACAGTAGTTACAGTAGTTACAGTCAATGCTCTCAGGGAGAGTTCCGTGTTGCATCGTGGTTTAAACTTACAGTAAAGCGATTATTAAATAACTGTAAACTAACACAAAATGTACTTGCCTCAAAATAGACTGGACTGGAGAGGATGAAGACTTCGAGATAGAAATTTAGGATCGTCCTCGAATTCCTACATTCGAGAAATTGACTCAGAAATCAGGATTACCAATCTAACTATGCTAGTTGAAATCTCTAATTGTGTCCTAATCCATTTTAATTCTTTATTAATAAAACACGGACAAAATCACGATTATTGGTGCGTTGTAATTAATAACGAGGGAAAGATCATTTTAACTTGTATTTTGGAAAATCTCGTAGTTACCAAATTAATTTGATTAAAACTTTATATTTTTGTATTTATACATATAAAACTAAATTTCTTATTTTAATGAGAAATACATGATCGTTGTTAAATATTAAAACTTGTAAATTTTATGTGATAAAACTTTATTAATTTTTATATGAAAATAATTATATATTTCGATTTACGCGTACGCTAAAAAAACTCGAAAAATCAGCAAATAACAAAAATCCTACACTACCAATTTACAAGCCACAGAACCAACAACCAGCTGGACTTATGCCCATTACAATTTATTTACATAAATTGAAATAAGACAAAAACGGTCGTTAGTTCTAAAACTTTCTATAATTAATATGAATAAGATAAACAATAAAAATAAATTAAATAATAACGAGTCTCAGATATGGTCCAATCGTCAACTAGGCTAATGCCTCAACGTCCGGGCGAGGCCGGTTTCGTTTGCACTTAGCCGGGGCCCATTGACCGATACGGTCGTCGCCCAAAATCCAAAATATTTAATATATTTTCGAAATCAATTTTAAAATCATTTTTAAAAATATAATTAAATTTACGGAAAAATCCGGCAGCATCTCCTCTGTTTTTGGTCAACCCAAAAACTGGGAAATATGCCAACAATTTCCTGCAAATCCCAAACCAGGGAATCCCAAAATATATACACATAAAAATAACCATAACATTTCCAATATTAATTCGGAATGATCCGAAATGAATTCGAAAGTCCGAATCCAACCAAAACATCACAGCACGCTACCGGAAAAATTCGAAAGCCCAAAATATATAGAAATCTATTTTCCGAAAAGTTTCGAAAAAGCAAAAACAACCAACAGAACCTTTCCGAAGGTTCCGAAATGTAACACCCAGTTTCTGGAATGAGAGTATTTTTGAAATTTTGTATTTATAAATATTATTTAATCGTATTTATTTCACATTATGATTTTTGGTGATTTTTAATTATTTTTAAAATCAATTTAAAACTGTTTTAAGTCATGGCTTGTGATTTTGATGCCTTGCTAGTGTAACCTGAGAGACTGCCTAACCTAGAGCCTAACCATGTCATTAGGATGATTGAATTATTATTTTTAGCCTAGGGGTATTTTGGTCATTTGGCCTCTTTGAATTATTTCATGATTTATTGCACTGTGATTGTTGATTTTGATTTTGACTAGCTGTGACTTAAGCGACTGTCCTAGATTTTGACCTTGACCTTGGCGACTTAGTTAATATGGTATGGACCCTCATCTAACTCAAGTTGGGCTTGGTTGACTTAAGTCGGCTAAGTTTCATGAAGAGAGTAGGAGGATTTTTGCATTGAACCATAGGCTAAGACTTGAGCTAGTTAGCTAGTGCAACTTGGCCCATGACCATTAGACTAAACCCTAACCCTAATTTTCCACTTTATGACCAGCCACTAGGGCTTCCCCTTCCCTATAAATATTCTCCTCCATGTTCTTGCCTCTTTTATTAAATTTTTACAAGTTTGAAGAAAGAGGTAAGAGCCTTCTTCCCCAATCCATAACTTCCTCATTTCAATTCCTTTTTGGCTCAAATCTTTTGCATTGGGTTCTAATTGTTCCCTACTTTATGTTCATGGAGAGAAATCACAGGTTTGAATCAATTTGGAGATATTGACTAGCAAGGAGGAATCCCCCATTTGAAGCTTTTCCAGGTAATTTGCACCTATAGGTAAAACCCTTTAAATTGATGTAAATTTCGGTTTTCTTTGCATGTAGGGCTAGATCTAGGAGTCCCCTAGGTGTCCCTAAAATTTGGGTGGATTTTGTGTCCGTTTGGTGTCCGTATCGGACACGTGTCGTAGTGTGGTGTAGGTGTTTGTTGTAATGCCTCTATGAACTTTTTGTTCTCCATTTTCAAAACAAATTATATATTTTGAAAGCTCCTAATGTGTGGAATATATTTCGTGAAGACTGAGTTTGATTTGACTCTGTTTTCGTGTCCAAAATTGGGTCGGACATGCTGCACGACACGCGCGCTCCGTACCCTGCTACCACCCCCTGTTTTCTCCCTCATTTTGCCACGTGGACTCGTGCCACTTGACACGAGGGTGGGGGCAGTCACTGACATGACCCCCATCAAGTTTGGTGAGTCCTCGTGTCGTGTCGGACACGTAATTGGACGTGCACGGGTTTTACACTGATCTGCACGCAGTACAGTTCGTGTTCTGACACAGGCTTCGTGTCGCCCCTGGACACATCGTGGTGACGTGTCAGGGTGTCGAACGTGTAGCCCTATACTTGGGCTATATGTGGACACGAACACGTGGCTCCATGTGAGTTGTGTTGTGTCCACGAAGCATCGACACGTCTGCACGACGCTGTCACGTACAACTGGGTCTGTGTGTGTTTATTTTGAGTGTTTTGATATCTGGACACACTCGTGTCCACTTGGTGGGATACGAACAAGTAATAGACACGTGCAGGTGTGTTCTAATGTTGTACCAACTATTGATTGGTGTTTTAAATGTATGGGAATTCGAAATATGGGAATTCCCCATTTTTCTTCTGAACTGTGGTGTATCAGTGATATGTTCACTATTCTTATTCCTGTTTGAATTTCATTAATGATTTATAGCATGTTTTATGATAGGTTTTAATTACTACACATCATATATCCTGTTTAGAATGTAGGGGTTTCATTTTTTGTTGAATGGATGGATGGGAGTTCAATTCCAGTGATGAACTGTTTACATAACCTGAGATGGTTCCTAGTTGAGTTGTTTTTAATTTTGTTATCTAGCCTGTGATTAATTGATTCTTGAACTAAGTCCTAATCACATCCACTAATCTCTGATGTGTATAATTCAATTGTTATGATGGGTTAATCGAGTGGGATTGGGAAGAGCTGGGTTGACTGATACTTAATATCAGTGAGGGTATCACTGATACTATTTTCGAATTTCATTCAATTGTTAATATCATATATTATGTTATGATTAATTTTACTATACATTAAATATCATGTTAGGATATAGGAGATTCATGTGTTGTGTATAATTGATTGTAAGGGGATGTGGTATGTTAAAATGCTGTAAAAGCTGATTTAGTGTAGGTTTAAATAATTGGTTTCCCCTTTCCCTTTTAACTGAGTTCATGAGATGTTCAAACTTGATATTAGTTAGATTTTTAACTTAAATTGAATTTGATTCACTGTTAAAACAAAACTGAGATGTTAATATGAACCTGAGAACTTCATATGTATTGAATTATTTCTTTTCTTGATGAACTGAGACTCTTCAATGAACTGGTTTCCTTTCCTTAAATGATTTCCTTTCTAATTTGTGAAAACTAAAATGAAATCCTGAGATTCCTATTGCTTAAACCTGTACACACACACACACACTTTTGTACTAAAATCTGAGAACTTTGTTCAGTCCCTATTTGTTATAGTATCTAGAATGTATTCTCAGGTTGTATGCCTATATACCCCCCCCCCTGAATTTCAGTTTAGATAGACATATGGGTTAGATACTAGTTCATAGGTCCTTGGGTCAATACCAGGTATTTGAGCCTATGTACATTGGCACTGTTTTTCCTTTTGAACTGAGATTCAAGTGACCCTAATGTTCTTGTTATCCTATGTATGCATCTGTGTATATATATATCTGTAAACCTGAAATGAAATGGATTTGGAAATAATGTGAGGGTCTAAACTTGATTGTTTTCAGATTCCTTTCTTTTTACTTTTATTCTTTACATTTGATTGTATTGACAATAGGTTGATGTTGAAATTAGGATGGATAGGCTAGAGGGGAAGGAAGGGACTGCAATGCTATTGGCAGCAAGGCCTTGGCATGCACTTGGTCTGCATGGTATGCAGAACAGTAGCAGCAGTATGCTGCAGTAGCAGCAGTATGCTGTAGTAGCAGCAAATGGCAGGGCCCTGGCCACTGGCCAGTGCCTAGAGTTTGTGTGTGAGGCCAGTGGCAAAGCCTTGAGCCTGGGTTCAACTTGAGTATCAAGGAATTTCCCTCATTACATGAGCAACTGCCATACCCTTGTAAACAATTTCCTTTATGATACAAGTGGGTTAGGAGTGAGGGGAAGATCTGAGAGGAGAGTAGTGTTCAGGAATTTGGGGTTAGAGGTAATGGGATTGGATGTAAATATATGTTCTAGATAAGTATATATGTGTGTGTATGAGAGGAGAGGTAAAGGATGTTGAGTAATGAATGTTTGAGGGAAATGGTGAAGGTTGTGAGTGATATAGGATAGATTTTGAGTTATATATAAATATAGGTTATTGATACTTAGTATAGGTATAGGTTGAGTGTCCTTGGGTGAGTGTTTAGAATTGAGGGTTAATGCATACACCTTAAGTATATGTGGTATGGGTATTGGATAATAGTTTAAGGTCATGGGTCTAGGTAAGTTAGAGTAGCCTTGACATGTAGCATGTGTAGAAAATGTGGGTAGTCGTAAGTATAGGTAATGGAATCACCTATGTGATATGTGACAGGGTATGGGTATTAAGGTATTGGCTTACATTGTGTTAAGGTATAGGTTGATATATGGGATGTTGATCTGGTATGACCTAGAAGGAGCCTAGTTAACCTTGTTTTGACTTAACAGTCAACCAAACCCTAGAATTGACCAAGGGTTGACCAAATAGCTCAGGATTGACTAGATGTTGACTTGGGTTGACCCAGAGTTGACCAAGTTTGACTTGGACCTAGTTTGACCTAGACAGTTGACCAAGTTTGACTTAGAGTTGACTTTGAGCTAGTTTGACCTAGAAATCATGTAGTTTGTATTGTAGCTTTCAATTCTCTTGTATTTTACACATTATAACCTGTATTGCTCTATTTAGGACATTGTGACTCCGGTACAGACATCTGATATTACATTACTCTTTTCAGAGTATCAGGCGAGTACATTCTCTGATAGTTCTTTCATTTACTTGTCAATTACTGTATTTCAGTTCTAGTTAGCTGTATGTGATTCTCTATTACAAACACGTATTATTATTTCTGAATCCATGTATGCGACACACATACTTACTCGTCTTACCTCTATTATTCGAATCATCATACGAATCACCATACGAATCACTATTCGAATTACCCTATTCGTATCTTCATATGTTGGTTGGACTTGTATTCGTCTTATGTGTTGGATTATGGATTCATTTGTATTAGACTGGGCAGAGAAATACTTGATTAGACATGTGAACATTCCCACTATTCGAACCACCCCATGTGAATATATTCGAACGATAGCCATTCCACACCCGGCCAGGTGTGTGATGTGTCGGATTTACCCTTAGCCGTTTACATGTCTATCTAAGTATTTTAAAACACACTTGGAGAATTTATTCGAATCATTATTAGAACATCATGTGAATTACTATTCGTATCACCTTATTCGTATCACCTTATTCGATTCACCTTATTAGAATAATGATTAGAATTACATTCGACTCATCTTATATTAGACTCACATTGGAATTACACTCGACTTATATTGTACCATCTGAACTCATTATGTTACTCTAGTTCAGCTAGATCTTATTTTTACAGTCTTCTTTGCTATGTTTCTCTTCTTGTTTAGTTACCTTACTTTTATTGTACCTTAACTGCTTCTCTACATCACTACCTGTATAAAACTGCCATATTCATTAATACAACTGTCTATAACTGCTTTATAGTTCTCTATCATTTACTTGAAATTTCTTGATGAATTGTACTCGTTCCTGTCCTGACTGGACCTGTTAAAAATATTACAGATGATTGCCCTGAGGACATTTGCCCTACTTGCCTTGGAGCAGGAGATGGCTTAGCTACCTATGGCCCCGACACTCATGAGTGATCGGGAGACTAGCTAGTAGACTTGGTTTAGTTTTCATGTTTTAGAATTTGAATTGTAATAACTTGAGATACGAGTTTGTATTTGAGTTTGTTTGAGATATTATTATTTAGTAGTTTATAAATGTTGTTATTTAGTTTTTAGTTATAAACTTCTGTGTTATCTAATCGTGCTTAGACTGTGATTGAGATTTTATTATATCTATACTTGTCCTCCGTTCGGAGTTGAGATTTGACAAGTATATTATATAATTGCGTGAGTTGTGATTAGATAGTAACCTAGGACAGCGTTCTACCGCCGACACTGCGGCGTAGGCTGGACGTACCCACTTCTCGTGCCCTTACTCTAGGGTGTGGGTCATGACACGTTTTTAGTGGTGGCCCATGCAGGTCGAGTTTATGTAGTGGTATTCGAACTAGAGTATCACTACAGCCTGCGATAGATTTTGAGAGATAGGCTTTAACGGAGAGGTACTCAATCACAGTTAGGACTACTTGAGAAGATTCCTGGATGACCCTTGAGAATCTCATTTAAACTATCTCGAAATTCGATTCTGACAGTATTTGTCTATCTTCCTTAATTTATCGTTGAATTTGATTCTTGGTATTCCTTATTGACTTGATTTTCTACCAAGATAACATTATGGGCTAGGTTGCCTCTATCATGGAATCTAGAGTCTTTTACAGCCATATCAGCTGGTTGGGCGATGAGATAGAGTCTGATTTTGGATATATTTCTCGGGTGTGGGAATTTAAAGTTTTCGCAGCCAAGCTAGCGGCAATGCAAAAATTTTAAAATACCATGATTCTAAGAGGTATATACATTAGTTGTGGACTCTATGGATTATCGCAGCCATACTTACTGGTATGACGAGGATTCTGGTAACATGGTTCTGGATAGACGGGTATGATTATCAGATTACAGGATAGATACCATATAGATGGTGCCCTAGTATAATTGAGTGGAATATCAGGATGGATGTTACTTGAGTATCATGGATTAGATAGAGGGAGCTAGGCCACCTATAGCCCAGCACCGTGCCCCGCACCATCAGAGGGATATACCCCGAAGGGGCAGGGCTTTTGTGCTGACAGTCGAGTAGACCGACGCTATGGGTGACGGGTTAGCAGGTCTGTCTTTCATGTCCTTCTTTCCACCTTCATGTGTGATTTCTATTAGTACCTGCCAGGATATGTTGTGATATGCTAGATAGCGTAGTAACCCTGTTCGAGACTGTGGAACCACGACCAGTAGGACTATGATTGCATGTTATCTTTCGACCTTGTTTGATTGGGGCTTTGACCTAGGAGTAGTACGATCATTTTAATTTCGAGGACGAAATTTTTCTAAGGAGGGTAGACTTGTAACACCCAGTTTCTGGAATGAGGGTATTTTTAAAATTTTGTATTTATAAATATTATTTAATCGTATTTATTTCACATTATGATTTTTGGTGATTTTTAATTATTTTTAAAATCAATTTAAAACTGTTTTAAGTCATGGCTTGTGATTTTGATGCCTTGCTAGTGTAACCTGAGAGACTGCCTAACCTAGAGCCTAACCATGTCATTAGGATGATTGAATTATTATTTTTAGCCTAGGGATATTTTGGTCATTTGGCCTCTTTGAATTATTTCATGATTTATTGCACTGGTGATTGTTGATTTTGATTTTGACTAGCTGTGACTTAATCGACTGTCCTAGATTTTGACCTTGACCTTGGCGACTTAGTTAATATGGTATGGACCCTAATCTAACTCAAGTTGGGCTTGGTTGACTTAAGTCGGCTAAGTTTCATGAAGAGAGTAGGAGGATTTTTGTATTGAACCATAGGCTAAGACTTGAGCTAGTTAGCTAGTGCAACTTGGCCCATGACCATTAGACTAAACCCTAACCCTAATTTTTCACTTTATGACCAGCCACTAGGGCTCCCCCTTCCCTATAAATATTCTCCTCCATGTCCTTGCCTCTTTTATTAAATTTTTACAAGTTTGAAGAAAGAGGTAAGAGCCTTCTTCCCCAATCCATAACTTTCTCATTTTAATTCCTTTTTGGCTCAAATCTTTTGCATTAGGTTCTAATTGATCCCTACTTTATGTTTATGGAGAGAAATCTCAGGTTTGAATCAATTTGGAGATATTGGCTAGCAAGGAGGAATCCCCCATTTGAAGCTTTTCCATGCAATTTGCACCTATAGGTAAACCCTTTAAATTGATGTAAATTTCAGTTTTCTTTGCATGTAGGGCTAGATCTAGGAGTCCCCTAGGTGTCCCTAAAATTTGGGTGGATTTCGTGTCCGTTTGGTGTCCGTATCGGACACGTGTCGTAGTGTGGTGTAGGTATTTGTTGTAATGCCTCTATGAACTTTTTGTTCTCCATTTTCAAAACAAATTATATATTTTGAAAGCTCCTAATGTGTGGAATATATTTCATGAAGACTGAGTTTGATTTGACACTATTTTTGTGTCCAAAATTGGGTCGGGACGCTGCACGACACGCGCGCTCAGTGCCCTGCTACCACCCCCTGTTTTCTCTCTCATTTTGCCACGTGAACTCGTGCCACTTGACACGAGGGTGGGGGCAGTCACTGACATGACCCCCATCAAGTTTGGTGAGTCCTCGTGTCGTGTCGGACACGTAATTGGACGTGCACGGGTTTTACACTGAACTGCACGCAGTACAGTTCGTGTTCTGACACGGGCTTCGTATCGCCCCTGGACACGTTGTGGTGACGTGTCAGGGTATCGAACGTGTAGCCCTATACTTGGGCTACATGTGGACACGAACACGTGGCTCCATGTGAGCTGTGTTGTGTCCACGAAGCATCGACACGTCTGCACGACGCTGTCACGTACAACTGGGTCTGTGTGTGTTTATTTTGACTGTTTTGATATCTGGACACACTCGTGTCCACTTGGTGGGACACGAACAAGTAATAGACACGTGCAGGTGCGTTCTAATGTTGTACCAACTATTGATTGGTGTTTTAAATGTATGGGAATTCGAAATATGGGAATTCCCCATTTTTCTTCTGAACTGTGGTGTATCAGTGATATGTTCACTGTTCTTATTCCTGTTTGAATTTCATTAATGATTTATAGCATGTTTTATGATATGTTTTAATTACTACACATCATATATCCTGTTTAGAATGTAGGGGTTTCATTTTTTGTTGAATGGATGGATGGGAGTTCAATTCCAGTGATGAACTGTTTACATAACCTGAGATGGTTCCTAGTTGAGTTGTTTTTAATTTTGTTATCTAGCCTGTGATTAATTGATTCCTGAACTAAGTCCTAATCACATCTACTAATCTCTGATGTGTATAATTCAATTGTTATGATGGGTTAATCGAGTAGGATTGGGAAGAGCTGGGTTGACTGATACTTAATATCAGTGAGGGTATCACTGATACTATTTTCGAATTTCATTCAATTGTTAATATCATATATTATGTTATGATTAATTTCACTATACATTAAATATCATGTTAGGATATAGGAGATTCATGTGTTGTGTATAATTGATTGTAAGGGGATGTGGTATGTTAAAATGCTGTAAAAACTGATTTAGTGTAGGTTTAAATAATTGGTTTCCCCTTTCCCTTTTAACTGAGTTCATGAGATGTTTAAACTTGATATTAGTTAGATTTTTAACTTAAATTGAATTTGATTCACTGTTAAAACAAAACTGAGATGTTAATATGAACCTGAGAACTTCATATGTATTGAATTATTTCTTTTCTTGATGAACTGAGACTCTTCAATGAACTGGTTTTCTTTCCTTAAATGATTTCCTTTCTAATTTGTGAAAACTGAAATGAAATCCTGAGATTCCTATTGCTTAAACCTGTACACACACACTTTTGTACTAAAATCTGAGAACTTTGTTCAGTCCCTATTTGTTATAGTATCTAGAATGTATTCTCAGGTTGTATGCCTATATACCCCCCCCCCTGAATTTCAGTTTAGATAGACATATGGGTTAGATGCTAGTTCATAGGTCCTTGGGTCAATACCAGGTATTTGAGCCTATGTACATTGGCACTGTTTTTCCTTTTGAACTGAGATTCAAGTGACCCTAATGTTCTTGTTATCCTATGTATGCATCTGTGTATATATATATGTGTAAACCTGAAATGAAATGGATTTGGAAATAATGTGAGGGTCTAAACTTGATTGTTTTCAGATTCCTTTCTTTTTTACTTTTATTCTTTACATTTGATTGTATTGACAATAGCTTTATGTTGAAATTAGGATGGATAGGCTAGAGGGGAAGGAAGGGACTGCAATGCTATTGGCAGCAAGGCCTTGGCATGCACTTGGTCTGCATGGTATGCAGAACAGTAGCAGCAGTATGCTGCAGTAGCAGCAGTATGCTGCAGTAGCAGCAAATGGCAGGGCCCTGGCCACTGGCCAGTGCCTAGAGTTTGTGTGTGAGGCCAGTGGCAAAGCCTTGAGCCTGGGTTCAACTTGAGTATCAAGGAATTTCCCTCATTACATGAGCAACTGCCATACCCTTGTAAACAATTTCCTTTATGATACAAGTGGGTTAGGAGTGAGGGGAAGATCTGAGAGGAGAGTAGTGTTCAGGAATTTGGGGTTAGAGGTAATGGGATTGGATGTAAATATATGTTCTAGGTAAGTATATATGTGTGTGTATGAGAGGAGAGGTAAAGGATGTTGAGTAATGAATGTTTGAGGGAAATGGTGAAGGTTGTGAGTGATATAGGATAGATTTTGAGTTATATATAAATATAGGTTATTGATACTTAGTATAGGTATAGGTTGAGTGTCCTTGGGTGAGTGTTTAGAATTGAGGGTTAATGCATACACCTTAAGTATATGTGGTATGGGTATTGGATAATAGTTTAAGGTCATGGGTCTAGGTAAGTTAGAGTGGCCTTGACATGTAGCATGTGTAGGAAATGTGGGTAGTCTTAAGTATAGGTAATGGGATCACCTATGTGATATGTGACAGGGTATGGGTATTAAGGTATTGGCTTACATTGTGTTAAGGTATAGGTTGATATATGGGATGTTGATCTGGTATGACCTAGAAGGAGCCTAGTTAACCTTGTTTTGACTCAACAGTCGACCAAACCCTAGAATTGACCAAGGGTTGACCAAATAGCTCAGGATTGACTAGATGTTGACTTGGGTTGACCCAGAGTTGACGAAGTTTGACTTGGACCTAGTTTGACCTAGACAGTTGACCAGGTTTGACTTAGAGTTGACTTTGACCTAGTTTGACCTAGAAATAATGTAGTTTGCATTGTAGCTTTCAATTCTCTTATATTTTACACATTATAACCTGTACTGCTCTATTTAGGACATTGTGACTCCGGTGCAGACATCTGATATTACATTACTCTTTTCAGAGTATCAGGCGAGTACATTCTCTGATAGTTCTTTCATTTACTTGTCAATTACTGTATTTCAGTTCTAGTTAGCTGTATGTGATTCTCTGTTACAAACACGTATTATTATTTCTGAATCCATATATGCGACACACATACTTACTCGTCTTACCTCTATTATTCGAATCACCATACGAATCACCATACGAATCACTATTCGAATCACCCTATTCGTATCTTCATATGTTGGTTGGACTTGTATTCGTCTTATGTGTTGGATTATGGATTCATTTGTATTAGACTGGGCAGGGAAATACTTGATTAGACATGTGAACATTCCCACTATTCGAACCACCCCCTGTGAATATATTCGAACGATAGCCATTCCACACCCGGCCAGGTGTGTGATGTACCGGATTTACCCTTAGCCGTTTACATGTCTATCTAAGTATTTTAAAACACACTTGGAGAATTTATTCGAATCATTATTAGAACATCATGTGAATCACTATTCGTATCACCTTATTCGTATCACCTTATTCGATTCACCTTATTAGAATAATGATTAGAATTACATTCGACTCATCTTATATTAGACTCACATTGGGATTACACTCGACTTATATTGTACCATCTGAACTCATTATGTTACTCTAGTTCAGCTAGATCTTATTTTTACAGTCTTCTTTGCTATGTTTCTCTTCTTGTTTAGTTACCTTACTTTTATTGTACCTTAACTGCTTCTCTACATCACTACCTGTATAAAACTGCCATATTCATCAATACAACTGTCTATAACTGCTTTATAGTTCTCTGTCATTTACTTGAAATTTCTTGATGAAATGTACTCGTTCCTGTCCTGACTGGACCTGTTGAAAATATTACAGATGATTGCCCTGAGGACATTTGCCCTACTTGTCTTGGAGCAGGAGATGGCTTAGCTACCTATGGCCCTGACACTCAGGAGTGATCGGGAGACTAGCTAGTAGACTTGGTTTAGTTTTCATGTTTTAGAATTCGAATTGTAATAACTTGAGATACGAGTTTGTATTTGAGTTTGTTTGAGATATTATTATTTAGTAGTTTATAAATGTTGTTATTTAGTTTTTAGTTATAAACTTCTGTGTTATCTAATCGTGCTTAGACTGTGATTGAGATTTCATTATATCTATACTTGTCCTCCGTTCGGAGTTGAGATTTGATAAGTACATTATATAATTGCGTGAGTTGTGATTAGATAGTAACCAAGGACAGCGTTCTACGGCCGACACTGCGGCGTAGGCTGGACATACCCACTTCTCGTGCCCTTACTCTAGGGTGCGGGTCGTGACACGAAACTACGACGTCGCTAAAAACCGAATTCCCGGAAGGGAATCGGGGACCAGTCTCATCATAGACAGAATGAAAATGGAACGGGACAGAGGTTATACCTTGGATTGCTCGTCTAGAGCTCTCAGATGCAAGTTTATAGAAATAACGGGATCCGAATTGCAACGGAAAACCCGAAACTCTGCCGGACAGAAGCTGGGAACCTCGGGACAGCGCTGGGTTCAGATCCGCGGGACTGCGGGTCACCGGAAAGAGGGACAGACTTGGAGTCCGACTAGGGCACGTCTGGACTCGGAAAAGCCAGGAGAAAACAGGGTCAGCGCTGAACGCTGGGAGCTGTCGGCGAAAGGGCGCCGACGGAGTAGGCCGGCGGGGTTGCGGCCTAAGGGCGCTGCGAACGGGGGGTCGGGCCGGAGGAGGCGCTGGGAACTGGGGGCGTCGGGGTCGAACGCCGGAGGGTCGCACGCCGGGGAGGGGGTTGGCCGGAAGGCACTGTCGGGTCCGGATCTCGCCGGAGAACGCGGATCGGGGCGCCGGGAAGCGGCAGGAGTTCGGATCCGCGGGTGGGGGTGTTGGGAGAGAGGTTGGCTTGGAAGCTCTGGGGGAGAGGGAAGTGTAGGGAAGTTGGGGTTGGTGTTCTGTGAGAGAGTAAGAGAAAAGAGATGAGATGGTTCTCTGGAAGGAGTGGGAATATAAGGGGGAGTGGTGATGATGGAAGTGGTGAATGGGAGAGTAATGGGGAAGTTAAGAATGTGAAACGTGGGGTTGCTCTTAAGGAAAAAAGTGGGTGATGGGTTAGTGGTGTGGAGTATAATTAGGGGAGAGTTTGAACGTGAGAGGAGGAGAGGTAAGTGCGGGTCCTTCGTGGACCAGCTCAAAGAAGGAAAATATTATTTTATTTTATTTTATTTTAATAGAAAGAATTCAGAATTTCAAGGGTAAGATTTGGACTGGGTCTGGGTTCGGGCTCGGGTCTTGGTTCGGGCTCGGGTCTAGGTCAACATCCAAAAGTCCATGTTTTTAATTTTTGAAATTTATTTTAACACTCAAAAAAATAATACTAATAATTATAATAAATATAATAATAATAATATAATACTAATATTAATTAACAAAAATTGGGTTTCACAACATGTAAGATAGAGCAGTAAGGCGTCCCAAACGCTCAGTCGAAATGTTCTTAAGATCTGGCGGTACAAAATATAGCCAGATGATATAGCAAGGTATACACAATTATTATCAACTGCAGTCTGACTTAGTTACAATTATGTAAAAGTAAGTGCAAGACAATCCGACTAACATGTCGGTGCCAAACGGCAATAAGTAAAGTAAGTAGCAAAACGAACAGGAAAGTAAGGAACCCACTCGTGTCCTCCTGCGATCATTCCTCTAGTATTGGCCATCTTGGAGGTAGAGGTAAGCTGAGTCCTCGGGGACTGGCTCTAAATCTGGCCATGCAAAACCAGAGAGGTTAGACCTCTAATAGCAAGTACCACAAGAAAGCACGACATAAGAATTAAAACCAGTGATAAGAGTTAAGAATATAATATATAGGTCTCTGCTTGCTACTGGGATTCACACAACATCACGACACTTCAAACCAACTTTCCAACCAAACAAGGACAGAAGTTAACCCGTCATGTCCTGACATTCTGATCATCTCAGTTAGTTAACAGAGTAGGTATAGTACACAAACAAATCAATTTAAACGGCCATTCGACTACTATGCCATGCTACTGTAAGTTCCAAGTTATCCTGGAAATATACAATAAGGTTTCCTCAGTTCTTACTATGTACAAGCAAGGCTAGTCTACCCAATCCATCAATTGCGCCAATCATGAATTAGACGAGTCCCAGCGGGACTCCCGTAATCAATATACAATAAATAATATAAGCAGATACCGCTCCCTGCCCGTGTGGCAGATTTGCAGTATCTGTGGGAGCCAGCCGGCATGTCGGGCACTAATTGTCCCAAGGATGGCTGCCATGTAAGAACTCAGGAATCCATTCTCTCCATGCAATCATTATTTTATTTAACTTAGTAGTCCCTATGTTAAGTGAAATCCTATGCCGTGGATCATGGTCATTCAGAATGAGTACTTTCGTACAAGGTACGATATAAATAACTCTACAACGATGTCCGTGCGGTTAGATTGTAGGTCTTACATAGCATAATGCAACAATCAAACCTAGCCACGAAATAATCATGCCTTGACCATAAGGTACACATGCTACTTTTGTAGAAAATAAATTGAAGTCTGCACGTGTCCATATGCCAATGTTCGGGATCGGCTAGTCGATTGTAATAGTTCATGTTAATATGAACGTGTCTCATTCAATTTCAGTAAGACGACTAGCCAGTCTCTTTAGTTCCAACTAGGAACACATGATTAATCATTTAGTCAAGGTAACAATCAATGTCAATTCGTGACAAGGCATGAAAGTCAAACTAGCATTTAGTATGGTCGAGTCTATAACTCTCAGGGTTAAGTTCCAGTCATTCTGGGTATCCACAACCAATCAAGACACATGGTACATTCCACACAACAATATGTATTAACAATATTAACATATCAGGATTATATCAAGTTCATGTCAAAAAGGCGTAAGGATATAATAAGGAATGCCATGTACGTCAAATGAGTACGTTCAATGAATTACGTCAAGCCAGAAGAGTACGCCCAATAAAATACGCGTAAAGGAAATTTACGCGTGAGGGAAATTTATGCGTGAAGGGATGAAGCTTACGCATAAAGGAATACGCTCAACAAAGGATAAAGTTGCGCGTAAAATTCGTCTTACACCAAGCCAGAATAGTACGCGTAAAAATAGAGTTACGCATAAAAAGTGATATTACACGTGGAACACTGTTCGCGTAAAGAGTCAAGTTTATGCATGGATCTGGTATGCATAAAAGAAGTACGCATAATAAATGGAGTTTTACGCATGAAACTTGTACGCGTAAAGAATAGGGTTACGCGTAAAACTTGTATGCGTAAAGGGTCAAGTTACGCGTAAAAACTCGTACGCGTAAAAATAGTATAGTTTTACGCCTGAATGAATATGCGTAAAGGAATAACTTACGCGTAAAACTTGTACGCGTAAAGAACTACGCCAAGCCAAGGGGACTTGCGTAAACCGAATTTACGCTGACACGAATGATCGTGGGCGTAGAGCTCGGTACTACGCGGGCACATAAAAACGTGGGCGTAAAGTCGATACTTACGCGAGCACGTATAACGTGTGCGTAAAGAATCTCTAAAACTTCATTCCTATGAAAACTTCAGTCTAATCCCCAAATGGGATTCACATGGGTCAGAATGGCGTATAACACAATCTCAACAATCTGGAACGAACAAAACTTGGAAATAAGGAAGTTTGATAGATCAAAACCACTGAAATCCGAAAAATAGCAATTTCTGGATCTACTAAGAATGAGACTTCAAAATGCAAAATGCCAAGTTCTAAGCTATCTTAGAATTACGAGATGGAGATAAATGAACCATAAAAATGGGTTCTCATGTGGAGCAAGATATACTTGCCTATGGGTAGGTGGAGAGAGTTATGAGGAAGAAGAAGAGTAAAGGAGAAGGAGTAATAAAGAGAGAGAAAGGGGTGGGACTTAAATGGGGGTAGTGGTAGGTTGGGTTCATGTTGAACCACCCAAGACCGAAAAATAAACCAACCCAGGCCGAACCCAAATGCAAAGTAAAAGCAGAAAGTAAATACAAAAATTTTTTACGTAAAATTAAAGAAATTTAAATACAGAACAATACATGATAAATATTAAATAAATATATTCAAGCAGTACACGTATAAAAATATGTATTCTGGAAACAGGGAGTGACAGACTGTATGACAATATGCGGCCAAATTCAATAAACTGGCCAAGTTTGTTTGAGACTATCTACCTACCACTGCAAGTCGAGCTCGACGATTCGTAGTGGGCCTGCGTTCCACTATCTGTGCTCATGTCTCGGTGCTCGAATACAAAACCATGGGCGAGGCACTCAACCATATCCTCCGTCTAGAGTCTGAGTATCCTCCTACTCCTACCGACGCTGTTCACTTTAATAACAAACGTCATAGTAATGCGGGAGGCAACAACGCGCACAAGCGTCAACATCGCGGCAACCAGACGAATGATAGAATGGTTTGCGAGTTCTTCCACAAGGAGGGGCACCTGGTCACTGAGTGTCGACTTAAGCACATAGTGTGTTTCGCGTGCGGCAAAGAAAATTACTTCGCAAGGGACTGCCCGGAAGCTACGACGAACCAACGCCCCTCGCAACACCAACAAAACCGAGGCCAAGCACCTCTGGCTCCACCGACCGCACAACAGAATGGCCAAGACCGTCGCCCCAATGCTTAGGGTCGCGTCTACGCCATAACTCGAGACGAAGCGTTCGCTTCTGACACAGTCGTGACAGGTATACTGCAATTCAATAATAAACCTGTTCGTGTATTGTCTGATTCAGGTGCCATACATAGTTTTATATCGGCGAACTTTACTACCGAGCACAAATTTTTCTTGACATCACTGGACCTCGATCTCACTGTTAACGTACCGTCGGGCATGCCACTACTTGCAAATTTATTCTGCGGAGACAGAATCATCTGTTTAGGTGGTCAAAAGATCAGTCTCGATACGATAGTTCTAGATATTAAGGACTACGACATCATTCTGGGGATGGATTGGCTCGGTCCGTACAACGCAACCATAGACTGCGCTGAAAAGAGGGTCACATTCCATATACCTGGAGTGCCTGAATTCTGCTACTCGTGTGGTGAGGCATCGTCGACCTGCATGGTGATCTCCGTAATATCTACTCGACGGATGCTGCATTCCGGGTGCGAAGGCTATCTAGCCTCCATTCGAGACATGCGACAGGATGGTACAAACGTGGGTCAGACCGACGTTGTGGCAGAATTTCCCGATGTATTCCCGGACGAGCTGCCCGGCATGCCGCCCGATCGAGAGATTGAGTTCACTATCGATACATTCTCCGACACTCGACCGATCTCGAAAGCCCCGTACAGAATGGCCCCTGCAGAGCTTAAAGAACTCAAGGTGCAGTTACAAGAGTTGCTCGACAAGGGATTCATCCGACGCAGCGTCTCGCCATGGGGAGCGCCCGTACTGTTTATCAAGAAGAAGGATGGCTCTATGCGTCTTTGTATCGACTACCACGAGCTGAATAAAGCTACCATCCGAAACAAATACTCCCTGTTCCGCATAGACGATCTGTTTGATCAGCTTTAAGGAGCTACGGTGTTCCCTAAAATTGATCTGAGCTCGAGTTACCATCAACTCAAGATCAAGCCGGACGATGTGCCAAAGTCTGCCTTTCATACTCATTACGGCCATTACGAATTCCTGGTAATGCCGTTCGGCCTAACGAACGCCCCTGCTGCTTTCATGGATTTGATGAATCGAGTATTTGGACCATTCCTCGACAAGTTCGTAGTAGTCTTCATCGATGACATACTCGTCTACTCGAAGAGCAAGCAGCAACACACTGAGCATCTACGGACCTTGCTTCAGACCCTTCGAGAAAATCACTTGTATGTGAAGCGAAGCAAATATGAATTTTGGCTGAGTAGCATCACATTCCTCGGACACATCATTTCAGTTGAAGGCATTGCGGTCGATCCAAAGAAAGTTGAAGCCGTTGTTGATTGGAAGCGGCCAACGTCCGTCAGCGAGATTTGAAGTTTCCTTGGCTTAGCGGGATACTACCGACGCATCGTGAAAGACTTAAAGCGACGGCTCGTCTCGGCCCCGATACTCGCACTTCCAGAAGGGACTGAGGGTTTCCAGATATTCAGCGATGCATCCGGTTAGGGCTTGGGGTGTGTGCTGATGCAGCGGAACAAGGTGATATCTTTTGCTTCCCGACAGCTAAAGCCGCACGAGAAGAACTACCCTGCTCATGACCTGGAGTTAGAGGCGATTGTGTTCGCGTTGAAATTGTGGCATCATTATCTCTATGGCATGGCGTGCACGATCTATACCGATCACAAGAGCCTCAAGTATCTATTCACGCAGAGGAAACTGAACTTGCGGCAAAGGCACTGGCTTGAACTGGTCAAGGATTACGACTTGACTATCGACTACACGCCGGAAAAAAGAAATATTATGGCGGACGCTCTGAGTCGAAAGTACATAGCCTCGCTATCCATCGATCGCAGACTGCTACGCGACCTAGAAGAGATGGGCATCGAACTTCGAGTCCGATTTCGGAATGTGCAGTTGGCAAAGTTGCAGTTAGAGCCGAGCTTGCTTGAAAAGATCAAGACCGCTCAGAAGGACGATCCGTACCTGAAGAAAATGCGAGAGCTAATCTTGACGGGCAGGACGACCGACTTTACAGAAGATGAAACCGGGATGCTTCGATTGAAGGGTAGGCTATGCGTTCTGGACGATTCAGAACTTAGAAAGGAGATACTGTCGGAGGCGCAATATACGAAATATACCTTGCATCCCGGTAGAACAAAGATGTACAAGGACCTCCGCACGAACTTCTGGTGGCACGGGATGAAAAGAGATGTGGCACTTTCCGTGTCGCAATGCATGGCCTGTCAACAGGTGAAAGCTGAGAACCAGAGACCGGGCGGGGAGATACAGAATATGGCGATTCTGAAATAGAAGTGGCAGCATGTGTGCATGGATTTTATTGTTGTTCTGCCGAAGACGCCGTGGGGAAATGATGCCATATGGGTCATCGTCGATCGACTAACCAAGTCAGCGCACTTTATTGCCATCAAAGTTACTTAGAGCGTTGATCGCCTGGCGCAGATTTATCTTGATGAGATAGTACGACTGTACGGAGTTCCAGTATCCATCGTCTCCGATCGGGATTCACGGTTCATGTCGCAATTCTGGAGTAGCCTTCAGTCGGCGCTGGGTACCAAGTTGCAGTTCAGCTCAGCTTACCATCCTCAGACCGACGGCCGAACGGAGCGCGTCAATCAGATTCTCGAAGAGATGCTACGACCCTGCGCAATTGACTTCAAATCAAGCTGGGATAATCATCTACCTCTGGCCGAATTTGCATACAATAACAGCTATCAATCCAGCATTCAAATGGCGTCGTATGAAGCCTTGTACGGACGCAAGTACCGATCACCCATTTGCTAGGACGAAGTCGAAGAGCGGCAGATTCTCGGCCCGGAACTGGTAGAACAGACCGTGCAGAAAATTTGACTCATTCGGGAAAACTAAAGACTGCACGGAGTCGTCAGAAAAGCTATGCGGACGTTCATCGTCGACCCCTCGAGTTTTAAGAAGGCGATCACGTATTTCTCAAAGTGTCGCCCATGCGGGGAGTTACTCGGTTCGGCACAAAGGGGAAGTTGAGTCCGAGATTCGTTGGGCCGTTCGAAATACTCGAGCGGGTCGCTCCAGTGGCCTATAAAATTGCCCTACCGCTGGCGCTTGAAGGTGTACACAATGTCTTCCATGTCTCTCAATTGCGGAAGTACGTGCACGACCCGAGCCACGTGGTAGATTTTGGCCAGCTGGAGCTAAAGTCCAACTTATCCTACGTTGAAGAACCAGTTCAAATTTTAGAATGCAAGGATAAGTTGCTGCGAAATCGAGCGATCCCACTCGTCCGCGTCCTCTGGAGGAACCATTCGGTCGAAGAATCGACGTGGGAGCTTGAATCGAAAATAAGGGAGAAATTTCCTTCATTGTTCTCGTAGAGGTAGGTTCTATCTTTAAGTTTCGAGGACGAAACTTTTTATTAGTTGATTATGGTGTAGTGCCCCGTCCCTACATCGTGCCCCGTTTCCGTCCACGGGGTGCGCGAGAAAGGAACATTATCGCTATCGATTCGGTCAGGACCGATAGGTCAAAATCGGCCGAGTCGATCGAACGGGAACGGTTGAATTAAGATCCATTCCACGTTATGGAATGGCTTCTTCGGAACCAAGTCCCATATTCAGCGGGTTGTGCCTCAAGGATTGGCTCTGCAGCTGAGTCGGGAGAGACCTTCCGTTGCTCTGATTTTCATGCCGCACTTGATTTGGCTTTGGCTTTGGCTTTGGTTTTCGTGAATACGTTTTTCATGAATGTTTTCCGAATGAGTTTTTGTGACTTGCGTTTTAGAGCTTCGAATTCATATCAAATTTCCTTGAATTATACAGTATTCTAATCAGTTGCTTATGCGATTGCAGGTGATCGCGTAGGCGACGTCAGCGCAGCCAACCGGTCGCTCGCTTGAAGCAAGGCTAAGGCGAGTGGCTGACCTCCTTCGTCTTGTCCCTCTACTTCAAAACCAAAATGAAATAAAATGATAATTGTCACAATAGTGTAGAATCAAGGAATTCGTGGCACGATTCTTCACGAAACACTTGCTATCAAACTGCCGGTATTGAAAATAGAAAACGTGTTTTCTTATGCAAATTCACTTAGCCTATGCAAAACAGTGAATGAATCGATTAACGTTTATCGCAACGATATGGCTAAATAAGCAAATCGACTAAGTTCAAAAGAAAACGGTCATTGGACAACTTGTCGACAAGGTGAAGTTTCCTCGAACGGTTGCCTAGGCCAAGGGACCGATTCGGTCCGGGAGGAACGAGTGTAGCAAGCGCCAACCTTTCATCGGCACGAGTTAGGTGGGAACTTACGCACAGGGCTCGCTATCCGACGCGAAAGGGTCGCCGTCTAACCCAGCTATAGTCCGCGAAGGCTTGACATTGCCAGTGGCCTTCACACTCTTTCACTGCTTAACAAATGCACGGGACACGGGATGGATATAATAGTTGCTTAATGTTATACAATTCCATATGCTTGCCTGAAAACATGTTGACATGCAATTGATCAGGATGGTTAGAAAGATCATGTAAAAGGCTAGCTAACATGTTTATAAAACTTTTTGAATCAAATGCAAAGCTTGGATTTAATTAGCCATTTGCCAGTACATGTGTTCGTACTGATCCTCGCTCTTTGCAGGTCCCGCAAACCAGGAAGAACGCGCCAACTAGCTCGACGACGTTCGTGACTTTTGAAGCTTCGGCCGTGCGTCGAAGACTTTTCCTGCGACTCTACTTTTGAAGGCTCTTGACAGTCCAAGAAAGATGACTCAGCGTCCCTCCCATCCAGGTCACTGGAGTACTTTGTTGTATATTAAGGAATGTGTGCAATGTATGGAACGGCTATCTCATCGGCACTCTTTTGTAATCGAGTCATGTTGTAGCCCCCGCGGTATGAGTCTTGTTCTAGAGTCTGTAAAAGATGTTCATTATCAATAAAGAATCAAGTTTCCTGTGATTCATTTTGTCTGCGTACTCTCTTAGATCTCGTGTCTCAGATTTTCTTATGACTATGCCTTGTCCGATCCCAAATTAGGTTCGCACGGCATCACGCCCGGGGGACGACTATCGATTCGACAGAATCGGGGCGTGACATAATGGTATCAAAGCACGGCTTTACGTCCTTGGCCTCCAGTGTCGAGTTCTAGTCTCAAAATCGTTGACCTCGTATCGATGAGATGAGTTGTTCCATACGATGAACCCTGGACATTTCTGAAAATAACAAGAGTTGCCTTTCCTTTTTTCCTGTAGTTACGGAAGCTCGGACGGAGGACGAGACGAGCGCTTCCAGCGGCTCGAGTGCTTCTAGACCCGAGCATTCCGTCAACCCAACGGAAATGACGCCTACCGTAGCCGGACCTTCCGGCGACCCAATGCAACGTATGCTACAAATGCTTGAAATGCAGCAACGTTAAAACAAGCTCCATCGTCAGCAAGCGAAGGCTCGTCAGACTCAATTTGAGAATCGGTTCGAGGCTCAATTCAAGCTGCAGCAGCAGCTGCTGAATACTCTCCAGCAAATCGTACAATCAGTCGTGGACAACAACAACAATTCAACGATGACGCCTGCCGTGACCCAGCCTGCGGTTCGATCCAACGAAGCTGAACCAGAGGCGCCCGTGCTCTCACCTGCAGCAACGAGAAGTTCTAACTTCGACGTGTCAAAATTTATGAAAAGCTGGCGTACT
This sequence comes from Iris pallida, assembly GCA_029216955.1. Classification (NCBI taxonomy): domain Eukaryota; kingdom Viridiplantae; phylum Streptophyta; class Magnoliopsida; order Asparagales; family Iridaceae; genus Iris; species Iris pallida. Next base: position 3,345,290 of record JANAVB010008799.1, read on the forward strand.
TCCTTCAACGGCACAGAAGATCCCTTCGTGGCGATCGACTGGTTGGAGGAGCTGGAAGACAAGTTCGAGCTTCTGGGTGTCGAGGACTCGAAGAAAGTTGCATGTGCTCAACTTCTACTTTGAATGAATGCGCACGATTGGTGGGCTGTGCAGAAGCGGGCTATTCGACGTGAAGACGAGACGGCGGCGATCTCATGGACGACATTTAGAAATACGTTCGAGACCGAATATCTTTCTGCGGCCATGCGACAGGAAAACGAAAATGAGTTTATGCAGATAACACAAGGGAATATGACTGTGTCACGCCCTAGAACCAGAATACCGGAGAGCGGGGGAGTGACTCAGCCAGCTACGTATTACGGGTAGATGAATACCGTATAACACGATCAATGCTGTCTAAAAGACGATGGGGTGCATACTACATGAAAGTCTCACTAGGGTTACTCAACATCTATTGTCTCAATCATTCAAACAAGATGCAATAATAGAGAACATGTAAGATAGAGCAGTAAGGCGTCCCAAACGCTCAGTCGAAATGTTCAGAATTGGATTCCGATGAACCGATCTCAAAATGACCTGTTGACCCGGATATTGGTATCCGACTTGCACCGAAATGCGTGCCGGAACTAATGCCTACTAAAATCTAGCAAATTATATGTCAACGAGTCCAGAATGACGATATAAATTGAACGGTATATCCGAAATTGGATTCCGATGAGTCGACGTCAAAAAGTCATGTTGACCCAGACTGTAGGGCCCGCTTTGCACCGAAATACGTGTCAGGTTCCACGTCCTCCAAATCTAACAAACTTTATATAAAAATGTGACAGAATGACGCCACGAGTCTACTGGTGGTGTCAGAAATTGATATCAGAGTCCCGGGTTCAAAAATAGAATTTTACAACTTGGAAATTACGAATTCGGACGACCAACTTTGGCGTCGAATTCAACCAATCAAACGTACTCACAATGAAACAAAATTTAAGAGGTAGAAAGAGGGTTATACCAGCTTCGCATAGGAACCAGTAGCATGCCAGATGGAGCTGCGATGGCGGAGTTACGAGCTGACGAAGTCGGCTCCACAAAACTGTCCAAAAACAGTTCAAATTAAAGTGTCAACTTTGTGGCCGATTTTGATGTATCAAATGACAAAATTAATGGACGAAATTTGAGAGGGATGAAAGGGTATATACCGAGATTGTGACGGAGCAAAGAGTTCGCCGAACCAACGGTCGAATTTCCTGAAAAACGTGTGCGAAGTCGCTACGACGGGACGTCATTTCTGAGTTCAGCCCACGAGCGTTACGACGGAACTTCGTACAGAATGCACGAATAGTCTGTATATCGTGCCGGGGATGAGGGCGCTGCCCAGGGGGGATTCACCGGAGTCGCCCGGAGCCAGGGGGCCGGCCACGGCGGCACGTGGTAGCCGCCGGCTCCGCCGCGCGGCTGCCATGGCAGCTGTTGCTGCCGCTCATGTTGTTGCCACGCTTGCTGCAACTGCTGCTACTCGCTGCTGCTGTGCTGCTCTGGCCAGTAGCGGCGGCGGCAGGCCAGCCAGTGGCGGTGGCGACGGTGGCGCTCGGGGAGGAGGGGATGGTGTTAGATGATGATGGTGAAGTGGTGGTGGTGTGTGGTGTTTTAATTGGTGGTGATGATGTGAGAATGATGAAGAAGAGGAGGAGAAAGGGGGTTCGGCCATAGGAGGAAGAGGGGGTCGGCCATGGGAGGAAGAGGAGCTTCCGGCCATGGGGGGGTCGGCTATGGCATGGGTTGTTTAAAATGAGAGAGGGAGAGAGGATTATTAATGAGTGGAAGAGAGAAAAGTATGTGTGTGAGTGAGTATATATAATATATAAAGAGAGAGAGAGAGATATTTAGAGTGAGAATAGAGAGAGGGGGGTGTTCGACTGCTAGGGAGAGAGAAAGAGAGATGGTGATGGGGTGATGTGAGGTGAGAGAGAGAGTTATTTATATATATATATATATATTATATACATATCTTTAAAATTGTAAGCCCCCCGAATTTCCGAGATTTATTTTCGAATTTTCTAAATAATTTATTCTCGATAATTCATTTTATTTAATAAATTTTGATCATTAAATGCTCTTTACCGTGACTTGGAATTCTAGAGCATCAGGGATGCTAGTCTCTGGAAACTCCTTTCTTAAAGTTTGTAGTAGACGAGATTATCTTTATATTGATATTTCGTGTCCCACTCGAACTTGTTCCCTTGTGCTCGATTTGCTTCATGCAACTTTCAGGTCAATTTAGACCAATTTATCGTCCGTCGTAATTTGTGATTTAATTTCCAACTTAATTTTCGGGTCCGACATCGGTCCAATCTAGTCGACCCAATATATGGCCCTGGCCTGTTTTGAGTCTATTATGCATGTGCCATTTGCGTGCCACCGATTGGATCTCTCTTGTGCTCCCATTCCATCCGTGATTTTAATTGGTTTAAATTATTATTTTAATTAAATCTTGGCCCCAAGCTTGCCCAAATTTGGCCCAACACCCAATCTAATTTGGTGTATGCCCTATCATGACTGCCCATACACCCCCCTGATATTTTCCTCTTTTTTCTCTACTCAAAACATCTCTCTATATATAAATATCTCATTTCCTTTATCTCATATATATATATATATATATATATATATATATATATATATATATATATATATATATATATATATATATATATATATATATATATATATATTAATTCTCTCTCTTATTAACAAACACACACCAACACTCCCCCTCCCCCATCACTATCACACCCCCTTCCCCCATGTAAAGCCGACTTCACCCCCCTCCCCCCTCCCTCTCTCAAATATATATCTCTCTCTCTCTAAATATCCCACTCTCTTATTATATAAATATATACACAACACACACCACTAATTCACTTTCTCTCTCACTTTAATTCCCTCTCTCCCTCCAATACTATACAACACAACAACACCCCCCATGGTTGAGCTCCCCGACTCCACTCCTCCTTCCACTCCCATGGCCGACGGCCAACCACCACCTTCTCCCGAGCAAAGCCCCTCTCCTCCTCCTCACTTCACCATCACCATCACCATTCACTACCACCATCATCACCATTCACTATCCCCATCACCCACCTCTTCCTCCTCCGCTCTGCCGCCGGGAAGCCACCCTCAACCGCCGACTCGCTACCGCGCCAGGCAGCGTCGCCGCCGCCATGGCAGCGCGCCGCAGCTGCTGCTCGAAGCCGCAGCAACAGCGCGCAACAGCAGCAGCGCATGGCAGCCGCGCGCCGCCGCGGCCGCCGCCGTCGCCGGCGAGCCCCCTCCCGGGCTGCGTGTGGGCAGGACGCACCTCCCTGTGGCAGCCACCGTCCTCCGGGACGCGCCGTCTAGGCGTTTCGTGCGTTTGGCACGGGTTCCCGTCGTGACGAGCTCGAAACTGGAGTTGAAATGGCGTTCCGTCGCAGCGATTTCGTGCACATTTTCTGAAAAATTCGACCGTTGGATCGACGATTTCTTTGCTTCGTCTCAATCTCGGTATATCCATCTTCACTCCCCTCAATTTTTGTCTTTTAGTTTTATCGTTTGATACCTCAAAACCGGCCACCAAGTTGACCGTTTAAATTGTGTTATTTTTGGACAGTTTTGCGGAGCCAACTTCGTCGGTTCGTATCTCCTCCATCGCAGCTCCGTCTGGCGTGCCACTGGTTCCTACGTGAAGCTGGTATGACCCTCTTCCTACCCCTCCAGTTTCATTTCATTGTGAGCACGTTTGATTGGTTGAATTCGACGCCAAAGTTGGCCGTCCGAATTCGTAATTTCCAACTTGTAAAATTTCGTTTTTGAACCCGGGACTCCGGATTCAATTTCTGACACCACCAGTAGACTCGTGGCGTCGTTCTGACATGTTTTCATATAAAGTTTATTAGATTTGGAGGACGTTGGCCCTGGCACACATTTCGGTGCAAAGCGGGCCCCAGTCCGGATCAACGGATCATTTTGAGATCGGCTCATCGGAATCCAATTCTGGATATCCGGGTCAACGGGTCATTTTAAGATCGGCTCATCGAAATCCAATTCTGGATATACCATTGAGTTCATATCGTCATTCTGGACTCATTGACATATAATTTGCTAGGTTTTAGTGGACATTGGTTCCGGCACGCATTTCGGTGCAAGTCGGATACCAATATCCGGATCAACGGGTCATTTTGAGATCGGCTCATCGGAATTCAATTCTGGATATACCGTTGAGTTCGTATCGACATTCTGGACTCGTTGACATATAATTTGCTAGGTTTTAGTGTACATTGATTTCGGCACGCATTTCGGTGCAAGTCGGATACCAGTATCCGGGTCAATGGGTCATTTTGAGATCGGCTCATCGAAATCCAATTTCGGATATACCGTTGAGTTCGTATCGTCATTCTGGACTCGTTGACATATAATTTGCTGAGTTTTGAGGACATTGGCTCTGACACGCTTTTCCGTGCAAATCGGAATTTTAATGTCCTGGTCAGCGGACCAATTTGATATCGGGTCAACGGAATTCAATTCTGGACATACCGTTGAGTTCGTATCGTCATTCTGGATTCGTGGACATGTAATTTGTTAGGTTTAGTGGACTAGTATTCTTGTACGTTTTTCGGTGCAAAGCGGGTCCGACACGGACACCGTTTTGACCCAGAATTACCTTTTTGCCCCTGTGTCCAAATTGGACTTATGGATAGGCTATCCTAGCTGATTTGACCATTCTGGACACGTTGGTGATGTTTGTTTTATCATCCGACAATGTTTGTAGGTATTTATCTGTGTATTGACCTTTTATTATAATTAATTCTTATTTAGTTCGTATTTCGGAATTAGTACAACGAAACTGAGATCAGTCGATTCCAGTGATCTCACATCGCTGAAATTGGCAAGATGATCATGTGGATCATTGTGATAAGATGATTAACCTTAAAGTTGATTATCTTATCTCGATTTACGTGTCGTAGGTTTCGATGTACGAATAACAAGGTACAACTTGATATTTTAATTCTTAATTTAGAGTGATCATGTTTGACCAAGATATATGGTATCTTGGTAGATAAATATTATGAATAGTATGCTTAGGCTAGTTTTGACCTTGGTTGACCAAGTTTGACTGCTTTGACCAAAGTCAACTATCAGTCCACACTTGGCCTAGAAATGTCTAGAACTTGACCAGAATTGACCAGTTGACTAAAAGTCAACTGTAAGTCAACCCTTGACCTAGTTTGACCTAGTTTGACTTCTTGAGACCTAGTGTGACTCAGTGTGACCTAGTTTGACTTAGTTGACTGAGACTGACCTAGATTACGTAGCTTATACCATAGAATCAAGCCTAACACTGTTGAACCCTAATTAGCTTATATGTATCTTATCTTTAGGTCTGTGGCATCACTCTGAGCATCGACCCCATTTGACAGCTCAGGACCGCAGGCGAGTACATTCACTGATAGTTTTCATTGTCTTGATATCTGCTATATCTGATTCAGTTGTAGTGTCTTACTCGATTCCCATTCACGATAGTTCACGGACTAGTACACGTTGGATCATGACATGAGATGTTGTTTCTGGATTTTCTTGGTATATATGTACATTTTCTGTCTTGTTCTCTGTACTTGTATAGACACCAATTTCTGAGAGGGAGTAGCTATCCTCTTAGGGAATCCCGTGTCATGACGTGTCATGTCCAGGTCCATTATACTATTCGGGAATGGAGAATTATTAGGGGCTATGTGATCTAAGCCACCCTGTCACAATATTCTTGTGCTCGCACCACTCTCCCCTCACGTAGGGTATAGCGAGATCCTATTTACCTTGTGCTCGTTATCCAGGTTGGCCGGCATAACTTTCCGTTGAGGTCACCGCAGATTGCCGGGCCAAGTGGATAGCCTGTCCTGTCACTTATCCCAAGCCGATCACATAACGCTCTAATAATTCAAGTCACATTTTATATTTACTTTATCTTATCTTATATCCTGCTCTGTTCTACATTCAGAACTTTCTCACCATGCTATGATATACAGTTACTCACATGTTCTATATGCCCTTACATTGTACCTTGATAGGAGACTAAGTTCTGTTCGGAAGAAGGGTTACAACTCCGGTCCTTGTTTGGTTTAAGGGTTGTAACTCAGCTTCCGAACGGTTCCCAAGTCTTCATATATCTTTGTTGTAGTTCATTATACTGTCTCTTATAGAATTTGCCAATTCACATGGAACTGCTGTTAGTGTTTGTACTTGCTCATTTTCCTGACAGGATACCGTTGATAATATTTTAGGAGTTGTTATACCATTATTGGACTTCATGATGTTGCTAGCTGAGGTGGATCCCACTATTCTTCTATGTGAGTTGCCTGGTAGTTATCCTTAGTTTGTCTTGTTTTTTCTTCTTTATTTTTTTGTCTTATGATTCCTTCTAGTAGTTTCTAGTTATTCTTGTGCCTTAGTTATCTTTCCTATCTTATCTCCTTTAGATGTTGGGTTGTGATTGAGTATATGTGTAGTTCATGGACCTTCTAGATGTAGGGTATATTTATTGGGTACTAGACAGCGTTCTACCGCCGATACTGCGACATAGGCTGGGCGTGGCCCACGTATTCATATCCGTATATCCGGGTGTGGTTCGTGACACGTTTTTAGTGGTGGCCCATGCAGGTCAGTCTTTGCAATTAATACGAAGTCGTGGTAGTACTTGAGCTTTTTTGTACTACTGCGAGCCTGCCCTAGGATTAAGATTGAGTCATAGAATATTTTAGAAATTTGGTACTCAATCACATGTTAGGAACTCTTGGTAGATTCCAGGGATGACCCCTGGGAATCTTATTTTGAACTTTTCGAAACTTTTCCCATTTGTTTCTGTCTGTCCTGATTTCTGAAACATCTGTCCGTTATCAACTTTATTCTTCTTGGAATGAGTTTGTGGACCCCAGAGGGAAGGTATAAGTTGAATTTATATATCTTCTAGGTTGAGACGAGAATATGATTTGCCAGTCTCATATCAGGTTAAGATTGTTTTAGATTATATTCCAATGATTTCCTTTATCTTGACCTAGATAGTACCTTTGGACATCTCCTGAGAATTTTCTTCTAAACCCTATCTCAGAATCTGTTTTCACTAGTTTCCATTTACTTATCTTTGATTCGTTGTTGAATTTTAAATCTTGATGTTCGTTCGTTGTTGACTTCGATTTTGATTTTGTTTGAGATAAGTTTTTAAGGATTGAGTTAAGGTATCCTGATAAACATATTTGATGGAGACGATGGAAACGATAAATGTCTACTTTACTTATGGAGTTTGGAATTTATCGCAGTCATATTAGCTAGCCTGACAGGGACATGGAGCCTGACTTTGGATATGCTATCCTAGTTATGGCATTTAGATTCTCTTGCAGCCATACCGGTTGGCGTGGTAAGGAATCTAGATGACATGATTATAGGGTGTATACCTTAGTTATGGACTCTATCGTTTATTGCAGCTATGTTTACTGGCGTGGCGTAAATTCTGGCAACATGATTCTAGATAGACGTGTATGGTTATCAGGTCATACCTTAAATTGATTCACTTCTTTTAACCAAATGATGAGGACAATTCATACCCTTATTTCTCGACTTATCATTCATTTCTTTTCTCATCGTATGATAATTTCCTCATCTTGCCATCATTTCCTTTGACTTGTTTAGCTATGTCTTGATTACCCCCAATCACCTATCTCATATCTACATCTGTCATCTACACTTGAAAACTCTGAACATTTTGAAATTTTTATATCTCAATCGTTTCTTAAATTTCGATACTGTTAAGATTTTGATTCCCTTCTGTCCGTGACCAATCAATTTTGGTCGTCTTGTTTATCGTGCCAAAGAGTCTTGGTTGCTGACTAGACTCTAGATGACTTCAAATTCCTTTGTGACTTGGATTTTCATCCTTGGATGCTCGTGCCCAGCCTTCGTTGATCTTATTCTCCATCTTGCCTAAATTCTGATTTACTCGAAAGTTGATCAACTTAGATCGTGTTTAGACAAATTTCTTTAACGTGGTTGGATTTCAATGCTATTAACCCTCGTGCATTGACTTCCGAGTTTGTTCATGTTTAGATTTTGGACACTCGTGTATAAACTCTTTTCGACCTTGATTTCATTTCCTGATTACATCCAAATTCCTTGTGATTAGTCGTGCCTAGATGATTTGGCATGACTAAGACAACTTGGGATTTCCTTGACCGTGATTTTAACGATCATAACTATATATTTTATCTTGCCTCAAACTCGTGCCTAAAATTTGTGACTTTCAATCACGACTAACTAGTATGACTACGAAATTATTCGTGTTAAAATTAAACATGTTTGACTTTCTACCGTGCCTAATTGACTTGGGTTCCTTCCTAAATTGTGCTTTTAGGACCTTGATTTCGAATTCATGATTTATCGTCTTTCACAACTAAATTTGGATCTTGATCGTGCTTATGTGACCTATAATCTGATTTCTATCAAATCTATCTCTCAATCATGCTATACTCAAATTTTTCTCTCCATTTGCTTCTCTTAGCCCTATTTTAAATCATGACTATCCGACTTTGATTTTCATGATCTTGATAATCTTAACCCTCAAATCGTGCTAAAAATCTTGAACCCTGATCGACTATGTCAAAATAGATCTCCTTCGTACTTGAATTTTGATTCTCTAGTCACTCGTGCTCAGGTTTCGTTCCTGATCATGACTAGATTTTCGATTTTCCTCGTTCTATTCTAAATCGTTCCTAAGTGGTTAATCATCACAATTTTTTTAACGCGTCTGAGTCTTGATTTCACTCATGACCAGATGGTTAATCCTTGATCAATGTTTGTGCTAAACATCTGATTTTTCCTAACAATGCCCAATCACGTCATTTTCATCTTGATCGTGCCTATGTATAACCCTAAATCTAATTTTATCGAGCTGAAATCCTGTTAATCAAATTTTTGACTTGATTGTAATCGGACGAAGCTCAAGTTTGATTTCGTTGTCGTATCTCTATCGTGCCAAGTGAACTTAGACTATTTCCAATTTTAATCACGTTCGAACTTGGATCGTATTTCATAATTTTATTAATCATACTCCTTAATCTTTGATCGGGCCTATAAGACCTTGACTTCGATTTTTGTTGTGTCTGAAATTTCATCTCAACCATGCCAAACCTTATTTTGGTCATGGTTAGCTTTTCATCTTGATCGGGCCTGTGCGACTTTCGGGTTGATTTCCATCAACCTAAGTCCTACAGATCACCCCGTACTTGAACTTCATGTATATCTTCGATTCTCCTAATCGTCCCTAAAATCGTATCCCAATGACTTGACTTATTTTGAAATCATGCACATATGATCTTGTTCGTATCATGATTCTATCGTGCCAAATCCCTCATCGTGTCTGAACAATTTTAAATTGATTACCCTGATCGTGCAAAACTCGTCATTCTTGGATCGTGCCTAAAATATTGCCTAAATCTTCTATCCTATTTTTTAACCCTACTACCAACCTTTAATTTCGAGGACGAAATTTTTATAAGGTGGGTAGGATGTAAGTCCCCTGAATTTCTGGGATTTATTTTCGAATTTTCTAAATAATTTATTCTCGATAATTTATTTTATTTAATTAATTTTGATCATTAAATGCACTTTACCGTGACTTGGAATTCTAGAGCATCAGGGATGCCAGTCTCTGGAAACCTCCTTCTTGAAGTTTGTAATAGACGAGATTATCTTCATATTGATATTTCGTGTCCCACTCGAACTTGTTCCCTTGTGCTCCATTTGCTTCGCGCAACTTTCAGGTCAATTTAGACCAATTTATCGTCTGTCGTAATTTGTGATTTAATTTCCAACTTAATTTTTGGGCCCGACATCGGTCCAATCCAGTCGACCCAATATATGGCCCTGGCCTGTTTTGAGTCTACTATGCACGTGCCACTTGCGTGCCACCGATTGGATCTCTCTTGTGCTCCCATTCCATCCGTAATTTTAATTGGTTTAAATTATTATTTTAATTAAATCTTGGCCCCAAGCTTGCCCAAATTTGGCCCAACACCCAATCTAATTTGGTGTATGCCCTATCATGACTGCCCATACACCCCCCCTGATATTTTTTTCTTTTTTCTCTACTTAAAACATCTCTATATATATAAATATCTTATTTCCTTTATATATATATATATATATATATATATATATATATATATATATATATATATATATATATATATATATATATATATATATATATATATATATATATATATATATATTAATTCTCTCTCTTATTAACAAACACACACCAACACTCCCCCTCCCCCATCACTATCACACCCCCTTCCCCCATATACAGCCGACTTCACCCCCCTCCCCCTCTCTCAAATCTCTCTCTCTCTCTAAATAACCAACTCTCTTATTATATAAATATATACACAACACACACCACTAATTCACTTTCTCTCTCACTTTAATTCCCTCTCTCTCTCTCCAATACTACACAACACAACAACACCCCCCCCATGGCTGAGCTCCCCGAATCCACTCCTCCTTCTACTCCCATGGCCGACGGCCAACCACCACCTCCTTCCGAGCAAAGCCCCTCTCCTCCTCCTCACTTCACCATCACCATCACCATTCACTACCACCATCATCACCATTCACTATCCCCATCACCCACCTCTTCCTCCTCCGCTCCGCCGTCGGGCAGCCACCCTCAACCTCCGACTCGTCGTCGCGCCAGGAGGCGTCTCCGCCGCCATGGCAGCGCGCAGCAGCTGCTGCTCGAAGCCGCAGCAACATCGCACAACAGCAGCAGCACATAGCAGCCGCGCGCCGTCGCCGTCGCCGGCGAGCCCCCCTGGGCTGCGCGTGGGCAGGGCGCACCTCCCTGTGGCGTCCACCATCCTCCGAGACGCGCCGTCTAGGCGTTTCGTGCGTTTGGCACGGGTTCCCGTCGTGACGAGCTCGAAACCGGAGTTAAAATGGCGTTCCGTCGCAGCGATTTTGTGCACATTTTTCGAGAAATCCGACCGTTGGATCGACGATTTCTTCGCTTCGTCTCAATCTCGGTATATCCATCTTCACTTCCCTCACTTTTCGTCCGTTAATTTTATCGTTTGATACATCAAAACCGGCCACCAAGTTGACCGTTTAAATTGTGTTATCGTTTGATACATCAAAACCGGCCACCAAGTTGACCGTTTAAAATGGCGTGCCACTGGTTCCTACGCGAAGGTGGTATGACTCTCTTCCTAACCCTCCAGTTTCATTTCATTGTGAGCACGTTTGATTGGTTGAATTCGACGTCAAAGTTGGCCGTCCGAATTCGTAATTTTCAACTTGTAAAATTCCTAACCCTCCAGCCTTCTGTATCAAATTTTTACTCAAAAAGTAAAAAAAAAATACATAATTAATAGAAAGACATGAAACTACCTCAAGGTTTTGGTCCTTTTCTCCGCTCTTTGTGCTTAAGAGCAAATTGAATAAAATGGGATGATTATGCACAAGGGCGGAGCTAATAATTTAGTTTACCCCGAACTGAACTTAAAACTTCTTCAATTAGTTTAACACGAACATTCAACACTTAATTTCTTAGAATGCCGTCATAATCCAAATGTGGGAATGAAATATCATTTTTCAAAAGAAAATTGATTTTTTAGGAAATAAAGGCCTCTTGTTTCAAATAACTAAGCCTTTCGTCCACTAACTTAGGCTTTAGGTTTAATTTTAAAAAATTGGATTTTTAGGAACTAAAGCCTTAATATTTTGTAGGTTTTTAGGCTTGTGACAAAAATTGGGCTTAATGTTAGTGGAATAAAGGCTTAGTGGTCTAGTGGGCCAAGTATATAGTGTATTTTTTTCAAGGTTCGAAGTATCAATATATATTGGAATCGATATCGGACCATTCCTACGAGTATCGGGATCTCGACAATATCGGCAATTTAGGATCAAAGTATTGAATTTATTGGTATCGGAAAGCAAATAATTATGAATAAATTATCAAATTTTTAAAAAATATATCTTATACATTTAGGCATAATTTTGAAGTATTTCCAGTTCTCCAACATTTTAATAGTCACGCTTGCCGATTGGTTTACATGTGACGTATAAGTTTTCTTCTTTTACAACCTTACTATGCTTTTTCACGATTGTTAATTGGTCTTTTTTCGTCATATTTTCTTTGCAGAATTGACCGAAAAAGATACCTCCCAATGTCGATATCGGACAGCATCAATCAGTATAGGGTATCGGTCAAACCGTATCGGTATCGGCCGTATTGGATCAGTATCGGACGTTACTGCAAACTATGTTGATTTTCTTCATCTAGGCTGCAGTCCGCCTTAGCCAACTAATAGCTCCGCCCATGACTATGCATGCAAACAATTAATGACAAATATATTGATAAAGCCTCTCCCTATTACTTTATTGTATTTTCTTTTTCATATTTTAACTAAGCGTGGGCTTCCTCAATTTTGAATTCAATACTCGCTGACACATTATGATCATGATCGTCTTTCATTTTTTCCCCTAAAAATTTCTATATAATATCGCCCTTAAAATTTTACAAATTCTCATACGCCACTAGAAGAAAAATATTCACACAGAAACCCTAAATGATTACAATTTACAAAAAATACGTTTCACGAAGATAATGAAATCAGGGGTTATCATGTGTAACCTAGAAATTCCTCTAGGGTTTAAATTCTTAAAATATTTAGGTCTGTCGAAAACAAAACAAAATGAGCAGACCTATAATTTTTCAATTAACAAAAAGTAGCTCTAGCAGATGGACGAAAATGGTATTGATGGAAGAAATCAAATCAAAACCTTTATTTAAATAAAGAAATAAAAGGGAGAAAAGAAAAGATCAAACAGTTACCACTATCGCTCGACTCTCTCCCTCTCTTTCTAAGTTTTATTTTTTTATTTTTTTATTTTTTTATTGATGTTTAGATGGCTGATCGGAAAAAAATTTGATACAGAAATATATCAAAGTTTTTTTTTTTGAAATCACACTCACACACACAATTGGGGGGCTCGAACCTTGCCGGCCCCTATGGGTGTCCGTTCTAATACCACTAGGCTAGAGAGCTCGGACAAATATATCAAAGTTTTGATACGCCATTCTATTTCGAGGCTCCTTTTTCTATATTTGACAAAAACACCCCTATGCGACGTAACTGTCGAAATCATAGGACCCAAGCCCTCGTCAAGCCTGCTTTGGTTATCTGGGAAATAAATTCCCTTTATCTTTTTCGTAGGGATAAAAAAAATAAAATTTGCCAGGATTTTTTTTGTTTGTATTTGGGAAAACAAAAAAAAAATCATTAAAATTTTTTTTTAATTCCATTTGGTTGGTGCAAGAAATAAAAGAAAAAAAAAATCAATGTTCTATTAATTTTCTTGCATTTAAAAAAAATAACATCATGAAAATCCAAAATTAATAGATTAAATAGACTAACACATTTGAATAACGCTCTTGTAGTCAAGATGAAGGTAAAATCAATTCCACGAGTTCCGTGGGGAATCATTTCCTACTTTTACATTTGTCAAAAAATAATTTTCAAGTTTGTGGCTAACAAACAAAGAAAGAAGAACAACTTTTCTGTCATTATTTCTTAAATCTATGAACCAAACGTGGCCTAAGGCTGTCTTTGGTTGTAGTCGTAATGGATAGTTGATAATAATAATAATAATAATAATAATAATAATAATAATAATAATATTATCATATTTTGTTGTACATGTAATCCAATCATGTAATCGATTATTAAATGTATTCGAATGTATACTGTATAATGTAAGACAATAAAATAATAATTATAGTTGATATCATTTTGACAAATATATACGAAAAAATATTTGGTTGATATTACATTTATATTTTGTTTTCGCCAACCTTAATTTACAAAACATTTGAAAACCAAAACATAAAGTTTTTTAATATAAAAAATAGAAAATTAACATTTAAGATTTTATTTTTTTGAAAAAGAATAATTTATTGTTAAAAAGGTAAAGTAAAAGTGTAAATTTTTAGGGGAAAAAAATAAAAACTTAAAATTTAAGAAGTAAAAAAATAGAAAAATAATAGGCCATACTTAATTATACTCTAAAGTTGTGTTTAATTGTAATTTTAATCGTAATTAAATGTACATAATAATATTATTATTAGATTATTATGTTTAGTTGGAACATGTATCAGACCATGTAATTTAAATTTATTACATTCGAATGCTTGGTCTACCATGTAATGTAAAATAATAACTATTGTTATTGGTATCATTTGACATTTATATTTTATGTTTTTTCCCAACTTAACATAAAAAAAAATGTTCTAATTTTTGTATAAAAATTAACATTTAAGAGTTTATATATAAAAAAAATCTTAAATTTGCTTAAAATTTAAAAATTATTAAATAAAAAATGAAATATAAAAAATAAAATTTATATAAACATAAATTTAAATGTAAATAATTTATAAAAATAAAGAATAAAGAAGAACATATACGAAATAGAAAAACTAAGAAATTAAAGCTTAAAATAAAGAAAAACATATATAAACTGAAAATCTAAAAAAAGTATTAAAAAAAATAGCAATAAAAGATATCTAAGTTGTAATGTAATTGAGAATATACGAATTTCATGATATAAACGGTTGTAATATAGAATGATGTAATATAAGCAAACTTATAATGGTAATTACATTCTTTATTTTTTAATCTAACCAAACATATTTTTTTTGGTAATTACATGCTTTATTTCTTTTGTCTAACCAAATAGTGTCATGTTGATTTCATTACATTGTCCACCTTGCAAACCAAAACACCCCAAGTATTTGATTAAACTGGTATCCCTACTCATATATTTTTTGAACTCCAATTTGCTATGTTTTTGATGATTTTTGCTCTGCACCTATTATTCTTCGATCTTGACGAAAAACCACAAAATCCTGCAGGTTTCGGCTCAGTATTTTTTTTAATCTTGGACCAAGGAAAATGAAGAGAGGAAATACAGAAAATGAAATATAAATAATGAAACAAACCGAAAAAGAATCTATTGATTCTTTCCCAATTGGTTGGATCGTAGGTGCGATGATTTACTTCACGGGCGAGGTCTCTGGTTCAAGTCCAGGATGGCCCAGCTGCGCCAGGGAAAAGAATAGAAGAAGCATCTGACTCTTTCATGCATACTCCACCTGGCTCGGGGGGATATAGCTCAGTTGGTAGAGCTCCGCTCTTGCAATTGGGTCGTTGCGATTACGGGTTGGATGTCTAATTGTCCAGGCGGTAATGATAGTATCTTGTACCTGAACCGGTGGCTCACTTTTTCTAAGTAATGGGGAAGAGGACCGAAACATGCCACTGAAAGACTCTACTGAGACAAAAAGATGGGCTGTCAAGAACGTAGAGGAGGTAGGATGGGCGGGGGCGGTTGGTCAGATCTAGTATGGATCGTACATGGACGATAGTTGGAGTCGGCAGATTATAGGCAAGTATCTCAACTACCTATTCTGAATATACATTGTCCTAATCAAATAGTAATCCATATACATATTTGTTATATATGAAACAAAAATATATCAGGGAAAAAATGACCACAAGCATAGCTTATCTTGTTAAGCTGTCCAGTTTCAGTCTTAATAACAGTTGCAACATGTCCTCTCCTAATTTGCAGAAAATGGTTTTCAAAAACTCCAATATACCAGCAAACTGAGACAAACAACTTAAAATGTATATCGATGATGCAATTGTCCTAATGGGTTTAAGCAGCTACAATTAACACAACCAAGAATATCTTATAACTACAGCACACGGTGCTGAAATCGGACAAACAAACATCAGAGACACACCAGAAGCAGAGTAATATTACTTATAGTCCAAACAATTGTTCAAAGCTAATATTACTATCCAAACAATTGTTCAATCCATTGCATAGCATAGAGAATGCAAACTTTTAAACAATCTGCCACATTAGGCTCAAGTCAGTCAAGTTCATCTAGATCTCAAATACCAGTTAATAGGTGCTAAGAAAACAGCATCCAATAGTTGGTATAGGAGTTCAACAAGATGCTTTACAGCAGCAACAGATAAAACCATATCCTAGAAAAATATAGGACTCACCTAAAATTTCGACAATTTCACATCCACAAAGACATCCATCAGATGATGGATGAACACAATGCATTAAGACTACTGCAATCGTTTGTTCATCATACAGACCACAGATACACAGCTCACAAGTTGAAAAGCAAATGAGTTCTACATATCCTACCTTAACTTGTCACAAAAGTACCTGTTCTTGATAGAAGTGAAACTAGTAACATGGTTCCATGATAAATACAACACAAACAAACTAGTAAGTGCGGGTAACTGTCACAACAACATAGTAAGCAAGAACATTTAAGCCCTTTCACCCCTGATCCTCCTGGCCAACTGGATGTCCTTAGGCATGATAGTCACACGTTTAGCATGAATGGCACACAGATTAGTATCCTCAAAAAGCCCCACAAGGTAGGCCTCAGCTGCCTCCTGCAATGCGAGGACTGCATGGCTCTGGAAACGCAGATCAGTCTGCACCAATATAAAATAACAACAGTAAGAATGCATGAAATCAACAGTCTATTAGACCATCTCCAATGGGGGTTTCTATCTTCCCTATTTCTATGGAAGAAATTCATTTTAGAAAAAACTTCTCCCAATGGTGGTTTATATCATCATTTTTATCATAAGTGGCAATGAATCAATGATGTAGGATGGAAACTTTCTAGGAGGGTTTCTAGATGTAGAAACTCTCATAGAAATTCTCCCATCTCTCATGACAATTATTATTGGACCCCACACCATTAAATTGGTCCTTTTACTATGTGACACATAGGATAGAAATGGAGAACCATTGGAGCAACTAGGATAGAAATCTCCTTAAAGTACAATGCCAAGTAGGATAAGAACTCAATTTTAGAAATCACCATTGGAGATGGTCTTAGAAACCAGGAAGAAGAAAGACCATCAAATCCTCACCTTGAAGTCCTGAGCAATTTCCCTAACAAGCCTCTGGAAGGGCAGCTTCCTGATTAAGAGCTCTGTGCTCTTCTGGTACTTACGGATCTCACTGACAAGATGTAGTGGCAGTCCATTAGCAATAAATACATAAAAACATTCAAACAAGATTAGTAGGAAGAAAACTATCCACACAAAAAACAATATAACATACCGAAGGGCAACAGTTCCAGGACGGTAACGATGTGGTTTCTTCACACCTCCAGTTGTTGGGGCAGACTTACGGGCGGCCTGCATACAAAATCAACATAAACTTACCATATTTAGGAACAAAAAAAAAGTAATAAAAGAGTAAGCATAAACAGCAAATAGTTGGGTTGGTTTGTGTGTTATTGCAGGGTGGGTCCAGGTCCCGAACCTTAGTTGCAAGCTGCTTCCTAGGAGCCTTTCCTCCAGTGGACTTGCGAGCAGTTTGCTTTGTACGAGCCATCTGACAAAACAAAATTAGTATCATGCACAAAGAAACCAAACATGAAACTGAACAAATTGATAATCCACTTAAAATACATATATCCACCAACCTACAACTCATAATAGAGTAAATATGTTTCCATATGTAATATGAACTTTTTGTATGGCAATCATTAAATTAAAACAGGTGGATCTACCGCAAAACCTCTACCATCAATGTCTTTTTAGAAACTTTACACCCCAGGGGATAAAACAACCAGCATTTAAACACTATACTAACTAATGAGTGAGAGTTGAACACAAAAATAAAGAAAGAAAAAAAAAAAACCCAGTGTTGTATAGAGAGAACTTCTATTATATGGGTGAAATATAACAAGTTGCAACAAAATACTACAAATAATCCAAACCATGAATTGCATTCAGGTTAACATAAACAACACACATTCATAAAAGAGTATGTATTTACTTGGCACTATATATATTATGCTTACAACTTTTCTTTTAGTGGAACCAGTAAAAGAGTAAATGTGTAGAGCAAATGTACAATGCAGAACAATAACATATATATATCAACAAAGTTGAACCACACAATACGAATAAAACTGATGAACACAACAAAGACATTAGGCAAGAGACAATATGAAATATAATAGTTAGGCCACACTTCTGTCACTGTCATTTGAACTACAAACGTTGATCACAAAACCATTTAGAGTCTGACAGCAAGTACATCTACATTGGTTTGTAGACATCCATAAAATATGTTAGGAGTAAATACATATCAAAAGAACTTTGCATGACAAGTCAAATTTTGTTTTCATATTATAAATTAAGTAACGAGACAGGAAAAGAAAATACGACAATCAAATCGGCAAGCCTCTCGCATGTCGATATCAATAAAGAGTCTGACAGCAAGTACATCACACCCATACAAAAATTAATTTTACTAGGAACAAATGAATAACTTAGCAATGATTCAATTCAAGCAGGGGAACCTAACTAAGGAAACTAAGGATCAAGAATTCCCTAAGCCGTTTTAATGGTGGTAACAAGTAACATGCTTGGGACAACTTAATGACAAGATCAAAACAGTCACACTACAAAAGTAACGAAACAAAAACTAGAAATAATATGGAAGATTAAATGTATTTGGGTTTTAGAACATACTACATCCTAGTAAAAAAATAAAACATCCCTATCCAAATAGACTCAAATCATCTAAGAACACTTTGACCAACTGTAATTTTCCAATTTTATTAAAACACTACTAGATATGATGTATTATCAGCATTTAACAAACAAATACTATAAAAGTTTCAAATTTGTTCCACTATGGCTAACTCGAGCCACAAATTAAAACACACAATTCCAAGAAGTCAATAAAAGAACATAAAAATGAAAAAACTTATAAGATTTCAGAAATCGAGCTTATATATAGTAGTTATATTAGGAGGGGAAAGGAGAATGGACAAACACCTCAACTACAGAAAACAACACAGAAATTAAATTTTACCAAATTACATTTTTCTATAATATAAATTAGAATTATAAGAAACTTAAAGGCTACAAATTCCTTTATTTACCAAAACCATTAATTGTAATGTCCAACATTTGTCCAATCATGGCATCGTTCAAAAAAGCCTAATTATAAAGTCTCAAATTCAAATTTGGTAGATCATGGCGTCAATTACAGAATCCTAACTGCAAGGTCTAAAATTTGTTATGTTCAGTCGTGGAGTCATTCAGAAACCCTAATTGCAACATCCAAATTTCCTTCAATAATGGCGTCAATTAAAAAAACCCTTACTTCAAGGTCACAGATTTGCCCAAGCATGGCACAGGTCATAAATCCCTGATTGCAAAGTCGGGGTAGTTTAAACATGCCATAAATAATTTATAAAAAACTAATCGCATCGTCTCAAATTGGTTCGATTTTGGCATCATTCAGAAACCCTAATCGCATGGTCTCAATTTCCTTCAACGATGGTATCAATCGAGGAACGCTAATGCAAGCTCCCAAATTTGAACAGTTAAGATCTCAACGTGCTCAATCATGGCATGAATCAAAAAAGAATTTCAAATTTTACAATTTTTGTACCAAATTGAAGAAGAACCCCCAATATTTCAAGGAAAAACGAAATAAAAGATATTATTTCCACTCTAGAATGAATCCCTAACTTGTTCTAATATTATAGAAACCAGAAACTAAATTCGAAAATTAAAAAAAAAAAATTAAACGGAAAAAGAATAATTTATATCCCTAACCTGTCTTTTGCTTCTTGCGTCCCTTCAAACGGAGATCTATGTAAAGTATAAATCGGCGGCAGGCGGAGAACTATTTATAGGCTCGGTGCAGGTGATACTTTTTCCTCTAGACGGCTGGGATTATTTCCTTTGTGTTTCTTTGAACGGCTTGGATTTGTTGTCCTGCTGTGCTCCCGATCCGTAGGACTTCTTTCTCGTTTCTGATTGGCTGTCGTACTGCCTGCGCGGATAAACGCATGATACGTGAATTGGTGGTTTACTTGCTTTGACGAAACTGCCTTCTGCCTTTGGCATCATTCTATGTAGATCCTTTTAGAGCATCATTAGTAAGCCCATCCCATTTTCTAGATTCTAGATTTAGAATATAAGAGCTCATTTTGTAGAATAATAAGTCTCATCTCTAGTTTCAATTTCTACAATTTTGGTCCCAACCCATCCATGGGTGCTAAGGGTTGGACCTCCCAATTTCTAGATTCTAGATTGTAGAAACTCGTTTTGTAGAATAGTAAGACCATCTCCAATGGTGATTTCTAAAATTGAGTTCTTATCCTACTTGGCATTGTACTTTTAGGAGATTTCTATCCTAGTTGGAAGAGTTTCTACATAGAAATTCTATACATATAAAAATACTCTCCAATGGTTCTCCATTTCTATCCTATGTGTCACGTAGTAAAAGGACCAATTTAATGGTGTGGGACCCAATAATAATTGTCATGAGAGAGAGAAAAATTTCTATGAGAGTTTCTACATGTAGAAACCCTCTTAGACCATCTCCAATGGGGGTTTCTATCTTCCCTATTTCTATGGAAGAAATCCATTTTAGAAAAAACTTCTTCCAATGGTGATTTCTATCACCATTTCTATCCTAGGTGGCAATGATGTAGGATAGAAACTTTCTAGGAGGGTTTCTACATGTAGAAACTCTCATAGAAATTCTCCTATCTCTCATGACAATTATTATTGGGTCCCACACCATTAAATTAGTCATTTTACTATGTGACACATAGGATAGAAATGGAGAACCATTGGAGACCATTTTTGTATGTCTACAATTTCTATGTAGAAACTCTTCCAACTAGGATAGAAATCTCCTTAAAGTACAATGCCAAGTAGGATAAGAACTCAATTTTAGAAATCACCATTGGAGATGGTCTTAGAAAGTTTCCATCCTACATCATTGCCACCTAGGATAGAAATGGTGATAAAAACTACCATTGGGAAAAGTTTTTTCTAAAGTGGATTTCTTTCATAGAAATAGGGAAGATAGAAACCCCCATTGGAGATGGTCTAAGTGATTTCTAAAATTGAGTTCTTATCCTACTTGACATTGTACTTTAAGGAGATTTCTATCCTAGTTGGAAGAGTTTCTACATAGAAATTGTAGACATACAAAAATGTTCTCCAATGGTTCTCCATTTCTATCCTATGTGTCACATAGTAAAAGAACCAATTTAATGGTGTGGGGTCCAATAATAATTGTAATGAGAGATAGGAGAATTTCTATGAGAGTTTCTACATGTAGAAACCCTCCTAGAAAGTTTCCATCCTACATCATTGCCACCTAGGATAGAAATGGTGATAGAAATCACCATTGGGAGAAATTTTTTCTAAAAGGATTTCTTCCATAGAAATAGGGAAGATAGAACCCCCCATTGGAGATGGTCTAAGTTCCAATTTGGAGCCCAACTTTCTAGATTATAAACTTTATATTATTTTTTCCTACATTAATTTTTTACCACACAATTTTTGGGACCGGAGCTCACTTTATCATTTATTATTATTCTCATACAAACCCAACCCTTCTACATTTACCTTTTTTTTGAAATTTTGGGCTCCAAATTGCATTGGAGAGTCCCAACTACTAATGATGCTCTTACAACTTGGATAGAAATCTCATATGGCCTCGTTTGGGAAAGTAGGATTCATGTCACATTTTTTTTCGTTGTTTGGTAAACAAAAAAATTACCTAGTAAAGAACCTTGTTAGCAATCACCAAAATAAAATGCGTATTATACGCGAATTTTTCCGTATCTTACATAAACGTATAATACTTACGTACTTTTGAAAAATTCGGATTTGTACGCGAATTTTAAGCTTGTAGCGTTTTAAACGCGTACCGTACGAATTTTTAAAAATTTTGGCCAAAAAATGTGACCAAGAAACCCGACAGTCTTGACTTTCTTGACTCTTGCTGCTATTAGATATTAAGACCGGCACAATTCTAAAAAATTATCAAAAGAAAAGAAGAAAAAGTCTCACAGTAACCAAAAAAGAAACCCAAGAGTCTTTGCACATGTTGCTTGCAACAATCAAAGAAAAAATTTTCGGTTTTCCATCATCCACCTCTTCTTATTCTCACACTGAACCCTTGTTTATGAAGGAGTAGAGTGGATGGGCCCTATATATGCCGAATTTTTAGTACCGAATTGGTTCATATGAAACATACTAAACACGAATTAAATCTGATTTGAATGTTTTTCGTTAGACGAATTTTTTGACCGAATTTTGACCGTATTTACTTATATTGTGCCGATTTATATTCGTACTTTTGTCGTTCCGAATTTTTTCCGTTTGCCGAATTGCTAACAAGGGTAAAGAAAAGCAAAATATAACAATGTTCAAATAATATCTTTACCTTTTAAAATAAAATAACATTAATGGTAAAATAAGCAATGACACATGGTTACTTTTGTCATAACTTTTGTAATAATGTTGGAAAAGGAGGAGGGAAAATCAATCTCATGGGTCTTGAGTGGAACCATATTCCTACCAAAATTTTCCTTTGTCAGGAAATTGATTTCCAAGTTTGTGGCTACCAAACAAAGGAAATGAACAACTTTTCTTTCTTGGTTCCTTAAATCTGTGAACCAAACGAGGCCTAAAAGTACAATGCCAAGTAGGATAGAAACTCAATTTTAGAAATCACCATTGGAGATGGCCTTATTGATTGTAAGTTTTACAACCACTTAGGTGCCATCCATTGATTGGGGAGAGAGAGAGGACCGAGTGGGACTATGTTAGCAGTAACAGGATGTGGGTTATAAGAGAGTTGTAAATGTTTGGTAGTAAACTTAGCATTATTGTTTGCCTTGTGGCCTAGGATGTGATGTGGTAAACTTGGGTTGTATTACAACTATTTAGGTGGCAGTTGTTAATTGAATTTTTCTATCCATGTAGGAAGAGAAGATCCAATTAGAAACTATCACTTAGGTAGTTGTAAGTCTTGTTATTGTTGTGGAAAAAACCAAATTCCTAAAATCATAACCCCTCTCATTAATTCACATCATGCTTCATATTAAAAGTTAAAACTTACAAAAATCTTCCTATTGTTTTTTATTCATTTCAAACGAATAACTTTCAATGTCAATCAATATTCTCATTCATCAGCCAATAAATCCTATTAACATCCTATTAAAATCTGTTAAATCTATGGTTGAGGGTGGCCTATATAATATTCTTGAAGTTTTGTAGTTGTGGTAGATATAGAAAAATGAGCAACAATTTCTCCATCTTTTCATCCTCCTTCCTCCTTTAATTTCTATTTCAATCTCTTTTACTCTGGGCAAGAGCTAAGTCAGGGTCATTCTTTCGGAGTTGTGTGTAACAATGGGAAGCCGATAGCAAGGGGGTTTTACCACCAGAATGATTCGAGAGAAAATCTGCACATAGACCTCGAATATTCTCTTAGGTCAATGCTTCGTGCATGACTCCCCGTAGACGGTACTTCTAACCCTTTGTTATTCTATTTTTCAGGACGATAAAAGAATATTTTCCAACAATCTAAGAGAATATTGTTATGATTTATTACATTCAGTTTTGTATTAGTGGATGATCATTCCTCTATTATTATTTTTCATTCATCGTATTGTTTATGGTTTACAAAAGTATGTTATGATTATGGCGTAAATATGCTCAGAGTGATTTCTGGATATGCTAGTTTCATTTGGTTGTTTGATACGGAATGAGATTTTGGTACAAGTGTGATATGCTTTTCATTATTTTCTTGGTATGATCAGAAAATGTTTTCTTCATTTTAAACATTTTGATTGTTTAAAGAATGTGTTTTCCTTGGTTAATACACTATCTTTTGTTTATTTCAATTAATTGTAAAAGGATTTTTTTTAGATCAATATATATGTCTATTTAGTGTCGATATTACAAGACTTTTTTCTTAGCCCAAAGTATGCATTGTTGTTGCGGAAGACCGTTTCATATGCACTAGACATGCAGGACTGGCAGTTGTAAAATATGTTACAAAGAAAGGGCTAATTGTACTCACTTAGCATATGGTTGAAATGGTCTTAAGGAGTTGTTACAAACATTGTTCTTTAATGTGTTTATGCTATTAGAGTAGAGTTGTCAATTAGTTGAATGCTAGATAGTATCTAAAATGTCTCTGATGTATGAGGCATAACTTGTCCATTGTGGCAGTTTATGATTACCTTTTTTTCCTTTCTAAAGTTCAGATTCAAAGTGGTTTTTGAGCTTGCACTGGTCAGTCCATTGACGTATATTTGTATTTGTCGAGATAATTTCCTAGTTGATTAAAAATTTCATTTGTTGAAACCAGTCACCATTTTTTTTGCAATAGCCAAATTTTATTCTTGTGTCAAATTTTATTTGATATTGTTTACTTGTAATGAAAATTGTATTGGTTATCTTATATATAAGTGGTACATTATCAATGTTGTTCTTACATATTGGAATTTTATGTTGGGAATTAATCTTCATTGTTAAGAGAGATTTTGCTTAATTACATGTGAAATAAAATAAATGTTATCGACGTAACATAATTTACGTCATGTGTTCTGAAGTTTCTTGTTTGAGCCTTCGCGCATCCACGTTTGATATGCATATAGATTGGCATTAGAAATTAGCACAAAATACAGTGTCTCCACATTCTGGTTTTGAAATGTCACAACCCTCGTCTCATATACATTTCTTGCATCCAACAGAACTTGTCCTTGCTGTGTAGATGCTTGAGAGTCCAAAGTTTCCCATGTGCCTATCAATAAACTTAGGCATCAACTACAGTAGACTGTGCCAGCAGTCGCGGTAAGACATAGGATGCAAGCGTTATCCGGAATGATTGGGCGTAAAGCGTCTGTAGGTGGCTTTTCAAGTACGCCGTCAAATCCCAGGGCTCAACCCTGGACAGGCAGTGGAAACTACCAAGCTGGAGTACGGTAGGGGCAGAAGGAATTTTTGGTCGAGCGGTGAAATACGTAGAGATCGGAAAGAACACCAACGGCGAAAGCACTATGTTGGGCCGACACTGACACTGAGAGACGAAAGCTAGGGGAGCAAATGGGATTAGATACCCCAGTAGTCCTAGCCGTAAACGATGGATACTAGGCGCTGTGCATATCGACCCGTGCAGTGTTGTAGCTAACGCGTTAAGTATCCCATCTGGGGAGTACGTTCGCAAGAATGAAACTCAAAGGAATTGACGGGGGCCCGCACAAGCGGTGGAGCATGTGGTTAAAGAACCTTAATCGAATGGCCAAGCTAAGACGAATCGAATCATCGCCCGAAAGAAAGGGCCTTAATTAGGGCTTTCTTTCCTAGATGGAGAAAATCTGCAAGTAGGAATAAGAGCATTGGGGAGGGGCCTATTCGCAGTTGTCGACTCTGAACGAATGGTTTTATGTGAAGAAGAGGTGGTCACTCTTATAAAGAATAAGATCCCATTACAGTTAGGAAAGCAAGGGCTATCTTGACTCTTTAGCCTAGGAGGGCTCGCGTCTGATTAGCTCGTTGGTGAGGCAATAGCTTACCAAGGCTATGATCAGTAGCTGGTCCGAGAGGATGATCAGCCACACTGGGACTGAGACACGGCCCAGACTCCTACGGGAGGCAGCAGTGGGGAATTTTCCGCAATGGGCGAAAGCCTGACGGAGCAATGCTGCGTGGAGGTAGAATGCCCACGGGTCGTGAACTTCTTTTCTCGGAGAAGAAGCAATGAAAATGAATTAATGAAGGGTTGGTCCTTACCGAAAACTTGAGTAAAGAGTAGTTCTTTGTAGGGTTTTATCGAACGAAGTGATAAAAAAAAAAAACCCCTTCTGTAACTACTTGAGCCGGATGGAGGAAACCTTCACGTCCGATTTTAAAGGGGGAATCCAATCCTATAGGAACCTTGTCACGACCCGCACCCACTGTGAGGGTACGAGTACGTAACAGCGTCCAGCCTACGCCGCAGTGTCGGCGGTAGAACGCTGTTCTAAGTCTCTAACTTCATCAACTGATGCAGTATATAATGTACTCATCATGATCAACTCCGAACGGAGGACAAGTTAAGATATTGTAACTCAATCACAGTCTAAGCACGATAAGATAACACAAAAGAGATCTAAGAAAAAGAAGGACAACTACTATAATAATAACAAAATATCAACGATCTCAATACAACACAAGTCTCAAATCATATACAACAAGTTCTACATGAAGACAGATGCAGTCTACTAA